>CM018686.1:18474822-19074822 GCA_009363875.1 Mikania micrantha | reverse complement strand
CATGAACGGTTAATCAGGGAAGGTGGATAAGCCATGGGACACACATAGGATGGTTTAACAAATGCATGCATTTCATGCATGCATGGAGACCCTCGCGTAAATGCATGCATGGGTGGGTTTATGAATGTCAAAGTGGGAACCCAGTGGGGTTTAACACAAATATTAGCCAAGGAATAATAAGGTCAATCATGGGTTATTACAGGTACATTGGCCTACTATGCAAGAACATATTTAAAGAAATCATAATTAAGGTTTTATTAAACAAGAGTTTCTTAAATCATACGAAAAATCTAAACATGGGTTTTGATATCATATGAGTTCAAAACACTTTGGAATACATGGAGGAGCAAAGATCATAGTCTAAGGTTAAAGTGTTGATCTAACAATTAACACTTGAGACTTAGAAAGTTCAAGGAAACATACAACTACATTAGGTCGTTCCTTTGAACTACCTAGGATGGGTTGCATACATAAACAATCAAGGAATCATGAACAATCAAGAACTAGTAGTAGGCCAAGGTTAATCAAATAAGATTAACCTAAGCCTATCAAGTTTAATTATATTTCTCTCAAATTAATTATGCTTTTGATAAAAGAAATGGATTTATAAACCTTTGATTTCTAACTAAATGTTTAACTTAAATTGAATTAAATTAAAAATGTTTTAATTAAAGACTAGTGATGAAATTAACATAAACCTTATCTAATTAAGGTTTAGATGTGCTCAATTACGGGATAAAGGGTTATTTATGGGTAATATGTTTAGACTAGTTAGATGGAATCCTAGATGCACACCGAGGCCAAAAACCCTAGATGCGACTGTTATAAATACTTATCGTATATGAATCTTCTTAAAACAAATCAGGGACTGAAGAAACATAGTCTACAAGCAACGAGAGCGCATTATCTGTTGTGGTTTCATTCTTAGCAACACAGGTGAGTTCAGTCCCCTTTTTTAAACATTTTTGTTTTACAAATGCGGGGCTGAGAAGCATGCGTAAATTATTTTCCTTGGATTATATTTACCTAAATGTTGTTACTTAAGATATGGTTATATGTATAATTGTTATCCTAGATTTTGTCTAGGTAAATTAATTGCAGGATTTCAAACTAAGTTGTTTATTCATCAAGAATAGATAACTATGTCAAAACAAAGAACTAATTGGAGTGGCGTGTTTTCAAAGAACTAATGAACTAAAACAAATAACTATTTTCAGTGGTGTGTTTTCAAAGAACTAACGACCTAAAACAAAGAACTATTTGGATGTTGAGTTGTCAAAGAACTAACGATCTATTTCAAAGAACTATGTACAAAGAACTATTTTTCAAGGGTTTCACTGGGAAATATCAAAGATAACATGTGCCGATCTCAGGTTTGAGAGATGTCCTAGCTAGACTGATCGAATATGAGACACATGTTTGATGATATTTACAGTATTCCCTAACCGTTTTGAGGAACATCTGGGAAATACTCAAAGATAACATGTGCCAAAGAACTAAAGAACTGTACGAACTATGGACGGTATAACGAACTATAAAAGCCTGTATATCAAAAGAAGTCCTAGCTAGACTGATTGATTATAGGTCGCATTTTTGATGAGATTTACAGATCTCCTTTACTACTAAGAACCCTGATTGCTAGACTAGTCTACTCGAGTTGACCAAGGCCCAATCATTAGGTCTTAGATTTTATGAAATGTTTATTTATTTATTTATATAAGCATTTATTGAATTGTTTCTACAAATGTTATGGTTGATCATGATTGCGTGATGAACTTAAGGAATCAATAGAGATTTCAAATTTGTGTATTTACAGGAACAAAGAACCGAAGAACTAATGTGTTAATGGTGGGGGTAGAATGCTTAATTATCATTAACAACAATGTCATATGTGGTTTAGTATGTGCTGGGATGGCGTCTGGGCAGGTTGTAGGCTCGACCCTTTCGTATGCCCTATATATAAGCATACCAATCTGGATATTACATGTGATGTTAATGAGATTAAGGTTGTTACCCGAGAGTTTAACAAATGTTTTGTGTGCATGTTTAGAACTATGATGGAATGGACGTGAATGGTAGGTAAAAATGCTTAATTATCATTAACAACAATGCCATATGTGGTTTAGTATGTGGTGGGATGGAGTCTGGGCGGGTTGTAGGCTTGACCCTTTCGTATGCCCTATATATAAGCATATCGAACTGGATATTACAAGCGATGTTAATGAGGTTAGGGTTATTACCGATAAAGGGTTTGCAAAGCTATTTTTCAAATACTAAACTATATGAACTCACCAACCATGTGTTGACTTGATCTTTTTGCATGACTTCTCAGGTGATGAACAAGTCAACCAAGAAGTTAATGCTTTTGGACTAGCATGCCAGATAGAGGACCTAGTATTTTTGGACCTACATATTTTTGGAACATCATTCTACAGATTATTTTGTATATCTTGTGCAGATACAAGATAGAGGAATTATGATGTTGATAGTAGATTTACATTTTTAAATTATGAACAAAACTGATGTAATTTAACTTTGTAATTCTATTTTCATTTAGCATTTTCTCATTATATATCACGTGCAATGTGAACAGTCTGATCATCACGATTATCATTTCCGATATCGCGCCCCGGGAACCTTCTGCCCGACGGGATACACGATCCGGCCCGACGGGACACACGATCCGGCCCGCCGGCTCGGGGTGTGACACCACTTGGCTAGGAAAGACGAATGAAGAACACCCAGAGCACACTTTCATTTCTGACGACCAATCGTTGTTTGTTGTACGCAACGATAAGTCAAACGTCTGTTGCTGGTTATATGACAAGGAAAGAGATCTCTATCTGGTTAAGCGGATGAACGGAAAGGTGGAATATTACAGGAAGCCGAGAGATTTTGGGACCATGCCCAAGTTTGACATCTGGAGCATTAACAGTGCGATGTTCTTCAATCCTTCTAAGGATAATCAGGCCTACTTATTTGCCAAGTTTATACAGGATCAGTGTGAGAAGAATTTTCCTGTGATGCGTACTGCCAATGGAAGGCCTTTTGTTTCGACAAGTATCCTCCTCCTCACACTAAAGAGGTTGTTCTGTTGTCTCCCAGAGTTCCTGATAACTCTCTGGTGAACTTCTTGTCCTCGTACTTTGATGAAAAGAATCTTCCAGCAATCATTATAAGGAATAAAGATGATCTTAACGATGTGGACATGATTTTGGACCCTATGGATCTTCTGAAGTATGGAAAAGAAGACATGATGAGACTGCACAAATCTCCCATTAAGGTCTATGGCAGATGGGATTAAGAGGTCAAGTGTAACATCAGTGCCGGAAACGTACTGGAACAGTGACTTGAACAGTAACTCAGGTACGAACTATGTGTGTTACATTTATACTATTATCATTTGGTGTTGACACGTAACTATTACACATTCATTTCAGAAACATGATTCAAATCCATGGTTTAACAGTCAGAAACCTATCTAACAACACAGAACTATTACGTGAATGTTACTTAGGACATTATTATGTATAGATGTATATGAAGTTTTATAGAACAAAACAATAACAGATCTCATTATGTGAATGCTAAAATGACAGATTATTCGTATAGGTGACGATCTGTACGAATATATCTAAAAGCTTAACGTTCTGAATGATGTCCAATAATTAGAAAATCACATCGAAAAGTATAGTTATCGTCGTGTTCGTACGGGTGACGATCCGAACGAATACGCGCGACAACTATACAATTCGATTCAAACAGCTAAATTTAATGTTTTCAGAAATTTTAAAATAAACAAAACATATTAGTAAATTTACCATGAATTACCACCTAAATTAAATTAACCAACTCTATTTTTAAAATCGTGACGTTTCGTTATGAAGACGACCGAAAGCCGATACATTTCTACTTATAGATCGTAAAAGTACAAAGGATCGGAGTTTTGAACCATCAAAATCCAGGTAAAATCGAGCTCACATTTGCGATTTTAGGGTTTTCACCCCTTGGTTCGAACACCCACTTGTAACCGGTTCTTGAACCATCAAAAGCCCTTAGGTGTTGCACTAAACGAGTCTACAACCTGTTAGGAAACTTGTGAAGCACTAGAGGTGGTCTAAAGTCATGGAATGGGACTAGGTACCTGCTGCAACTCAGCTCAACCGAATGAGCACCATTCGGTGCTAAAAATTGAATGAATCGGCCGAATAGCTCCTTCTGCAACAGAACTCTTATTCGCATGAGCTGACTGCCCGATAGGAATCTCTTTCGTTCGATACTCATTTGGACCTTATCTTCATTCGGGGACTCATTCGCACGACAGTCACATTGCGACCTCCACTCGCATGGATCTCTTATTCGGCTGATCATCCTCAGTCGCATGTCATACCCATTCGGTCCTGAAGATCCATTCGGTTATTGACTATCAAAGGAAGGGAGTCAATCGCATGGCAATCCCATTCGAGAGCTTTCTTTCGTAACACCATCCATACGTGGAGTCATGTTCATTCGCCCGAACCATGAGACCATTAAGATTTCTAAAGTGATAACCGACTTGGTGGGCAATGGTGTTAAAGATTTCTAACCAGAAACATGTTCTAAACCATTTCAACATATAAACATGGGTATTCATCATCATCAGGGTTAAGATACTTGGATGTTATTCAATGAAAACATGAGTGAGGTTGTTGGAAATAAATTGTATTTAAGGGTGGTTAACCAAGTGTCAACCCAAAACCCTAATATTAATACACTTAACTTGGGTTTCTAGAAAATTAAATTGGAGTATACAATCATCTATGCTTAATGGGGCACTACGAAGAGTAACACGACGGTTATTTATAAAATCAAAGAACTAAAGGGAACAAGATGAAGATCTATGGAACATCAAGAAACCAACTAAGTATAGTGGTGTTGGTCTTGGTTCATCAACACCTGATTCTTAGTGATTTCATGTAATGATGTAACTAATTTAGAGGGTTCAATTGAACTTTCTAAGAGAAGTTATACACAGGAACAATCAAAAAACAATGGGAATCAAAGAACTAACGAAGGACTTAGGGTTAACCTAGTGAGGTTAACCGAAGTTCTAACATACTAACTTATAACTTATGTAAATAATATAACTTATGTTTTAATTAAAATGAAATGGTTTAAAAACACCCTAAATGACTTCTAAACTTAATGTTTTCCAACTTAAAATGGATTTTATGAATGATGATATACTTAAAAGGATCATGGATGTAATTAATATAAACCTTATATAACTAAGGTTTAGTTGTTATTACCTACGGGATAAGAGTTCATAAAGGGTAAATAATATAGAATAAATAGAGAAAATCATAGCAACACATTAGAAAAGTCTAGGACACATAGTCGCACAACGAGACCAAAACCCTATATACGCTTTCTCTCGACACTTATTGTATTCAACTCATAAATTCAGCACATGAGCTGAAGAAACATAATCTACAACTAACGAGCGCACATATCTTTTGTGATTCATAGCATAGAAACACATGTGAGTTCATTGCCCCTTTTCTAAACATTTTTGTTTTGCAAACGCGGGGCTGAGATGCATGCGTAAATTATTTTCCTTGCATTATATTTACTTAAATGCTTTTACTTAATATATGTTTTACATGTATAATTGTTATCCTAGATTCTGTCTAGGTAAACTATTTGCAGGATTTCAAAATGAGTTATCTATTTGATCATCACGATTATCATTCCCGATATCGCGCCCCGGGACGTTTCCGCCCAACGGGATACACGATCCGGCCTACCGGCTCGGGATGTGACAGACTGGTATCAGAGCCATGATTGTAGAGAAATATAGGTCATTTATCTAAACGGTTTGGCCTAGACTATAACCTAGGGACCCTTTATGTAGAGAACACAGAACTAAGGAAATTAATTTCATTGTGTCTTCCGCATTCGATCATTACACTAACTAATATATTATCGGTTGTGATCAGAATGCCGCCGAGAAGACCACCTCCTCTATTGCCTCCACCACCACCGCCACCTCCTCCTCCACCTCCCCGTCCTCCACACACTCCGCTTCCGACCCGAATGTGAATCAGAATCTGGATCCTGCCACTGTGGCATTGGCCACTCTACTGAGCAGCCAGCTGACTAATCAGCTGAAAAATGTGATACTGGATATGATCAACTGTATCCAGAACAATAACAACAACTATGGGAATTCATTTGGAGAGGCCAGTGGTAACACTGGCAATGCATCTAACTACTCCTACAAGTCATTTGTTGGATGTAAGCCGCCTAAATTCAACGGTAATGAGGGAGCCGTTGGTTTAATCCAATGGATCAAAAAGATCGAGACTACTCTGGACCTTTGCAGTTGTCCAGAGCATCTCAAGGTTTGTTACTCTGCGGGATCATTCAGTAAACGAGCCTTAACTTGGTGGAACTCACAAATTCAGGCTAGAGGAAGGCAAGAAGCTATGTCGATGTCATTGGAAGATTTCAAGGCCTTCCTAAGAAACGAATTATGTCCTAAGAATGAGCTGCAGAGTATGGAGACTGAACAGTCAAACCACGTGATGAAAGGAGCATATCACTTGGGGTATACTACTCCCTATCATGAGTTAGTAGCATTGGTGCCAGACATGGTACCAACTCTGGAGAAAAGGATTGACAGATATGTAGGTAGACTCCACGCCTGCATACCGGGTCTGGTCATTTCAGCAAACCATGTCACCTTGGAGTCAGCTGTTAGCCTATTAGGGAAACTCACTGACTTGATGGTAGCCTCTGGAACTCTAAAGAAGGATGCTGACTCAGGCAAGAACAAGGAGGAATCTCAAAGAAACCGCACCACCATCCAAAGAAGAAGCAAAAGGTCATCAAAAACTACGCGATGGCCACTCCTCTCAACCAAGTAGCTGTTGCACCACAGAAACTTTACAAGAAACCATACACTGGCACATATCCTATATGTGCCAAATGCCAGTATCATCATGCTGCAAACACTCCCTGCCGACACTGCACAGGATTTGGAAAGAAGAGCCATCGGGTCCAACACTGCATAATGGCACCTAACCAAGCTGTCAACAACACTGCTTTAGCTTTCCCTCCACCTAACAATCAGAACCAAAACACTAGTGGATGCTATAACTATGGTGAAATTGGCCACTTCTCAAAGAATTGCCCAATGAAAGTACAACCGACAGTTCAAGCACCACTTGGAAGAGCTTTTGCCATAGGAGCTCCAGCTACTCGTCAAGACCTGAACGTGGTCACTGGTACATTTCTTTTACATAACTTTTATGCATCTATTATGTTTGACACTGGTGCGGATCAAAGTGTTATCTATACCGATTTATCATGCCAACTCAAGCAGGTTGAGGAACTTTAGATTCCCCTTGCATTATAGAAGTGGCGAATGGGAAACAAATCACAGTTAGTACAATATATGGAAACTACCCATTAACACTTAACGGTCAAACATTCACCATCGATTTGATACCGATGGAGTTGGGTAGTTTCGACATCATTGTCGGGATGGATTGATTATCCCTCAATAGAGTGGAAGTCATATGTTCTGAAAAGATGCTTCGAATTCCATTGACAGACGATCATGTGTTGGAAGTTCGAGGGGATCAAGCACAACGGAGTGTTAAAGTCATATCTTGCATAAAGGCGTAAGTGCTTACAGAAGCAGTGTGTAGCTTTTCTTGCTCATGTGGTGGAAAAAGAGAAAGACCAGATCAAGATTCAGGATGTGCCAGTAGTAAAAGAATATCCGGAAGTGTTTCTTGAAGATCTACCCGGTTTACCACCCGCACGACCGGTAGAGTTTCGTATAGACTTAGTTCCTGGAGCAACTTTTGTTGCTAAATCTCCTTATAGGTTAGCACCTTACGAGATGCAGGAATTGTCAAATCAACTACATGAGTTACTGGATAAAGGTTTCATCCGACCGAGCTACTCACCGTGGGGAGCTCCGGTTCTGTTCGTGAAAAAGAAGGACGGATCCTTTCGGAGGTGCATAGATTACAGAGAGATGAACAAATTGACCATCAAGAATCGGTATCCACTACCGAGGATTGATGATCTTTTTGGCCAAATACAAGGAGCTCAGCATTTTTCGAAGATCGATTTACGCTCCGGATATCATCAACTCAAAGTCCAAGAAGAAGACATACCAAAGACGGCTTTCCGAACCAGGTATGGGCATTATGAACTTATGGTGATGCCCTTCGGATTGACTAATGCGCCGGCGGTTTTCAGGGACCTCATGAACCGAGTGTGCAAGATGTATATGGATCAGTTTGTCATTGTTTTCATTGATTACATACCGATTTATTCTAAGAGCAAAGACGAACATGAGCAACATCTTAAGAAGATCTTGGAGCTGCTAAAGAAAGAAGAACTCTATGCCAAATTCTCAAAGTGTGAATTTTGGCTAAAAGAAGTTCAATTTTTGGGTCATGTAGTCAACAACGAAGGAATATATGTAGACCATGACAAGATCGAGGCGATCAAGAACTGGGATACTCCGAAGACACCGACGGAGATACAGTCTTTTGTGGGACTGGCGGGTTATTATAAAAGGTTTATTTCAAACTTTTCTAAGATACTTTGCCTCTCAGCAAGTTAACTCAGAAAAGTGAGCCATTTGTTTGGGAGCAAAAACAAGACGATGCTTTCCAGACATTGAAACATAAGTTATGTGATGCTTTAATCTTGTCTCTCCCAGAGGGTACAAACAACTTTGTAGTGTATTGTGGCGTTTCCCATTAGGGACTCGGTTGCGTATTAATGCAGCGAGACAAAGTTATCGCGTATGCATCGAGACAGTTGAAGATTAATGAGAAGAACTACACAAATCATGATCTAGAACTGGGAGTAGTGGTCTTTGCACTTAAGATTTGGAGGCATTACTTGTATGGCACCAAGTGTACCATCTTCACTGATCACAAAAGTCTACAGTACATCTTTGATCAGAAGGAACTCAACATGCGACAGCGCCGTTGGGTTGAACTCCTGAATGATTATGACTGTGTGATCAAGTACCATCCGGGAAAGGGAAATGTTGTAGCAGATGCTTTAAGCCGACAGGAACGGGTAAGAGCTATGGGAATGACTGTGCAAACGAGCCTACACGACAAGATTATTCAGGCACAACAGGAATTAGTAGAACGAGGAAATCTGAAGAAAGAACTTGATTATGGAGCAAAAAGACAGTTTGAGACGAAACCAGATGGAATTATCTACTTCTAGGATCGCGTGTGGATTCCTGCGGTAGACGAACTGATGGAACTTATTTTTGACGAATCGCACAAGACCAGGTACTCAGTAAACCCAGGTGCCGATGAGATGTACCAAGATTTACGGGGATTTTAGTGGTGGCCGGTATTGAAGAAGGATATAGCTGAGTATGCCATTCGTTGTCTAACATGTGCGAAGGTTAAGGCGGAACACCAGAAACCATCAAGTTTACTGGAACAACCCGAGATTCCGCTATGGAAGAGGGAACAAATAGCTATGGATTTCATTACCAAGCTACCCCGCATTTCTATTCGTCATGATACAATTTGGGTTATCGTTGATCGGTTAACCAAATCTGCTCACTTCTTGCCAATGCGTGAAACCTTCACGATGGATAAACTGGCGAGATTATACATGAACGAGATAGTGGTACGTCATGGTGTACCATTGTCTATCACTTCAGATCGAGACAGCAGATTTACATCGTGGTTCTGGCAATCGTTGAAGAAATCTCTAGGGATGCGCTTAAACCTGAGTACAGCTTACCATCCAAAAACGAACGGTCAGAGCGAATGTACGATATAGACCCTAGAGGACATGTTGAGAACCTGTGTTTTGGATTTCGGTGGAAATTGGGATTCTCATTTGCCATTGATCGAATTCTCTTATAATAACATTTACCGTAGCAGCATCAGATATGCACCATTCGAGGCTCTTTATGGTCGAAAATGTCGGTCACCGATCTGTTGGACCAAGGTAGGAGATAACCGGATAACTGGGACAGAAATTATTCAGGAAACTATTGATAAGATCGCCTAGATTCAACAAAAGCTACTAGCAAGCAGAAGTCGACAAAAGAGCTGTGCCGATAAACGGCGCAAACCGTTGGAATTTAAAGTGGGAGACCGTGTCATGTTAAAGGTATCCCCATCCAAGGGCGTAGTTCGTTTCGGAGAGAAAGGCAAATTAGTACCACGATACGTGGGACCGTTCGAGATCGTTGAACGGATTGGTCCTGTGGCGTGCATGACGTGTTCCACGTCTCAAATCTAAAGAAATGCCTTGTGGACGAATCACTTGTTATACAAGTTGAGTAAATTCAATTGGATGAACAACTACATTTTATCGAAGAACCTTTGGAGATTATGTATCGTGAAGTTAAACAACTAAATCGAAGCCGTATTCCGATCGTCAAGTTTCGATGGAATTCAAAGCGTGGCCCCGAGTTTACTTGGGAACGCGAAGATCATATGAAGTCCAAGTATCCCCATCTGTTTACAGAGGAAGTTGTACCTGATAACGATTCTTAAATTTCGGGACGAAATTTCTCTAACAAGGGGAGACTGTAACATCAGTGCCGGAAACATACTGGAACAGTGACTTGTACAGTAACTCAGGTACGAACTATGTGTATTACATGTATAATATTATCATTTGGTGTTGACACAGAACTATTACACATTCATTTCAAAAACTTGATTCAAATCCATGGTTTAACAGTCAGAAACCTATCTGACAACACAGAACTATTACGTGAATGTTAGTTAGGACATTATTATGTATAGACGTATGTGAGGTTGAATATAACAAAACAATAACGGATGTCGTTACGTGAATTCTAAAATGACGGATTATTCGTATAGGTGATGATCTGTACGAATATATCTGAAAGCTTAACGTTCTGAATGACGTCCAATAATTAGAAAATCACATAGAAAAGTGTAGTTATCGTCGTGTTCGTACAGATGACGATCCGAACGAATACGTGCGACAACTGTACAATTCGATTCAAACAGTTAAATTTAATGTTTTCAGAAATTTTAAAATAAACAAGAGATATTAGTTAATTTACTAGGAATTACCACCTAAATTAAATTATCCAACTCTATTTTTAAAATCGTGACGTTTCGTTACGAGGACGACCGAAAGCCGATACGTTTCTACGTGAAACGGAACGAAAACGAACTAACCCGAACACAACCGGAACGATTAAAAGCTTCATGTGGCAGTAAATGCCATTTTTTACCACTAACCTGCCATTTTCCCCCTCTCTCCCGTCACTTTCTCTCTCTACACTCTCTCTCTAAATTTCAAAACCCTAGATCTCTCAATACTTCACCAAATCAAGCCATTTTGGTGTCAAAACGATCCTCACAACTTATAGATCGTGAAAGTACAAAGGATCAGAACTCTGAAACATCAAAATCCAGGTAAAATCTCAAAGTTGCGATTTTAGGGTTTTCACCCCATGGTTCGAACACCCACTTGTAACCAGTTCTTGAACCATCACAAGCCCTTAGGTGTTGCACTAAACGAGTCTACAACCTGTTAGGAAACTTGTGAAGCACTAGAGGTGGCCTAAAGTCATGGAATGGGACTAGGAACCCGCTGCAACTCAGCTCAACCGAATGATCACCATTTGGTGCTAACAACCGAATGAATCGGCCGAATAGCTCCTTCTGCAACATAACTCTTATTCGCATGAGATGACTGGCCGATTGGAATCTCTTTCGTTCGGACCTTATCTTCATTCGGGGACTCATTCGCACGACAGTCACATTGTGAGCTCCACTCGCATGGATCTCTTATTCGGCTGATCATCCTCAGTCGCATGTCATACCCATTCAGTCCTCAAGATCCATTCAGTGATTGAGTATTAAACGTAGGGAGTCAATCGCATGGCAAACCCATTCGAAAGCTTTCTTTTGTAACACCATCCATTCGTGGAGTCATGTTCATTCGTCCTAACCATGAGACCATTAGGATTTCTAAAGTGATAACCGACTTGGTGGACAATGGTGTTAAAGACTTCTAACCTAAAACATGTTCTAAACCATTTCAACCTATAAACATGGGTATTCATCATCATGAAGGTTAAGATACTTGGATGTTATTGAATGAAAACGTGAGTGAGGTTGTTGGAAATAAATTGTATTTAAGGGTGGTTAACCAAGTGTCAACCAAAAACCCTAATATTAATACACTTAACTTGGGTCTCTAAACAATTAAATTGGATTATACAATCATCTATGCTTAATGGGGCTCTACGATGAGTAACATGACGGTTATTTATGAAATCAAAGAACTAAAGGGAAGAAGATGAAGATCTATGGAACATCAAGAAACCAACTGAGTATAGTGGTGTTGGTCATGGTTAATCAACACCCGATGCTTAGTGATTTCATGTAATGGTGTAACAAATTTAGATGGTTCAATTGAACTTTCTAAGATAAGTTATACACAGGAACGATCAGAGAACTATGGAAAACAAAGAACTAACGAAGGACTTAGAGTTTATCTAGTGAGGTTAACCTAAGTTCTAACATACTAACTTATAATTTATGTAAATAAAATAATTTATGTTTTAATTAAAATGAAATGGTTTAAAAACACCCTAAATGATTTCTAAACTTAATGTTTTCAACTTAAAACGGATTTTATAAATGATGATATACATAAAAGGATCATGGATGTAATTAATATAAACCTTATATAACTAAGGTTTAGTTGTGATTACCTACAGTATAAGAGTTCATAATGGGTAAATAATATAGAATAAATTGAGAAAATCATAGCAACACATTAGAAAAGTCTAGGACACATAGTCGCACACGGAGACCAAAACCCTATATACGCTTTGTCTCGACACTTATCGTATTCAAATCATAAAAAATCAAAACAGGAGCTGAAGAAACATAATCTACAACTAACGAGCGCGCATATCTTTTGTGATTCATAGCATAGCAACACAGGTGAGTTCATTGCCCCTTTTCTAAACATTTTTGTTTCGCAAACGCGGGGCTGAGAAGCATGCGTAAATTATTTTCCTTGGATTATATTTACTTAAATGCTTTTACTTAATATATGTTTTACATGTTTAATTGTTATCCTAGATTCTATCTAGGTAAACTATTTGCAGGATTTCAAAATCAGTTATCTATTCATCATGAGTAGGTAACTATTTCAAATCGAAGAACCATTTTCAAAGGTCTATTTTCAAAGAACTAAAGATCTAAAACAAATAACTATTTTCAAAGGTTTATTTCAAAGAACCACGTACAAGAAACTATTTTCGGTGGTGTGTTGTCAAAGAACTAACGATCTATTTCAAAGAACTACGTACAAAGAACTACGTACAAAGAACTATTTTCGGTGGTGTGTTGTCAAAGAACTAACGATCTGTTTCAATAAACTATGTACGAAGAACTATTTTCTAGGGTCTCTCTAGGAAATATCAAAGATAGCATGTGCCAATCCCAGGTTTGAAAGATGTGCTAGCTAGACTGATTGAATATGGGACGCATGTTTGATGATATTTACAGCATCCCTTAACCAGTTTTGAGGAACATTTGGGAAATACTCAAAGATAACATGTGCCAAAGAACTAAAGAACTATACGAACTACGAACGATCTAGATGAACTATAAATTCCTATACATCAAAATATGTCCTAGCTAGACTGATTGATTATAGGTCGCATGTTTGATGATGTTTACAGATTTCCTTTACTACTAAGAACCATGATTGCTATACTAGTCTACTCGAGTTGGGCAAGGCCCAATCGTTAGGTCGTTGATTTTATTAAATGTTTACTTATTTATTTATTTAAGCATTTAATGTAATGTTTTCTATAAATGTTATGGTTGATCATGATTGTGTGATGAACTTAAGGAATAAATAGAAATTCTATTTTTGTGGAATTACAAGAACTAAGAACTAAAGAACTATTGTGTGAATGGTGTGGAATGAAACACTTAATTATCATTAACAACGGTATGTTAAGCAGTTCGGTATGTGGTGGGCTGGTGGCTAGGCTGGCGGTAAGCTTGACCCTACATATGCCCTATATATAAGCATACTTGATTGGATAACGTAGATCGTTGTTAATGAGGTTAAGGTTGTCATTAAGGGTGATCAGTGTTTACAGATTTTCAGGTTTTTCAAATGTAGTGAATCAAAGTTATGGGATGAAACACTTAATTATCACCAATAACAATATATCATATGGTTTGGTATGTGGTGGGCTGGCGGTAAGCTTGACCTTACATATACCCTATATATAAGCATACTGAATTAGATGGTATATGTGGTTAATGGTGTGGTTAAGGTTGTCATCTGGTCAGGTTTGTACAAAATTTATTTCAAATTTAGTGTGTTGACTTGATCTTTTTGCATGACTTCTCAAGTGATGAACAAGTCTGACTAAGAAGTTTATGCTTTTGATTAGGATGCCCAGGTAAAGGACCTAGTATTTTGGACGTGCATATTTTTGAACATCGTTATACAGATTATTTTATATATCTTGTGCAGATACAAGATAGAAGAAGTATGATGTTGATAGTAGATTTACATTGTTAAATTATGACCGAAACTGATGTAATTTAACTTTGTAATTCTATTTCATTTAGCATTTTCTCATTATATATCATGTGCAATGTAGACAATATGATCATCACGATTATCATTCCCGATATCGTGCCCCGTGACCTTTCTGCCCCACGGGACACACGATCCGACCTGCCGGCTCGGGGTGTGACACCAAGCCTTTTACACGCACAGTTGCTTATGCCATTGAGTTAAAGTTTTATGCTGGAGCTGGACCACACTCAGTCACTCTTCCTATCGGTTGACTTCACCAGTCTAGGGGGAGTTTGTAGAGCCCAAGATAATGATGAAGACTGATAAAGCCAACCGAAGGAGACTTGTTCCAGAATTTTGCTATTTTTCGTGTACATGTATTTCGATTACTAGAGTAGTTCGGGTACTCGAAATTTTTCATGTGAAGCTAGTTCGATTACCTCTAGACTTAGTATAAATAGACGTATTTTGTACTAGTCTATGGTTGGATTCCCGAGGAATGCTCTCTAGACGTATTGAGGCATTACTTTGTGTACTTCACTGAATATATCAAAGTTTTGAACTTTCTTCTTGTTCTTGTGTTTCTATTTTGGATTCCGCACGTTATAGATACATCTGATGAAGAATGGAGATATAAAGCTCATTTCTTGATATGTTTTGGGACTTACATGACTAAATATTTTTTGGTATAAAACCCTAAGCTAGTTGTCATCATAATCATATTTCATTCTATGTTGTTAAACCTCAATCTTTTCTAGGAGATCAAGTGAAATTCTTTAAAACGTATGCAAAATTAGTCATTATGTCCATGACACACAACCTTATGAACAAGATACTTTTGTATAATTTGGCTTTCACAATTATAACATAACTAGTAACATGGTAATCATTGTTGTAAACAAACTTGTTCACATTTGGTATATATATTCTTAGAACTTCAAGCGTTGGATTCTGTATTCTCAGCTTTCCAAACTTGTAGTTCTTACGTTATTTATTCTTACAGATTCAAGGGTTGGATTCTATATTCTTAATTTTCCCGACCTGAAGTTCACACATGGTTTAGGACTTCAAGGTCCGGAAACTGTATTCTTAGCTTTTCGGACATGAAATTCACACATTTATTCTTTTGTCGGTAGTACTGTGTGATCACAACATGGGAGAGTGGATTCGCTACGGCGAGGTTAGTGTTAGCTTTCATTGTTTTTTGTAGCTAATGGCGGATTGGGGGTAGTAACAGCAATATGGAGTAGTTGTTAATTAAATTTAACAACTTAGGGCATATTGGATGCATTTTTGGTTATACGGAGTTGATATTAATAAATTTTACTACCATGGGTCATATTGGATTCTTTATGTCAGCCTTAGATCTAACTCCAAACATAGTTTGGGACTTGATTGTATGTTGGCACCTATTATACTTGATGTTAGTTTGGGTTACAACCAGCATGTTACAACTTTTAAGTTATATACTTTTGAATTATACATTATACATTTGTTTAATAATATTTATTATTCCTCAATTGGTATTGTTGAACTTTAAACCTATGTATCTCACCAACTACTTGTAGTTGACAAATATTTTTCACATGTTTCAGGTACTCAAAGTTAGGTACACTCAGGGACAACTAAGGTGTCCTAGTTAAGATAGATCATGTGACACCCCGTAATTTTCAGGTCCGCTTTAAATTTAATTAAGTGTTAAGTTAACTAACATTTGCATACGTGGCACTAGAATTAGTTTAATTTAGTGTGACACGTGGCACGATTGTACAAACACCATTGTACAACAGGATAATTCGATAAATCATCGGAAAACGCACACACACGTTAAAAATTAACGAATGTTGGTGAACATCGACCTAAACAAGCATCGGAATGAAAAACAAGTCAATTGTGACTAAATAATTAATAATTAAGTTCAAACGATGTTAAAATGATGAGTTATAGTCGAGAAACGATCAAAACGAACTTAAAGGAAAAAATTTGAAATCTCTGAAACACCAAGCTAGGACCAAGACTTGGGCCTAGGCGGTACGTGAGGCATGGGAGGGAGAAATTTGAATTCTCCAAAACACCAAGCTATACGCCTAGACCCATCACTTGCCCCAGGCAGTGCGCGCGTGTTAAGGAAAAATTTTTTGAATTAAAATAATCCAGACGAAACGCTCAGCCCCATGGTGGCTGGCTAGGCGGTACGCCTGGGAGTCTCCAATTACAGAAAATATTTATCGTCCAACCACAGGCTTGCTGCCAGTTTTCTACTCATTGCCTTCGAAAATACAGGCTACCAGCCGACTATACACGCTCTCAACCACCCTCTACACCATCTGCAATCCAAGGAATCACCATTGTTGAGGTCTTGAAGCTTGGAACCAAAGAAGGAACTGAAGGAATCAAGGAAAGGAAGCTTGGTAATTGTCACCATGATCACCATCACATTACACCTGCTGGAGATCAATCTCAGGAGGTTTTAGGAGCTGTTTGATCATTATCTCAATGTTATTGGAGCTTTAAAATGTAGTCTCTTGGTTATTTTGCACATAAAACACTTAATATCACACAATCAAAGCATAAAACTGACATGCAAACACTCAAGCAACACATGCACAAAATTTTGATGAAATAAATCTGTGATTTGTGATTTCAATGACTGATTTGGTAGTATGGGAACGATCTATAATGATCTTGTGGAGTTTTGATAGTCGTTTGTCACTATTGGGCAAAATAGTGATATGTAAACAACATGCATGCATTATCTATGGTATTTTATATGGATTTTGATTATGCGTGAGTGATTATTTGAGCTATTGTTATGATCATAATACGTTTGTAGTGATTTGTTGGTTATTTGGGTTGATATAATCATACTTACTAAATATAGTAACTTTTGTTGTGCAAATATTGCTAGAGAATGTTTTTGGTGCATTCAACATGATAAAAATGATGACTAATGATTGATGTTAAATATATTTGCATAAAAGAAATGTTAGATTTGTTGAAATGGGTGATTTGGCTATAGGTTTCCAAAAATAGTTACTTTATTAACAAGAACCATACATGCATGTTGATAATAATGTTGATTAAGTGCTATTGAGAATAATGATTGTCAAACAAATTGTCTAGTTATTGTAGGTTAAAATGAGGTTATGTGCAAACTTTCTATTTATAGAAACTTTAATCGGGGATTTCATGGAATAGAATCATAGGTCTCGATTGATTGATGACAAATAACTTGAAATGTTATAATATGATGCTATGTGAAGTGTTGTGTGATTTTATATGTTAAACATGACGAATATATAAACTTTCTATTTTTAGTAACTTTAATTACTAAAAACGGAGTTACGTGTTTATTTGATCGTATGTAACAGCGTACAAAGTGTTAACATGCTTACTTAGGTTAAACAAGCATGCTATAACTATTAAAACGGATCTAATTGCAAACTTGCTAAAAAATGAAACTTACTATAAATAGTAAGTATTCTCCCCCTAGTTTGAAAGCTTGTAAAAGAGTTTGAAAGAGGGTCCGTAAACTCACCAGAGTAATAATAATGCGTAAGCTCCTGATCTTCAGGTGAATCGGTCACCGGTTACCTATATCGCATTGCTTACGTAAGTTTGTGTTCATGATCGTGTCTGTGCCCATGATCGTGCCTGTCTCCGTGTTCATGTTCATGTTGTTGTTCATGCTCAACAACCCACGGTTGTTATGTCTGTCTATGTTCGACCATGTTTGTTCGTGTTTGACCGTGTTTGACCATGTTTGACCGTGTTTGACTGTGGCAAAGTCAATGACCTGTTGGTGAACCGTGTGTTTCTTATAGTTCGTGTGGTGTGCGTTATTGTTCGAGTGTTGCATGAAAAACACACAAGTCACGTTAAAGGATGTTCCTGAACAATTTGAAACTTCTGAAGAATTGCATTCTCATGATGAATTTCATGATTCAATTAATGATCCATCTGTTATTATTGAATCTGAAATTTAGGGGGAAATTTTACCAATAGAAGATACACATATTACAAATCTTGAAGAACAACTAGCTATGGAAGAGATTGCGACTCATAGAGTTAATATAAATCATCCAATTGAAAACATCATAGGTAATTTAACTTATGGTGTCAAGACAAGGAGTCAGCATGTTCAAGATGAAGGAGATAAGGTTATATTATCAAGTATTCAACAGGCATTGATTTCATGTTAATATTAATGCTTTATAAGTCAAATAGAGCCAAAGAATGTTAAAGAAGCATTGAAGGAGTCTTTTTGGATAACGGCCATGGAAGAAGAACTGAGTCAATTTGAGAAACTTGGTGCTTGGAGGCTAGTAGATTGTCCTGAAGATGACATTCCCAGAAGTACCAGATGGGTGTATAAATGTACAAAAAGATGATAAGGAAATTATTGTGTGGAATAAAGCTAGACTTGTTGTTCAAGGTAAAATCAATAGGAGGGCATTGACTATGATGAAGTATATGCTCCTGTAGCACGAATTGAAGCTATTCGATTGTTTCTTGCATTTGCTAGTTTCAAAAAGTTCAAAGTCTTTCAATTAGATGTCAAGAGTGCCTTTTTATATGGCAAAGTAAAAGAAGAAGTTTATGTTGTTCAACCACCTGGGTGATCCTCACTTCAAATAGTCACGCCAAATTCCCCCTGTCATACTGAAGTTAGTTTATATATAGGGCATACGTAGGGTCAAATAAACTGCCAGCCCAGCCGCCAGCCCACCACCACCTCAGTATGTCAAGGCTAGGCCACCGTTTGTATTTGAAGCTAAGATCCCAACTCACAATTCTTAACAATTGCTCATAATTGTTTACGATTGTTTATGACTATTCCATAGACTATGATTGAGAAAACTATAGTTTTGGTTCACTATTAACCAAAACACCTAGTTTCCATCTTCTAGTGTCTTGGAATGACTATTCCATAGACTATGATTGAGTATAATGATCCCATGATGATAACTTCAGGTTAGGAATACGAAGAATACAGATACCTAGCGCTGAATTCCATGACAAGTTGAGAATTTCAGATCAAAGATACTACGAATACAGATCCTTGTATCTGAAATTCTTTGTTGAAACAATATTTAGGAATTTAGTCCGAGTCCTAAAATTATAGAATCCTGACACTAGATTCCTTTATTTTTATATATGAAAATAATTTTTAGAAAAATTTTGTCCCTAAAATCTTCCAAGCTTAGTGTAGACTTAATGCTAGCTCAAGTTTACCTAGTTCCTAAGTATCCTCAAGCCTATAGCACTTATTCCTATGGGTTAGCTTAGGTTATAGTGTAGGTCATTAATTATTGGGTTTTTTCTTGTTCTCTATATCCATTGTTCGTCACGGTAGGGGGTGCGACAGCTTGGTATCAGAGCCAAGGTTGTAGAGAACTAGGAAAAAACCCAATAATTAATGAGCTAGACTATAAGCTAAGCTACCTCATAGGACTAAGTGCTATAGGCTTGAGGATACTTAGAATTTAAGAAAACTTAAGTAAGCATTAAGTATACACTAAGCTTTGAAGATCTTATGTATAAAATATTTCTAACAATAGTTAACAGAGTCAAGGAATTTGGATTGGAATTCTATAATCTTAGAAACCGAACTAAATTTCTTAATACATATTCATCAAAGGATTTCAGAGGCAAAGATCTGTATTCTTAGTATATTTGATCTGAAATTCTCATCATGTATTCATCATTATTAGGACATCATAATTTATAATCTGCGTAACAATATTCTTTAGTTGAAATTCACACCAGGAGATCATTATACTCAATACTGTGTGTATTGGGAACCTAGGATAATTAACCTAGGTCACATATACTAAAACCTAAGGTCTTGAAATATAATTAGTCAAGGGTTAGGATCCTAGCTTCAAATATAAACGAAGGCCTAGCTCTGACATACTAAAGTGGTGGTGGGCTGGTGGCTGGGCTTGACCCTATGTACACCCTATATATAAACTAAATTCAGTATGGCAGGGGGGATTTGGCGTGAGTATTTGAAGTGAAGATCCGGGAGGAACTAGAAACATTGAACATTAGTTAACCATACGAGATACAATCATTGTGTGAATCAACCATATGTGAATCAACCATGTGTGAATCAATCAAGTGTTTGAATCAATCATAGATGAATCAATCATAAGGGGAAACAATCATTTTCTTAATCAACCATAGGTGAGACAACCACTGTGTGTGAATCAATCAGGTGAACAATCATTATGTGTAGTCTTAAATGACTACATGCTTAGTACATACTAACATAGGTTAACAGGACAAATGTTGAGCACACGTATGATTTAGTTCTACATGTTAACAATTGTTAGTATGTGGACAGACAAATTAATCATAATTCAACCATAGATTCAATCATAGTTTAGTTGATCAAGATTAGTGGATTCTTAATCACTGGGACGTACTTGTGAATAGAAACAATTGTGTTGCCAAATCCTAGCAAGGGCACGATAGTGGTATATCGAAACGGTGGTGGGCTAGCGGCTTGGCTGGCGATTTGCTTGACCCTACGTAGGCCCTATACATAAGCTATCTTCATTATATCGGGAAATTGTCAGTGTGTAGGTTTGGTGTGAAAATCTTATGGAACATTGAAGATCATCATATGAGAAGTATACTGACAAACTAGCTCTTGTATGTTAACTGCCTGTATGTGTACTTGCTCATATTACAATTGAATGATAATATTAGTAGTATGAAAATATTACTAACTTTATCTTATAAATTCAATTGTATCATCTCTCATTACTTATCCACTTGTGCCTTTATCTTCGTAGAATGCCTCCTCGACATAACACTAACAGCGAGGGTTCAACAAGTGGCAACGATGATGAGATCAACAAAATTTCCCGAATCATCGCCGTGCATATGAAAAAATGTTATTCTGGGCATGGTTACTGATATTACCCAGAACCTTCGGGGAAGTACCAGTGATTCGGCAAACAACTCAAACACCAACACCATTGGAACTACAAACTTCACTTTGAAGCAGTTCAATGATACATAGCCTCCTAAGTACGCTGGTACAGGGGGAGCTACCGGCTTACTACAATGGCTGGAGAGCATCGAGGATATCCTTGACTTCACCGGATGTCCTGAAAATCTGATGGTCAAGACGGCCTCAAGCGCTTTTCACAAGGGCGTACTCACCTGGTGGAATTCTGAGAAGAACACCAGAGGACGGGAGGTTTCTTTGGCCTTACCATGGGAAAATTCCAAGAAACTACTTGTGGAGCAGTTATGTCTACGCCATGAGCTAAAAAAGATGGCGGCCGAAATCTGGAGTTTGGTCCAAGACAGTGGCGAAAATGCAAAGTATACAACTCGTTTCCATGAGTTATGCATTTTGGTCCCACATATGGTTACTCCTCTATCCCGCAAGATAGAGAAGTACATTGAAGGCCTGCCCCTACTCATCAGGAGAAGTGTGTTGGGAAGTAATCCCACTACTTTAAAGACAGCCATTCATCTGAGTGCCACTCTTACTTAAGAGTATGTCAAAGCTGGGTTACTTACTCGGAAAGGTTACAAGTGGGCACAAACTGATGAAGGCAAGAAGCCTGAGTAGAATCAGCCCTAGAAGAAGAAGCAGAAGCAGAAGATGATCAAGAAGTATGTAGCAATGACTGTAGCTGCACTTATTCAAGCAACTCCCATTACTGCTGTTCCACAACCTGCTACGGCCAAAAAAAGCCTTATACTGGTCCGTACCCATTTTGCACAAAGTGCCAGTATCATCATATTCATACTCTTCCATGCAAAAAATGTCTCAAGTCTGGAAGGTTTGGACATTTGGCAGCAACGTGCCGTTCATCTCATCTTGCTGCTACCACTACAACAGCCACTGTTCCTGCTATTACATGTGGAAAGGCCTATTATAACTGCAGAGTAGAGGGACACTTCAGGAATCAGTATCCACATCTCAACAACAACACAGCTACAACTGCCACTGCTCGTGCCTTTGTCATTGGAGCTACCAAGGCACGCGAGGAGCCGATGGTCATAACATGTACATTTCTCATCAACAATCATTATGTTTCAATAGTGTTTGATATCGATGCAGAAAAAAGTTTTGTTTCTGCTACTATTGCAGCTTTGTTTGATATACAACTGTCAGTACTTGCTACTCCATATATTATAGAAGTAGCTGATGGTAAGAATATACTTGTGAAATCAATCCTGAATGATTGTAAACTTATGCTTAATGATCATTCGCTCACCGTCGATCTCATTCTAATGACACTTGGAAGCTTTGAAGTAGTCATTGGAAAGGATTGGTTATCTAAACATAACTTCAAAGTCGTTTGTTCGATAAATTACTTCAAATTCCACTTCCGTCCAACGAAACAATGTGAGTTTACGGCGAGAAACCCTGTTGCGGATTGAAGATCGTGTCGTGCATCAAGGCTCAAAAGTATCTGAAGAAGAAATATCATGCATTCCTAGCACATGTAGTGGAGAAAAAGCCTATGAAAAAGACGGTGAAGGACGTGCCAGTCATCAGAGATTATCCGGAGGTGTTTCTAGATGACTTTTGTGGACTACCACCAATCCGACAAGTGGAGTTTAGAATCGATCTCGTCCCTGGTGCAAACCCAGTGACGAAGTCACCGTATCGAATAGCACCGTCTGAGATGCAAGAACTATCTAGTCAGCTTCAAGAACTTCTAGACAAAGGGTTCATTCGACCGAGCTACTCACCATGGGGAGCACCGGTTCCCTTTGTCAAGAAGAAAGACGGTTCGTTTCGTATGAACATCGACTATCGTGAATTAAACAAGTTGACAATCAAAAATAGATATCCTCTGCCCAGGATTGATGATCTGTTTGATCAATTTCAGGAAGCAACTTGCTTTTCTAAGATTGATCTAAGATCCGGGTATCATCAATTGAGAGTAAACGATGAGGATATACCAAATACGACATTTAGGACTCGTTATGGGCACTATGAATTCGCGGTTATGCCATTTGGGCTAACCAACGCACCGGCAGTGTTCATGGACTTGATGAATCGAGTATGTAGGTCGTATGTAGATCAGTTCGTTATCGTCTTCATTGATGATATACTGATTTATTCTAAGACAGAGCAAGAACATGAGGATCATTTGAGGAAGGTCTTAAAACTTCTAAGAGCTGAACAACTGTATGCCAAATTCTCTAAATGTGAATTTTGGCTAAAGGAAGTTCATTTCTTAGGCCATATCAATAACAGAGATGGGATACACGTAGATCCAGCGAAGATTGAAACAATTAAGAACTGGACTACCCCATCTACACCCAAAGATATTCGCTCATTTTTGGGTCTGGCAGGTTACTATCGGAGGTTCATCGCGAACTTTCAAAGATAGCCTTTCTACTTACCACTTTGACCCAGAAAAATAAAGCATTCATATGGGGACAGAGACAAGAAGATGCATTACAACTTCTCAAGCATAAGTTACGCAACTCCCCTGTCCTTAGCCTACCAGAAGGTAATGATGATTGTCTACTGTGATGCTTCAAACCTAGGTATCGGTTGTGTACTTATGCAACGAGACAAGGTGATTGCATATGCTTCAAGACAGCTTATGGTTCATGGAACAATTACACTACTCATGATCTTGAGTTAGGGGATGTGGTCTTTGCACTTAAGATTTGGAGACACTACCTGTATGGTACTAAATGTGTCATCTATACGGACGGCAAGAGCATGGAACACATTCTCAATTAGAAAGAACACAACATGAGACAACTATGTTGGGTTGAGCTTCTAACTGATTACAACTATGAGATTCGTTACCATCCAGGTAAAGCCAATGTGGTGGTGGGTGCTCTTAGTTGCAAGGAACCAATCAAGTTAATAAGTGTTAGAGCAGTGGAGATCAACACTCAACCAAACTTGAAGGACCTTATTTGTATTACGCAGCGTCAAGTGGTGATCAACAATCAAATGAAGACGGAGTTGGATTACGGAGTTGAGGGTAAATTAGAACCTTGATCTGATGGGTTTTTATACTTCAACGGGCGTATGTGGCTTCAAAAATCAGACGAATTGTGCACGCTCATCTGTGATGAGGATCATAAGTTGCGATATTCAGTTCATCCGGGAGCCGACAAGATGTATCAGGAGTTGAGGACATCTTATTGGTGGCCAGGAATGAAGAAAGACATAGCCTTGTACGTAGGGAAATGTTTAACGTGTTCAAAGGTCAACGCAGAACATCAGAAGCCCTCGGGACATCTGCAGCAACCTGGAATCCCTTAATGGAAATGGGAGGAAATTTCCGTGGATTTCATAATCAAGTTGCCGAGAACTCCGTTAGGTTATAATTCGATTCGGGTGATCGTTGATCGACTCACCAAATCTGTTCATTTTATCCCAATCCGAGAGGCTTACAAGATGGAGAAGTGATCCACTTTGTACATCAACGAAATCATAGCGCATCACGGAACTCCAACGTCAATTATATCCGATCGGGATAGTCTCTTCACTTATCGGTTTTGGCAATCATTACAAAAGGCTTTGGGAACCCATGCTAACCTTAGCACGTCGTACCATCCCTAAACAGATGGTCAAAGGGAGAGGACTATCCAAACGCTCGAGGACATGCTTCGTTCTTGTGTGATCGATTTCGGTGGGAGTTGGGATACGCATCTTCCACTTATCGAGTTTTCGTACAACAACAACTACCATACGAGCATTCAATGTTCACCATTCGAAGATTTATATCGTAGGAAGGGCCGATCACCGATCTGCTGGACCGAGGTTGGTGAGTCGCAGGTCGTAGGACCTGAACTCATTCAAGACACAAATGAAAAGATCACAATCATTCAATCAAGTTTTAAGGCCGCACGAGATTTGCAGAAGAGTTATGCTTATCGACATCGGAAACCGCTTGAATTTCAAGTCGATGACCGATTCTTCCTCAAGGTTTCTCCCTGGAAAGAAGTTGTCCAATTCGGGAAGAAAGTTGGACCGTTTGAGATCCTGGAAAGGATTGGTCCCGTAGCCTACAAACTCAAACTTTAGTGGAGCTAAGCAATGTTCGCGATACGTTTCATGTGTCGAGTCTTAAGAAATGCTTGGTAGATCAAGATGTTCAGATTCCACTGGAAGACATTCAGATTCAAAACAACATGCAATTCATAGAACGTTCAGTTGAGATCATGGATCTTGGGGTCAAGAATCTCAAACGTAGATGTATCTCGATCGTAAAGCTACGATGGGAGGGCAAACGTGGTGCCGAGTTCACCTGGGAACGTGAAGACCCAATGAAGCTCAAGTACCCTCATCTTTTTACAGTATCTTCGGCTAGTTAATTTTGGCAAGAAATTCCCTTAACTAGGGGAGACTGCAACATGTGTACAATAAGTCATGGCAGTCATAGATCAGGATAGAACAGTGTGTACATGTTAGTCTATACGCCAATGTGATTCGTATTCAATATGCCAATGTGCCAATGCAATTCATGTTCATGTTTGTGTGTTATAGGATTTTATCTACTTAGGAACAAGTATATATTAATTATTTATAGTTGATTACGCTAGGCAAGATTAGTATTGTATTATATCGAAAAAGTGGTGGACTGGCGGCTGATAAGGCAGGTAGTTGGACTCTACGTATGCCCTAGCCATATAATGCGTTCGTGTAATAGGATAGTGTTAGTGCGTAGTGTTATGCCGAATATTATGACCAAGAAATCATTAAAACAAATCGTAATGTGTAAGCGAGATACAGCATCATTACGGGTGACGATTCATAATGATATTAATGACGAACTTATAATTACGAGTAAACATCAATAAATACATAAAACGACCAAAAACGTATATGATTACTGGTATACACGTAACTATATTCGTTAATCGGTCCGATAGCAAACGAACAATAAAATTAATTATAATATTATATTTTATGTTTTACATTTTTAAGACTCATCAAAATAACCAAAGAAAAATAAATTACAATTCAAGTAATTCATTTTTGTAATCGTTACGACGCGTACGTAAAAATACGCGAAACCGACACCGAGCGAGACCGAATACACGGGGAACCTTTCGGGGTACAAAAAAACCCTTATTTCCCATCCAATTCTTTCATAAAGTTACAGCCACACACCTCTCTCTCTAAAAATTCGTCTAACCTTCCTCTCTCTACAAAACCTCCATTAAAACACCAAGAACTCTCTCATCTCTTCACCAAATAACGCATATAATATATCAAAACGATCGTCTCGACCAGAGGAAGCTTGCGGTACAAAGGATCGGAGCTGGTTCGAACTATTTTGGACAGAATCTTAGAAAGAACGTACGGGTCTGAAGGGTTTCATACTATTCATCACCTATTTCACTCTAAAACATGTTTTCAGTCCACACCATTCACGAAATGGACCTGAAAATCGACTTGAGAGCACTTGGATGAACTTGGATTAAGGTTATTTATGGCTGACATTGTGACAACTAATACCAGATCGTCTGACAATCTGTACGGTATGTGTACTTTCACCATTTAGTATGTGTAAATACAATTTGCTTAACAGTTGTCTGACAACAGGACTTTGAAAAAAAATAACAGTTGAATGTATTTCAATGAATATTTGAATATAAATATACAACAACACACGAGAAATAACAACGGAGAAAAAAAATGAAAAAGACATATCGGTTGTGATCTGATGTCCACAAATAACAGGAATCAGATAGCCGACAATTTCATGAGAAAAAAGAGTGAAAACAGTTATAACAATGTGAAAATAGGTAAGTTTAGTTGAGTCCGTTAGTGAGAAAGTAGAATTCAAAATCATAATTCAATATCGTTTATAATAATAAACTGACAGTGTGTTTGCGTGGGTGACGATTCACACAAACATGTTTGCGGGTTTAACGCTCTAAACGGTAGCAGAATAGTAGAGAACAAAAGTCAGAAAGTAAAGCCATCGTCGTGTTGGTTCGAGCGACGATTCGAATGAATATGCGCGGAGGTGATACGATCTGACGAAACGTTAAAAATAAACTTTTTCGAAACAATAAAATAAGATAAATAAATTTAAGAAATTTATTAGGAATTACAACCTTAAAAAGGCGTAAACAAAACTATTTTATTTAAACTACGAAAAATACGTGTTACTTTTCGTAAACGCAACGTAAACGTAAAACCGAACAACCGAACGAACCTGAACTTACCCATGGTATAAAAGCCCTTAATTTTTCCGTTTTGCCCATTAAGACACTCACCCCCACCTCCCTTTCTCTCTAAAATATCGCTCAAGCTGTCTCTCTCTAGAATTCTTACACAAAATCAACAAGTTACCCTCTCAAACCATCACCAAATCGTTCAATGTTGGTATCAAATCGAAGCTCTAGACATTCTCCACACGAAGGTATGAAGGATTGGCCCTATCTCCATCTCAAACTACTGAAATCTTAGAGAGAAGGTTCAGATTTTAGGGTTTTCAACAAAACCCGACATTACTAAGGTTTTAACCGGTTTTAAACAATTTTTTTCGACCAATACACCTTCTAAACGGGTTTTGTCACATATACCCACTCAAAATGACCCTATATTCGACTAAAACTCGAAATCGCCACATGCCATGGCTGAAACATGTTTCATGTGAATGGACCATAACAATGAGTCATTCATTCGTGTGAGCTACTCATTCGTGTGAGCTATTCATTCGTGTAAGCTACTCATTCGTGTGCATGCTCATTAGCATGAGTCATTCGTGTGAGCTAGTCATTCGTGTGAGCTACTCATTCGTGTGAACACTAATTAGCATGACTCATTCGTATGAATTGCCATTAGCATTAGTCATTCTTATTAATATCACAAGAAAGAGTCATTTTCACTACAAGAACTCAGTTAGCAACTCAAATGTTAAAAAGAACAAACAAATAAGGGATCATAGCTCATATAACATTTATTCGAACACTGGACTATGAATACAACATCAGTACAACAACAGTGAGCGCATGCATTTGTTGAGTCTTAGTCAACCATTACAGCACCAAGGTGAGTTCATATGCCCCTTTTCTAATCCTTTGATTTTAAATGCGGGGCTGAGAAGCATGCTAACTCTTTTAAATTATTAAAAGTTTAAGTAAATTACTTCAATTATCATGTGATTTTGATAATAAAGATTTCAATTTAATTATCAAAGTTATATCAAGATCAATGTGTATGCTTGTGTGTGAATTAACAACAATTAAAAATCAAGGATGTTTCATGATAACATAACTTCATGAATTCATCCAAACATTTAAATAACTCAATTGAAATAAGTTCTGATCTTATAACACTTTGTTTTATACAATGAGATAGCAATGAGATAACATGAGACAATTACAAGTGATAACAAGAATGATAATCATGATAATATAGTTTCATGATGATGATATCATTCACCACATATACTAACATCGTGTAATAAGACGAGTTCCATTAACACTTTCTTAAAGACTATGAGAACACATAACACTAAGAACAGATGACAATGAGAGAACACATAACAACAACTAATTACTATTAATAATGTTTGTATTATATCACAACAATCATGTGTTCATGTGTACATGTTCAGTCATAAGTCTCTTCACCAAAATCGTTTACCATTGACTTAGTGCGACTAAACTAACGATAGCGTAGTGGTACCATAGGTTTGACAAACCGCCGTCGAGTGAGGTCGGTACGTTAATCGTAACATATTCATTAGTCGGTATCGTATGACCGGTAACAGGGCTGCATCAGTCAGGTTTGGTAAACGACACATAGTGATATAAATCTACAGACACTGATTGTAATTAAATCCTTCATTTGTATTAAATGGTAGACTGAGGAATTAATTTTCTCTTATGTCGTATTAGTGGTAATAGATTTGTTGAAGGCACTCATTCTTTTGAGACTACAAATGGGATAGAGGTAAACTGGATGCATTGTGGTCTGATTAAGTGAGGACCACAATGGATCCCATTTAGGCTCTATACATTCAAGATTGTGAACAATATCAATGAATTGACTGTCACTCCTATTATTGGATGTGAATTACAGTTAATTCTACAATTGAGAGAAAACTAATAAGGATAATATTAAATTAATATATTTTCCTTAAAACATTAAGGGATTAGCATAACTTAGGTCATGGTCATATATTCCTTTCAAACACTCTTATTCTGTACATATAAAACAATGGGATGAGAATACATCATATAGGATTAACAGGTTGGATGTCAAATAAGATAAACACATCTGAGATCAACATGGGTCTCAATAGTTGCGTTACAAGTGGTATTGAATTCAGTCAAGCGTGTGGTGGGCTGGCGGCTTCATTCGTGATATGTATGCCCTATATATAAGCATGCTTATTTGAATGATACACTATTTGTAAGGGTAAATATGGAGAGGACATGGTAGTGAGACAAGACAAGATAGAAGCTTAATGATTCTTTTTGGGTAGATTTACTTAGTTAAATTATGAACACGGATTGTGTAATTTAACTTTGTAATTCTATGTAAATCTGATGTTAGTATTTCTCATTATACATCATGTGCCATGTAAACAATCTAATCATTTCGATTATCACAACAATATCGCGCCACGAGAACCTTCCACCTAACAGGAAAGTTGATCCAGACCGCCAGCTCGGGGTGTAACAGACATGGTCTGTTATATTGTAGGTCCAGATCTTGCCAAAAACTGAGGTTTATGGTTCCATTCTATGTCAAATGACTCTATAACTTGCAGAATAGAATCACAAGAACAAGAAGAAAGACCAAAACTTTTGTATATTCAGTGAAGTTCACGAAAAAGTGCCTCAATACGTCTAAATAGCACGCCTCGGAAATCCAACCCTAGAAAAGTACAAATTATGTCTATTTGTACTATTATAGTAGTACTCGAACCCTATACAAGAAAATTGGTTCGAGTACTCGATAATCTATTGTACTCGAAATACATGTACCCGAAAATAACAAAATCAGATCTTCAACTCTTCTCTGGTTGACTTTGTCAGTCTTCGTATTTAGTCGGTCTCTACATAATCACCTAGACTGATGAAGTCAACCGATGGGAAGTGAGATAGAGTGAGGACATGCTCCAGCATAAAGTTTCTGCTTCATGGAAAAATCAACTACATGAGTGAATGGCTTCGCCTCTTCGTCCAGTCACCGTACACTCTGATTGGTGACTCGTGTAGCTTCTGCATATCCTTCTTGCCAAACTTCAGAAGATCCATCGGATCAAGAATCATATCAATGTCTTTAATATCATCCTTGTTCCGGAGTATGACAACAGCAAGTGTCTTCTCATCAAAGTACCAAGACATGAAATTGGCTAAGGAGTTGTCTGGAGCTCATGTGGAAATATAAATAGCTTTCTCAGTATGAAGCGGCAGATACTTGTAGTAGATCCACGGTTCCTTCTTGACAGGATCCAAAATACAAGTAGACACAAAACGCCTTCCTTTCGCCGTCTTCATCACTCGAAAATCTACGTCGCATTGGTCTTTTATAAATTTGGCGAACAGATCGGCCTGAGAGTCTTTGGAGGGATTGAAAAGCATCGCGTTGTTGATGCTTCTGATATCGAATTAGGGCATTGCGCTGAAATCCCTCGGCCGCTTGAAATACTCCAACTTTCCATTCATTCGCTTCACAAGATAAAGATCTTTGTCCTTGTCATACCTCTAACAGCAGACGTTTGATTTTTTGTTGTGAACTGCAAACAAGTCTCTATCGCATGTTGTGAATGTGTGCTCTAGATGTTCTTCTTGCATTTCTCCCAGCCATGACTCATGAACCTCTGTAGGTGCATGAGTCCGGTCTCTCCGCCTGTTGAACCAGCTATCAATGACTTTGGCCAGTGGAACGATCTCCTGCCCTTTAGGGTTGACATACTTGTGAGCATACAAGAAGTCCACATATGGATCTTTGGATACATTGCCGAGAATGACATTTTCTGGTTCTTCTTCTACAGATGCTCCTGCAGAAGATTTGGCTTTCTCTTTCCCTTTCCTTTCTTGATCATAGACGCCATCAAAGACCGAGTCCATCGAAACATTAGCAAATAAGTCTCCAAGGCCCGCTGCACCGAGCTCTTCACCGAATCCGTCAAATAGAAAGTTCTCAGGAAGATCCTCAAATAAATCATCAAAGTAGTCAAGAGGCATCTCGAAGAAGGTTGATTCTCCATGTCACCTACGGTGTTATTTACCATTGTCATCCCCTTTTTCATCCTTGGCGTCTTTGTCATCTTTATAAATTTCTTCATCCTTCTTGTCATCGTTGGCATCTTTGCCATCTTTATCATTATCTTCATCATTCTTCTCTTCCTTTTCTTCTTCTTCTTCTTCATCATCATCATCATCATTAACAACCTCATCATCCTCTTTCTAATCATCAACTTTGAAACCGGCCAACTCGTCAATGACATTTGTCAAGCGCCTATTATGTTTCTCCAAACGTCCAAGATCTCGGTTTTGCCTTTTGAACATCTCACACACTCTAACCAAGGCTCCATGCAACTCGTGAATATTATCATCCTTTGTAATTGAATCCTGTTCCAGCAGGAACACACGCTCCTGTAGCCATATAAGATCCATGGGTGTCCCTTCAAGCGCATAAGGCGGTGGAATACTCATCAGAGCCTTGCCTTTGTCCCTTTGACTCCTAAGTGGTGATGGTGGTGCCTCTGAATGGTGGATGGGAGGAGGAGATGATGAAGTGGTTTGGGTGGTGATAGGTGGTGGTGGAATGGGAACTTGGGTAGTAGTTCTGGGTTTGATGGGTTGAGTGGGTTGCTTTGGCTTTGGTGGTTGTGGTGGTTTAGCCTGTGTTGGTGGTTTGGGTTGGGGTTGTGGTGTGAGCTGAGTAGGAGGTAGAGGTGGTGGAGTCAGAGTCTGAGACGAGGAAGACAATCCCATGGTCTTTTTCTGGAGTCTCGGATTCCTTGATAGCTTTGACATCATCTTGATCCTCTTCTTCCTCAGCGAAGAGTCAGGAGTTGGCATGTAGTCCATGTCCTGAATGTCTTCCCGTTCTGAGGACTGGCTCCATTTCTCATATCAATATCTCTTCACCTGATGATGACGAAGACTCAGAAACAACTTCCTCGGCAGCCGTGTCGGCCTCAGTGCTTGTGCCAGTCGGAGGGATATCATGCTCTTCTGCAACAAAGGTTGTGGCTCCTGCAGCCTGAACATCATGTTCATCAGCAAAAACTGCTACACGAGTGCCTTGTCCCTCCATCTCCACATCTTCTGCAACAAACCTCCAAAATTGATATGAGGGTGTTCCCCAACGTACTGCTTCTTTTCCTGCTTGTTCATCATCATGTATGAAAATATGTCTTCCCTCATCCTCTTGATCCCGGAGTACCGATAGTGGGAACAAGATTCTGGTATCGCTTGTTGATGACGATCTGGATAAAGCGGGAGAAGGCAAATAATCTTTCTTTCCTCTTTCTTTTAATATTTGAGTGAATGTCTCTAAAGATCATCTTGGATAAGTTGAAATCAACACCCAAAGCTAAGGCTACCATACAGGCAGGAGCTAAGGGTTTGATTCAGCACATCATATCCACCATTCCTCCTAGACATACACTGAGTCACGATATGTGCTAGATATCTCCAGTAAGGGGCAACAACTTCTTCTCTGTAGGAGGATAGACATCCTCACGACTCATCTAGTAAACTGTCCTGTGAACAAGGTCGTGATCAAGTTCAACAGGATCAGTTGCCTTGTCACCGAACTAGAGGCATTCTCTCAGAATCTGCTCAGTGATAATGATTGGTTGACCCTGAACCATGCCAATCAGGCTGACCGTCCCGTTCGAGTCCGTGAGCTCAATAATTGAGTTCCAAAAGTCCTGGATAAACTTAGAGATAATATCGAGATTCTCCATGATAGCGTAGTTTGTTGGAGACAAGATCAGACCCTCTACTAAACTTCTGAACATCGAGTGCTTCTCTGGTGGATCTCCGACATATGCAGACATTTTGTGGTGTGGAAAAAATCTTAAGTCAGCCATCTGAAATCAAACAAAGTTAAGTTAGTCAAAGATGAAATTAAAAGTCAAGCATCAAAAGTCAAAGTCCAAGTCTACGTTAAAAGAGTTGGACAAAAATCATAAGGCTCTTCGGGAGTTCACGATGTTTAGATAGTTTACGAAATTTTTGAGTTCATGAAAATTAAGTTTTATTCAAAAAACATAGTTGTAATCGAAAATTAGTTTGTATTCGAAAATTAGGTTGTAATAGAAAATTAGGTTGTACTCGAAATTTGTATTCGTAACGTGTATTTGAAATTCAAAATTTCGAGAACCATAAAAACATCATAACTCCCTCAATTTTTTTCCTTAGAACTCCTAATTATACTCGAAATGCTCGGAATTAGGAGGCGACCAACATATAAGAAGATCCCTTTCGAATTTTGAGTTTTCATGGTGATTTGTCCAAGATTCCTTCAATTAACGGACTAAAGTACTCGAAAACAGTTTTCGGCCAATAACTTTTTATTTAGCGGTCAAAAGTTGTTCAAAATCTATACCTAGGGTCGCCTAAGTGAGATCTACAAGGTTGTCGGAGTGGATTTTTGAAAGAAAGCACGGAAATTGAGATCGCCTAAGAGAGAGAGTGACTGTACTCGAAATCAAATGGTACTCGAAATCCAGCATATTCGAACTATATATAGGCAATATTTCGAGTATACGATTTTTCGTGTACTCGAAATAGAGTATGCACTTTTCGAATACTCAATTTCGAGCATGAAATTTTTGAAAAAAATTCTAACTTTTTCTAAAAATAAAATAAAATAAAATAAGATAAAATAAAGTAAAATAAACTTAGAAACTTTCGACAAGTTCAAAGTTGAGTTCGGTCAATTTTGTGGGATCAAATCTGTACCAAAAATTTGACCTCATTAAAATAATTTCTTTTGAAAGACCAATAATTTCCACTTGTTAATCCATAATTCAAAAATAAGATTTATGATCAAAAGTTTTCTAAAGATTTTTCTGAAAATACTTTTGGGAAGTTTATGAACTATCAAACACTGTGAAACCAGATCAACATGCAACCTATCAATTTTGTGAAATCTTTTGTTTCAAACTTTGATTGTGTTTCAACGAACATAAAACGTTTCGACAGAGTCTAAGATGAGAAAAGAAAAGAATAGATCTATTAGATTAGAATCAAGAACAAGAAGGGGTTCTATCATCTTTGTGCTCATTGGCATCTTTTACTTATTGATATGCAGACACATTGGCCTAAACGTCAAACATCCAGTTCATTGCTTATGCAAAACAGAGGATGCTTCAGTAAGTATTTCTCGTTCTTTGTTAGCACAAAACATGGAAAATATCCGAGTTTTTAAAACAATTTCAAGTTTATCGAAACACAATCTTGTTTTGACTTAAAAATTTACTCAAAAAGTCAAATAATTGTTACATCTTACCGGTTATCTGATTTTCCTTACTTCTCGCTTATTTATATTTTTAATATTTTTCAATGATCATGTCCATTTCTTTTATTTGGAAAAACTTGTTTTAACCTCTTAGTGAATTATAGTTATTCAAAGTTCTTATTCTTTAGAAATTACCTTTTGATAGTGAATTTCTAAGTGTCAGAAATCATTTCACTTCCCCAATTGAACTACTTCACTTGACCATCCATATAAAATCTTTTCGTATTTTCTTAAAATTTTAAAATGTAAAACCTTTTTGTTGTTTTCTTAAAATTCACTCCCCCTAAACTTGTATATCTTGTTAGACTGACTCAAAGACTAAAAATCTTTTTGTTGTTTTGTAAATTGACTCAAAGACCGAAAATCTTTTTGTTGTTTTTGTAAATTTTCTCCCCTAAAATTATGATCTAAAAATTAAAGTAAAGCAAAACACAAATTTTACAGTATTTACAAAACTATTTTAATCAAAACATATTAGTTTGAGAGAGGCAAGGAGATGGTGAAATCGAGCTGTGTCGAACGGTTTCATCAAAATATACGCCAGATTATCATCTGTGTGGACCTTTTCAAGATGAATCAGTTTCCATTCAAAAGAGTCGCGGATAAAGTGAATTCGGATGTCAGTGTGTTTACTTTTGGAGTGTTGTACCGGATTCTTGAAGATCTGAATGGAAGCTTCGTTATCACAATAAATAGGAGACTCAAGAAAGTTCAAATCGTAATCGAGGAGTGGCTGTTGCATCCATATAACTTGACAACAACTGGAAGCCGCAACATACTCAGCTTCCGCAGTGGATGTAGACACGGTTGTCCGTTTCTTGCATTGCCAAGAGAGAAGACGATCTCCAAAGTATTGACATCCTCCAGTGGTTGATTTCCTTTCTAAGTTACAACCAACAAAATCACTGTCAGAGTAAGCATATAAACGACACTCAAAGTTCATAGGGTACCACAAGCCAAGACGCGGTTTACCGACGAGGTAGTGAAAGATCCTCTTGACAACAATCTGGTAAGAGGTAAAGGTGCTGATCAACATCCTCACCATCAGAATCCGAAGTTAAGACCAGACAAGCACCCATAGAAGTGGATGCAGGCTTTAATTCCAGCATATTGAACTTAGTCAGAATATCAGTAACATATTTTCCTTGACGAATCATCACGCCCTTAGGATCCTGCGTTACCTGTAGAGCTAAGAAGAAGGACATCTCCCCCCATCGCACTCCTCTCAAACTTCTTCTTCATCATAGCCTCAAATTCTCTGCATAGCACTAAGCTCGATGAAAGGAAAATAATGTCGTCCACGTAGATTTGGAAGACAATCAGATCATCCTTATCCTTGCGAACAAACAATGTCTGATAAATGGCTCCACGGGTATATCCATTAGCAAGTAGATGATGTGTAAGTGTATCATACCATGCTCGAGGTGCTTGATGAAGACCATACAGGGCTTTCTCTAACTTGTAGACATGGTCGGGATACTGTGAATCCTCGAACCCCGGGGGTTGACATACATATATTTCTTCCTTGACCTTTACATACAAGAATGCAGTCTTCACATCCATTTGATACATAGTGAAGTTCATGTAGGAAGTGTAGGCCAATAAGATCCATATAGCCTCAAGTCTTGTGACCGGTGGGAAGACTTCTTCATAGACGATCCCCTCCGGTTGGTAGAAGCCCTGAACTACCAACCGTACTTTATTTCTCATGATGACGCCCGAATCATCATGTTTGTTTCTGAAGACCCATCATGTTCCAATTGGCAGTTTCCCCTTGGGCAATGGAACCAGATTCCACACCTTGAGCTTCTGAAACTCCATTAGTTCTTCCTACATCGCCTCTACCCAGCTTGAATCCTTAAGAGCCATCTTTACATTCATGGGCTCAACCTGCGAAATGAAACAGGAATACAAACAAGAATTAATCGGACCTGATAAACTTCGTGAGATATTCCTTCAGGAAAGGTGTTCTGAGCTGGAATGGACCGGCTCCGAGTGAGAACGCCTTCTGAAAGAGGTCCAATAATGTTTTCTACAAGATGATTTTTGTTGACGCTTAAACCTGGCACTTCCTCCATTGCTAGATTGTCTCGCAGATTGCTTATGTTGTTCATCTGCTCTTCACTGGAGGAAGAGAGGTTATCAACTAGAGCGTTTTCACTTGCTTCGGCTCCATGATCCACACAATGTTCCTTAGGGATGTGATTTGAGAACAATGGATTATCAAAGGTTTGGTGGGAAGAAAATGAAGCTTGATCTATCTCTGGGATTGGCTGAAGTGACTGAGAAGTATCTGGATCTGATGGGATGACTTCATTGATCGTGGTTGGCTGAACTGGAGAAGCCCGATCATACATGCCTGGTGGGTCAACCGTCAGAATCTTGGGATCACATGGAACGTAGTCAACCCGGTAGTCTACGTCATCACCCTTGTAAAAGTTGTCAGTTGGCTCAGATGGTCCTGCACTCTCAGATGAAGTGTTAAAAGGCTCAAAAGTAGAATCATACTGAAATTACTAGTTTGGACTTGAACCGGCATCGGTGTTGTTCATTTATTGCCAATCGATATAGTATGACTCCACAATCATCTGGGTCTTCTTGTTGTATACCCGGTAGGCAGCTTTCTCTGATGAATAGCTCGCAAAGTACCACTCATCAGCCTCGTCATCAAACTTATGATTCGGCTCAGTATGGAGTAGAGTGCATGGACACCCGAACGACTTGAAGTAACCAGCTTTTGGCTTCTGGTTAAATAAAATTTCGTAGGGAGTCTTTTGATGGCGTTTGTTCAACAGTGCTCGATTTTGAACATAACAAGTTGTCTTAACAGCTTCAGCCCAGAAGAATATTGGCAGTTTGGACTCTGACAGCATGGTCTGTGCAACTTCGATAAGCGTTCTGTTCCTTCTTTCAGCAACTCCATTTTGCTGAGGTGTACGAGCTGCACTGTACTAGCATGGTCCATGCAGCTTCGATAAGCGTTCTATTCCTTCTTTAAGCAACTCCATTTTGCTGAGGCGTACGAGCTGCACTGTACTGTCAAGCAATTCCCTTCTCATCGTAGAAATCAATAAGTGTCTGATTTCTAAACTCAGTGCCGTTGTCAGTTCTGATCAACTTAACCTTTAGATTCTTCTGATTTTCAATCAGGGTGATAAATTTCTTCAGAATCTCTGGTGTCTCATCTTTCTTGGCTAGAAAGAACACCCAAGTAAATCTGGAATAATCATCTGTCACAACCAGACAATAAGACTTCTTCCTGTTGCTCATAATGTTGACTGGTCCAAAGAGATCCATGTGAAGAAGTTGCAGAATTGATGAGATTGACTTGAACAATTTAGGCTTGTGAGGTCTCTTGTGCTACTTCCCCTTGGCACACGCGATGCACTTCTCAATTGAGGACAAGTCTTTAGAACGTGAGCCAATGGCGTGATCTGCCTTAGCAAGTCGGTTGAGATTCTTCAGGTTGACGTGACCCCGTCGGCGATGCCAAAGTAGACAGTCATTCTCCGATGCCTTTGAAAACAAACAGGCGTTTTCAGTGAATGAATTTGAATTCATATTTATGATGTAGGCATTGTTGATTCTCAGAGAAGCTTTTGTCACACATCTGAGAAACACTCAATAAGATGTGATAGAGCTCCGCAATGTAGTATAGATCCTCAAAATATAGAGTTCCATTGGTGATTGTGCCCTTCATGCTTATCTTCCCTCCCTTGTCTCCGACAAATGAGACACATCCTCCATTGAAAGGTGTGACTTCATGTAACTGAGGGAAATCCCCAGTCATATACCGGGAGGAGCCACTATCCACATACCAAACATTTTTTTGCTTATTGGGTCGTCTCTGAATCAAACACATAATGAATGACAAATGGGTACCCAAACCATAACAGATTTAGGTACAGGTGGAACGGTAGGTCCTTTCTTGATAACGCCTTTGGGCTTGACTGATTTGGCCCTGAAAATTTTCGGTCTTACAGCACTGCCATCATCAATTGGTTTTGAAGGTGGTTTCACTAGTGGTTTATTTTTCCACTTTGGTTTGCTTTTAGTTTTAAAAACCTTTGATTTTTGCTTATGAAAACAAGGTTGATTTTGTTTAACTAGTTTTGCATTCATGGCAGTTGTCACACCCCGAGCCGGCGGGGCGGATCGTGTGTCCCGTCGGACGGAAAGGTCCCGAGGCGCGATATCGGGAATGAAAATCATGATGATCAGATTATTCACATTGCACATGATATATAATGAGAAAATGCTAAATAAAGTAAAATTACAAAGTTAAATTGCATCAGTTTCGTTCATAATTTAACAATGTAAATCTACTATCAACATCATATTTTTTCTATCTTGTATCTGCACAACAAATACAAAATAATTTGTATAATGATGTTCAAAAATATGCAAGTCCAAAATACTAGGTCCTTTATCTGGTATCCTAGTCCAAAAGCAATAACTTCTTAATCAGACATGTTCGTCACCTGAGAAGTCATGCAAAAGATCAAGTCAACACATGGTTGGTGAGTTCATATAGTTTTGTTTTAAAAATGAGTTTGAATAAACCTGTTCGAATGACAACCTTAACCTCACCATTAACCACCTATACCATCTAGTTCTGTATGCTTATATATAGGGCATATGCAGGGTCAAGCTTACCGCCAGCCCAGCCACCGTCCCACCACTTACCAAACCACATGATATATTGTTCCTGGTGATAATTAAGCGTTTCATCCCATACATTTGATTCACAACGTTTGAATAACTTAAAATCTGTTCACATTGATCACCCGAAATGACAACCTTAACCAACAACCACCTATGTTACCCAATCAAGTATGCTTATATATAGGGCATATGTAGGGTCAAGCTTACCGCCAGCCCTGCCACCGTCCCACCACATACCGAACCGTATAACATATTGTTGTTAATGATAATTAAGCGTTTCATTTCATACCATCATCATAATAGCTTTTGAGTTCCACAAATTGAAATTCTATCGATTTCTTGAGTTCATCTCACATTCATGATCAACCATAGTATTTGTAGAAACATATTATTAAATGCTTAAATAAATGAATAAGTAAACATTTAATACAACTAAGACATAATGATTGGGCCTTATTTAACTTAATCAATTGTCCTTAGTTGTTGGTGGTGTCCAGCTTCTATCGTCTCACACATGGCCCATATCAGGCTTCACCCAAAGGAGTCTACCTGTATGTGTCGGGACTTTATGATGTGCCCATATCAGCTTGACCTTCAGGTCTACTGTACATGTCAGGAATTTAGGATTTCCTTTGATCTTTGTTCACCTCTGTTCGCTTGAATTCGTTTGATTGTTTGATTTATGCCCATATAGCGTGACTATAAAAGTCTACTATTTATGCCGAGACTTTCCGTGTGTTTACACATGGTCTTGATCGGCATACAACTGACATCCACCTTGAATTGTTCTTTATTGAGTTTATTAGTTCTTTGATTCAGACACGGATATGATTTCTTTGATTCTGATCCTTAATTTTTTTTTTTAACACAACATTGAAATTAGACTCTTTGAATTTGATCTTTAGTTTTCTTGAACACAACACTGAAATTAGACACTTTGAATTTGATCATTAGTTTTCTTGAACACAATTATTGAAATTAGATTCATTGAATTAGATCTTTGATTAATGGTTCTTTGATTTAAAAATCATTGTCTTACTCATAGAGAGTAATTTATTCATTTAGCAAGCCTGTAATTAGTTTACCTATACAGTAATCTAGGATACAATTTTGCATATAAGACATAAGTTAAGTAAAACCATTTACGTAAAATTTATTTCAAGAAAATAATTTACGCATGCTTCTCAGCCCCGTGTTTGTAAAACAAAATGTTTAGTAAAGGGGCAATGAACTCACATGTGTTGCTATGAATTGAATCACAACAGATATGTGCACTTGCTGATTGTAACTTAAGTATCTTCAGTACTTGTGTTTATTTATTATCAATTGAATACGATAAGCTTTGAGAGATAGCGTATATAGGGTTTAGGTCTCGGTGTGCAACTATGTGTCCTATGTTACTAGTGTGTTTCTAAGTTTCTCTTACTAGTCTACACTAATTCTCCCCTGCCCCGTAGATGTTCACAACTAGACCTTCCTTATATATGGTCTAATTCATTACATTCAAGGTCTTTTAAGTATAACATCATTTTATAGAATCCCTTTTAAGTTGTAAAACATTTAGTTTAAAATTCATTTAAGGTGTTTTTAAATCATTTATATGAATAATTTTATAAATCATTTCATTTTAATTGAAATATAAGTTATTTTAAGAAGATTATAAGTTAACTTGTTAGACTTAGGTTAATCTCATTCGATTAACTCTAAGCCCATGGTTAGATCTTTGTTCCTCGTAGTCTTTTGATCATCTCTTGTGTATAACTTGCTTAGAAGGTTCAATTGAACGATCTAACTCAGTCATATGTTTGTATGGAATCACTAAGTATTGGGTGCTAATAATGAAATCAACACCCACACTTAGTTGGTTTCTTGATTCTTGATTACTCGTCAACTTGTTTTCCTTTTTGTTCCTTGATAAAACTTAACGCTTAACTCAATATATATGTTTGCAGTTCATAAAGGTTTTAATTTTATAAAACCTGTGATTCTTGGACACCAAGTTGTTAGACATACTTATAACCACCATGGTCATTGTATAATGTCGGTAACATTTTCTAAGGTTTTCCTTTTGTAATACAAGTACTAATTTTCCCAAAACATTAGTTTATGTGTTAACATGATTAAAGAAAAGTTGTGTTTATCTCCTTTATTATTGAAAAGATTAATAAAATCCATTTTAATTGCAACGTCTATAAACCCTAATGGGTTTTCACATGCATGTAATTCACGTACAACCCAATGCATGCATGAAATGAGAGAAAAGTGTGTTATTCAAATGGGTGTTCTGAAATGAAACCATTTACATCCCAGCTGGTTCCACACGACTGAGAAGGATCATGCGAATGAGGTTACCCAGCCGACTAAGAAGGATCATGCGATTGTGGTGCTTGACCGAAGGAAAATGCTCATGCGAATGGGAAGGCTTGGCCGAATAGGCTTAGCCACACAATTGGGGATCTTCATTCGGCCCATGAATCTTATTCGGTGCAGGGGTTCCTTCGGCCTTGGCCATTCGGCCTATGGCCTTTCTGCTTGTCTCATTCGGCCATCTGCACTCTCATTCCGCTGGTGCGTAACCAAACAGGTGCAAACCCTCTTGATTGAGCCTATGACCACACCATGAAGCCTCACATGTTCCTACATCACCCTAAGGTGTTTTTGTGCAGTTTCCCTAAGGATTTTTATGGTCTAGAACCGGTTAGTGAGTGGGTTCGAACCAAGGGTTTAAAAACCCTAAAAATCGCAAGTTTAAGGTTGATTCTATCTCAAATATGATGATATTGGGCTCTAAATTCATGTAAATTCGTGATCTACAGGTTGTTGTGGTCGTTTTGACACCAAAATAGCTCTATTTGGTGAAGAAATGTAGAATCTAGGGTTTGGTTTCTAAAGAGAGTGTAGAGACAGAAAGTGACGGTGAGATGAGAGAGAGTGGGTAGTTGGAGGAGATAAATGGTATTAAATACCATTTCATGGTTTTTAATCGTTCAGGTACGTTCGGTTTCGTTCGGTTTCACGTAGAAGCGTCAGTTTCCTTTCATTTTCGTAACAAGACGTCATGGTTTTAAACTTAGAATTTATAAATTTAATTTAGGTGGTAATTCCTAGAAAATTAACTAATATCTTTCGTTTATTTTAAATTTCTGAAATCGTTTATTTATCTGTTTAAATCGAATCGTATAGTCATCGCGCGTATTCGTTCGGATTGCCACCCGTACGAACACGACGATAACTACACTTTTCAATATGATTTTCTAATTATTAGACATCATTCAGAACGTTAAACTTTCAGATATATTCGAACAGATCGTCATCAATACTAATTACCCGTCCGTTTAGCATTCACGTAACGACGTCTGTTGTTATTTTGTTCTGTTCAACCTCACATACGTTTATACATAATAATGTCCTAACTAACAATCATGTGATGGTTCTGTGTCGTCAAATAAATTTCTGACTGTTGAACCTTAATTTTTAGTTATGTTTCTGAAATGAATGCACAATAGTTTCGTGTCAAGCATCAAATGATAATAGTACATATACATTACATGAAACTTGTATCTGAGTTACTATGTGGATCACTATTACGGCACTGATGTTACAGTCTCCCCTTGTTAGAGAAATTTCGTCCCGAAATTTAAGAATCATTATCAAGTACGGTTTCCTCTGCAAACAGATGGGGATACTTGGACATCATGTGATCCTCGCGTTCCCAAGTAAACTCGGGTCCACGCTTTGAATTCCATCGAACCTTAAAAAATCGGAATACGGCTTTGTTTGAGTTGTTTAACTTCGCGGTCGATAATCTCTAAAGGTTCTTGGATGAAATGTAATTCTTCGTCCACTTGAATTTCCTCGATTGGGATGACAAGTGATTCGTCCGCAAGGCATTTGTTTAAGTTTGAGACGTGAAACACGTCATGCACACCACTGAGTTCATCCGGTAATCTCAGTCTATACGCTACAGGACCAATTCGTTCAACGATTTCAAACGGTCCCACGCATCGTGGTGCTAATTTGCCTTTCTTTCCGAAACGAACTACGCCTTTCCATGGGGATAACCTTTAACATGACACGGTCTCCCACTTGAAATTCCAATGGCTAGCACCGTTTGTCGGCATAGCTCTTTTGTCTGCTTCTGGTTGCTTTTAACCTTTGTTGAATTTAAGCGATCTTATCAGTAGTTTCCTGAATAAGCTCTGGCACAGTTATTCAGTTATCTCCTACCTCAGTCCAACAGATCAGTGACTGACATTTTCTCCCATACAGAGCCTCAAAAGATGCACATCCGATACTACTATGGTAGCTGTTATTATAGGAGAATTCGATCAGTGGCAAATGAGAGTCCCAATTCCCACCGTAATCCAAAACACATGTTCGCAACATGTCCTCCAGGGTCTGTATCGTACGTTCGCTTTGACCGTCTGTTTGTGGATGGTAAGCTGTACTCAGATTTAAATGCGTCCCGAGAGATTTCTGCAATGTTTGCCAGAACCTTGATGTAAATCTGTTGTCTTGATCTGAAATGATAGACAATGGTACACCGTGACGTACCACTATCTCATTGATGTACAGTCTTGCTAGTTTATCCATCATGAAGGTTTCACGCATTGGCAAGAAGTGAGCAGATTTGGTTAATCGATCAATGATAACCCAAGTTGTATCCTGACCACTAGAAGTGCGGGGTAGCTTGGTAATGAAATCCATAGCTATTTGTTCCCACTTCCAGAGAGGGATTTCAGGCTGTTCCAGTAACCCTGATGGCTTCTGGTGTTCCATCTTTACTTTCGCACACGTAAGGCATCGGCCGACGTACTCGGCTATGTATTTCTTCATTCCCGTCCACCAATAAAATCCCCGTAAGTCTTGGTACATTTTATCAGCCCCTAGATGTACTGAATACTTGGTCTTGTGTGCTTCATCAAAGATGAGTTTCCTCAGTCCATCTACTGCAGGAATCCACGGGCGTTCCTGATAGTAGATAACTCCATCTGGTTTCATCTCGAACTGTCGTTCCACTCCACAATCAAGTTCTTTCTTCAGATTTCTTCGTTCTACTGACTCTTACTGAGCTTGAATAATCTTGTCGCGTAAACTCGTTTTCACAGTCATCCCCATTGCTTTGACACTCAAGGGTTTGACCCGTTCCCTCCGACTCAAGGCATCAGCTACAACGTTCGCGTTGCCCGGATGGTACTTGATCACACAGTCGTAATCATTCAGAAGCTCAACCCAATGTCGTCGTCACATGTTGAGTTCATTTTGATCAAAGATATACTATAGGCTCTTGTGATTAGTAAATATGGTACACTTAGTGCCATATAGGTAATGTCTCCAGATCTTCAACGTGAATACCACTGCTCCTAGTTCTAGATCATGAGTGGTGTAATTCTTCTCATGAATCTTTAACTGTCTTGATGCATACGCAATAACTTTGTCATGTTGCATTAACACACAACCAAGTCCCTAATGGGAGGCATCATAGTATACTACAAAGTCATCACAGCCTTCTGGGAGAGATAAGATTGCAGCACCACATAAATTCTGCTTCAATGTCTGGAAAGCATCTTCTTGTTTCTATTCCCGAACAAACGGTTCACTTTTCTGAGTTAACTTGGTGAGAGGCAGAGCTATCTTAGAAAAGTTTGAGATAAACCTTCTATAATAACCCGCTAGTCCCAGAAAAGACCGTATCTTCGTCGGTGTCTTCGGAGTATCCCATTTCTTAATAGCTTCAATCTTGGCAGGGTCTACATGTATTCCTTCACTGTTGACTACGTGACCCAAAAATTGAACTTCTCTCAGCCAGAATTCACACTTTGAGAATTTAGCATAGAGTTGTTCTTTCTTCAACAACTCCAAGATCTTCCTGAGATGTTGCTCATGTTCTGCTTTGCTCTTGGAATACATCTGTATGTCATCAATAAGGACAATGACAAACTGATCTAGATACGGCTTGCACACTCAGTTCTTGTGCTCTATGAAAACTGCAGGTGCATTTGTCACTCCAAAAGGCATCACCATAAACTCGTAATGCCCATACCTGGTTCGGAACGTTGTCTTTGGTATTTCTTCTTCTTGAACTCTGAGTTGATGATATCTGGACCGTAAATCAATCTTCGAGAAATATTGTGCTCCTTCTAGTTGGTCAAACAAATCATCGATCCTCGGTAATGCATATCGATTCTTGATAGTTAATTTGTTCAGCTCTCTGTAGTCTATACACATCCGAAAGGATCCTTCCTTCTTGTTCACGAACAAAATCGGAGCTCCCCAAGGTGAGTAGCTCGGCCTGATGAAACCTTTATCCAGTAATTCCTTTAATTAGTTTGATAATTCCTGCATCTCGGAAGGTTGTAACCTATAAGGATATTTAGCAACAGGGGTTGCTCCAGGAGTTAAGTCAATGCAGAACTCTGCCGGTCGCGTGGGTGGTAAACCTGGTAGATCGTCAGGAAATACTTCCGGATACTCTTTCACTACTGGCACGTGTTGAATCTTTTTCTTGTCTTTCTCTTTCTCTACCACATGAGCCAGAAAAGCTACACACTGCTTCTGTAAACACTTATACGCCTTTATGCAAGATATGATTTTGACACTACGTTTTGCTTGATCCCCTCGAACTTCCAATACCCGATCATTCGTCAATGGAATTCGAAGCAGGTTTTCAGAACAGATGACTTCCACTCTATTGAGAGATAGGCAATCCATCCCAACGATGATGTCGAAACTACCCGACTCCATCGGCATCAAATCGATGGTAAATGTATGGCCATTAAGTGTTAATGGGCAGTTTCTATATACTGTACTAAATGTGATTTGTTTCCCATTTGCTACTTCTATAATATAAAGGAATCTAAAAGTTCTTCAACCTGATTAAGTTGGCATGCAAAGTCGGTCGAGATAAAACTCTGATCCGCACCAGTGTCAAACAGAATAGATGCATAAAATTCATGTAAAAGAAATTTACCAGTGACTACGTTCGGGTCTTGACGAGCAGATGGAGCTCCTATAGCAAAAGCTCTTCCACGTGGTGCTTGGACTGTCGGTTGTACATTCTTTGGGCAGTTCTTTGAAAAGTGGCCAATTTCACCACTGTTATAGCGTCCACCGTTGTTCTGGTTCTAGTTGTTGGGTGGAGGGAGAGCTAAAGCAGCATTGTTGACTGCTTGGTTCGGTGTCATGCTACATTGTTGGACCCAATTGACCCTTCCTTCCACACCCTGTGCAGTGCCTGCAGAGCGTATTAGTAGCATGATGATATTGACATTTGGCAAATTGAGGATGTGGGCCAGTGTATGGCTTTTTGTGAAGGTTTTGTGGTGCAACGGCTACTTGGTTGAGTGGAGTAGCCATCATGTAGTTCTTGATGACCTTCTGCTTCTTCTTGGGATGATGGTGGGGTTTCTTGGATGACTCTTCCTTGTGCTTTCCTGAGTCAGCCTCCTTCTTTAGGGTTCCAGAGGCTACCATCAAGTCAGTGAGTTTCCCTGACAGGCTAACAGCTGACTCCAGAGTGACAGGGTTTACTAAAATGACCAGACCTTGTATGCAGGCGGGAAGTCCACCTACATATATGTCAATCCGTTTCTCCAGTGTTGGTACCATATCTGGCACCAATGCTACTAACTCGTGATAACTAGTAGTATACCCCAAGTTATCTGCTCCTTTCATCACATGGTTTGACAATTCAGTCTCCATCCTTTGCAGCTCATTCTTAGGGCAGAATTCGCTCCTCAGTAAGGTCTTGAAATCTTCCCATGACATCGACATGGCTTCTTCTCTTCCTCTAGCTTGAATCTGTGAGTTCCACCAAGTTAAGGCTTGTTTGCTGAATGATCCCGCAGAGTAACGAACCTTGTGATGCTCTGGACAGCTACTGATATCCAGAGTAGTCTCCATCTTTTCAATCCATTCGATTAGACCGACGGCTCCTTCAGTCCCGCTGAAACTAGGTGGCTTACATCCAACAAATGACTTGTAAGAGTAATAAGATGCACTGCCAGTATTTCCACTGGCCTCACCCGATGAATTCCCTGAGTTGTTGCTGTCATTCCGAATATGGTTGATCATATCCGGTATCACCTCTTTCAGCTGGTTAGTCAGCTGACTGCTTAGTAGAGTTGCCAAAGCAATCGTAGCAGGATCCAGATTCAGATTCGCGTTCGAGTCAGAAGGTGGAGTGTGTGGGGGAGGACGAGGTGGAGGAAGGGGTGGCGGTGGTTGTGGAGGCATAATAGGAGGTGGTCTTCGAGGCGGCATTCTGATCACAACCAATAAAACATCGGTTAGTGTAATGATCGAATGCAGAAGACGCAATGCAAGTAACTTCCTAAGTCCTATGTTCTCTAAATGTAGGGTCTGTAGGTTATAGTCTAGGCCAAATCATTTAAATAAGTGACATATATTTCTCTATAACCATGGCTCTGATACCAATCTGTCACACCCCGAGCCGGCGGGCAGGATCGTGTGTCCCGTCGGGTGGAAAGGTCTCGTGGCGCGATATCGGGAATGATAATCGTGATGATCAGATTGTTTACATTGCACATGATATATAATGAGAAAATGCTAAATAAAGTAGAATTACAAAGTTAAATTACATCAGTTTCGTTCATAATTTAACAATGTAAATCTACTATCAACATCATAATTTTTGTATCTTGTATCTGCACAAGAAATACAAATAATTTGTATAATGATGTTCAAAAATATGCAAGTCCAAAATACTAGGTCCTTTATCTGGCATCATAGTCCAAAAGCAATAACTTCTTAATCAGACCTGTTCGTCACCTGAGAAGTCATGCAAAGGATCATGTCAACACATGGTTGGTGAGTTCCTATAGTTTTGTTTTAAAACTGAGTTTGAATAAACATGTCCGAATGACAACCTTAACCTCACCATTAACCACCTATACCATCTAGTTCAGTATGCTTATATATAGGCCATATGTAGGGTCAAGCTTACCGCCAGCCCAGCCACCGTCCCACCACATTCAAACCACAAGATATATTGTTCCTGGTGATAATTAAGCATTTCATCACATACCTTTGATTCACAACGTTTGAATAACCTGAAAATCTGTTAACATTGATCACCCGAAATGACAGCCTTAACCTCATCAACAACCACCTATGCTATCCAATCAAGTATCCTTATATATAGGGCATATGTAGGGTCAAGCTTACCGCCAGCCTAGCCACCGTCCCACCACATACCGAACCGCATAACGTATTGTTGTTAATGATAATTGTCTTACTCATATAGAGTAATTTATTCATTTAGCAAGCTTGTAATTAGTTTACCTAAACAGTAATCTAGGATACAATTTTGCATATAAGACATAAGTTAAGTAAAAGCGTTTACGTAAAATATGTTTCAAGAAAATAATTTACGCATGCTTCTCAGCCCCACGTTTGCAAAAAAAATGTTTATAAAAGGGGCAATGAACTCACCTGTGTTGCTATGAATTTAATCACAACAGATATGCGCGCCCGCTAATTGTAACTTAAATATCTTCAGTACCTGTGTTTATTTATTATGAATTGAATATGATAATCGTTGAGAGATAGCGTATATAGGGTTTAGGTCTTAGTGTGCAACTATGTGTCCTATGTTACTAGTGTGTTTCTAAGTTTCTCTAACTAGTCTACACTAATTATCCCTTGCCCCGTAGATGTTCACAACTAGACCTTACTTATATAAGGTCTAATTCTTTACATTCAATGTCTTTTAAGTATAACATCATTTAATAGAATCTGTTTTAAGTTGTAAAACATTTAGTTTAAAATTCATTTAAGGTGCTTTTAAATCATTTTTATGAATAATTTTATAAATCATTTCATTTTAATTGAAGTATAAGTTATTTTAAGAAGATTATAAGTTAACTTGTTAGACTTAGGTTAATCTCATTCGATTAGCTCTAAACCCGTGGTTATATCTTTGTTCCTCTTAATCTTTTTATCATCTCTTGTGTATAACTTGCTTAGAAGGTTCAATTGAATGATCTAACTCAGTCATATGTTCGTATGGAATCACTAAGTATTGGGTGCTAATAATGAAATCAACACCCACACTTAATTGGTTTCTTGATTCTTGATTACTCCTCAACTTGTTTTCCTTTTTGTTCCTTGATAAAACTTAATGCTTAACTCAATATATATGTTTGTCATTCGTAAAGGTTTTAATGGTATAAAACTTGTGATTCTTGGACACCAAGTTGTTAGACATACTTATAACCACCATGGTCAATGTGTAATGTCGCTAACATTTTCTAAGGTTTTCCTTTTGTATTAAAAGTACTAATTTTCCCAAAACATTAGTTTATGTGTTGACATGATTAAAGAAAACTAGTGTTTGTCTCCTTTATTATTGAAAAGATTAATAAAATCCATTTTAATTGCAACTTCTATAAACCCTAATGGGTTTTCACATGCATGCAATTCACGTACAATCCCATGCATGCATGAAATTAGAGAAAAGTGTGTCATTCAAATGGGTGTTCTCAAATGAAACCATTTACATCCCAGCCGGTTTCAAACGACGGAGACACGGCTCGTGCGAATGTGATATCGTGCGAAGGAATTGACCCATGCGAATGAAGTTACCCAGCCGACTAAGAAGGATCATGCGATTGTGGTGCTTGACCGAAGGAAAATGCTCATGTGAATGGGAAGGCCTGGCCGAATAGGTTTAGCCACACGAATGGGGATCTCCATTCGGCCCATGAAGCTTATTCGGTGGAGGGGTTCCTTTGGCTTTGGCCATTTGGTCTACGGCCTTTCTGCTTGTCTCATTCGGCCATCTGCACTCTCATTCGGCTGGTGCGAAACCGAACAGGTGCAGACCCCCTTGATTGACCCTATGACCACACCATGAAGCCTCACATGTTCCTGCATCACCCTAAGGTGTTTTTGTGCAGTTTCCCTAAGGATTTTTATGGTCTAGAACCGGTTAGTGAGTGGGTTCGAACCAAGGGTTTTAAAACCCTAAAAATCGCAAGTTTAAGGTTGATTCTACCTCAAATCTGATGATCTTGGGCTCTAAATTTTTTTACTTTCGTGATCTACAGGTTTTTGTGGTCGTTTTGACACCAAAATGGCTTGATTTGGTGAAGAAATGTAGAATCTAGGGTTTGGTTTCTAAAGAGAGAGTGTAGAGACAGAAAGTGACGGTGAGATGAGAGAGAGTGGGTAGTTGGAGGAGATAAATGGTATTAAATGCCATTTCATGGTTTTTAATCGTTCGGGTGCGTTCGGTTTCCTTTCATTTTCGTAACAACACGTCACGGTTTTAAAATTAGAATTTATAAATTTAATTCATATGGTAATTCATAGTAAATTAACTAATATCTTTCAATTATTTTAAATTTCTGAAATCGTTAATTTATATGTTTAAATCGAATCGTATAATCATCGTGCGTATTCGTTCGGATCGTCACCCGTACGAACACGACGATAACTACACTTTTCAATATGATTTTCTTATTATTAGACATCATTCAGAACGTTAAACATTCAGGTATATACGTATAGATCGTCATCTATAGGAATAACCCGTCCGTTTAGCATTCACGTAACGACGTCTGTTGTTATTTTGTTCTGTTCAACCTCACATACGTTTATACATAATAATGTCCAAACTAACAATCACGTGATGGTTCTGTGTCGTCAGATAAATTTCTGATTGTTGAACCATAGTTTGAGGTTATGTTTATGAAATGAATGCTCAATAGTTTCATGTCAAGCATCAAATGATAATAGTACATATACATTACATGAAACTTGTACCTGAGTTACTGTGTGGATCACTGTTCCTATTACGTTTCCGGCACTGATGTTACAGCAATGGGAGGATTCTAAGGTACCTTCTGAGGTGTCACCTTAGGCCTCGAGGATTGGTCAGTCCTCATTGATCTTTTGGTAGGTTTGGCCTTAGGTGTGACCTTTTAATTCTTCCCATAGAAGAATTCAATAGGCCGGTGCAGACAGTTTTGGGAAATGTGGCCCGGTCTACCACAGGCAAAGCAACATTCCTTTTCATGAAATTCTTTTGGGTCAAATGGATTCACATCACGATCACCATGAATAGAGGAAGTAGTTGTAGAGGCTTGTTCCAATGACCCGGTTGGAACAAAAGGTTCACAGTTAGGGTTTAACTTTGAACCCGCCTCTTTGGTGATCATGGAATGAGCCCTATTCATCTACTTTAAAGAAGAAGAAATTGATTCCAAAACATCATCATTTTTGACAAAAGTAGAATTAAAATTCTTAAACATCTCATTAGGTTTGATTTTTAATTTCATCAAGTTTTCCTATAAAATCAGTTTTTGGAATGAAATGTGATTTTCTAGATGATGTAGAACACTGTGTGCTCCTCCCAGCACTTCTTTCTTCATTCTTCCCCCTCAAACCTGTATCCTTTAAACTATCTACACACACCTCATAATCATAAGAGTTGATAATGGAAATCAACTCACTCAGAAAGGTCTTGTACATGTCCTTCATTCTCTTGATGATGGTGCAGTTGGAATTCCAGTTATATGGTAATGAATTCAAGAGCTTTTTGTTGACTTCTCCCGTAGGCATCTCAATTCCTACACTGGTCATCTCAGTCATCAAATGTGTAAATTGGTTCAGTTGAGCTTCCAATGACTCTCCCTTGACATGGTTAAACATGCTGAAACAAAAATGGGGTCAACTGTAAGTGAAATTGGTTTAGTGGGAAACTCAAAGGCACGATCTGATTGTTGAATCAAGTCATCAACTGATGTATTGATTATAGGCATGCTTGACTAGTTGTTGTTAAAAGGAGGCTCATATAACTTATGACCAAGACCATTACCCCTTTTCTCCCGATACTGAATACTAACCATGTCTTCTAAAACTTTGCTTGCATAGACATATTTTTCACATCTGACTAAGATTTTAGAAAGTTGAGTTTCAATTTGTTCTAGTTCAGAAGTGAACTCATCGATTTGCATAGACATATCCTGACCCTTAGCCTCAAGTTTCCTTTTAAAAATTGCTTCAGTTTTGAGAAACTCAGAGTTAAAATATTTCAGTTTAGTGACCTCTTTGATTAGTGTCTCATTATGAGAACAGTACTTAAATACCTTCTCAACGCAAGAAGTTGAGCAAAGATTTTCGATTACCTCATTCTGCTTTTCATCCACCTCTACCATAAATGCGTGGCTCAGGGTCATCTCTAACTCTTGCACTTGATCACTCCAATCATAGGAATCTATTTCCTAAGTCACAAGAGCCTTGGATGTACTAGCACCTACCCTAGCAGCAACCTTCTCATCAGGCTTCTTCTCACCCTCCTTCACCACCTTTGGCTGTTTGCACTCCCTTGCAAAGTGACCCGGCTGGTCACAGTTGTAGCATTGCAGCTTTGGCTTATCAAATCCAAGCTTCTTCCCTGGGTTGTTGCCGAAACTGTTCCTTCCATATTTCTTGATGAATTTCTTGGCACGGAAGGCAACCATGGCCATTTGCCAAGAAATATCCATCTCTTCCACATCTACCGGGTTAATCTGCTCTAATATATCTTGAGTGATATTGGCTAGTGCCAACTCTCCAGCAATAAAATCGTTGTAACTGTTCATAAATCCCTTGAACATCAGCATATTCTCTTCACTTTTTGGGCTAACCTTGGGCACTGAACTAACTTTCCCAGAAGAAAGGAAGGAAATCTCAAACGGAACAGACTGTGATGAAGGGGCTTGGTAATGTTGAGATCCAGATGCTTGAAAATTGATGCCTGACAAAAGAGCAGCACTCTCTTATGCATGTGCAATGCCTATAGAACTGGCATGATTGAGGGCTCTTTGTTTGTTATCCATGTCATAAGAGTTGATAATGGAAATCAACTCACTCAGAAAGGTCTTGTACATGTCCTTCATTCTCTTGATGATGGTGCAGTTGGAATTCCAGTTATACGATAATGAGTTCAAGAGCTTTTTGTTGACTTCTCCCGTAGGCATCTCAATTCCTACACTGGTCATCTCAGTCATCAAATGTGTAAATTGGTTCAGTTGAGCTTCCAATGACTCTCCCTTCACATGGTTAAACATACTGAACCTTTGCCTTAACATATCCTTGCGACTTTCTCGCATGTCTTCATTCCCTTCAAACCTTTCCACCAAAGCATCCCATAGTTGGTTAGCTATCTGATGCTCCTTGAACCCGTGAGCCACATCAGTTGACAACAACATAATGATTGATGCGTATGCCTTATCATCTTTCTCTTTCAACAGAATGTCGTTTTCTGTGTATAACTTCGGGTCCTTGGGAATAAGCCCGTTTAGCTCACTTTGATACATAGGCACATACGGCCCCTCTTCAATTGACCTCCATAACTTTGGGTTCGTGTACTTGATAAACGATTGGAACCTGAATATCCAATCCTGGAAGTTATCCCCTGACACGAGCCTAGGTGGATTGGTTTCGGTGCCATTCTCATTGTCTAAGTTCAGAAGGTTGGACAGGTTGGTGAGGTTCTTTGATGCCATGACAATCAAAAATTTTCTAAGTACAGGTTCTCGAAATCACCAAGAGTGCTAATTCCCAAACAGTGCACGAAGTCCAGTCTATACTCGAAACAACAATACTACCCAAAGTCGAATGTATACTCGAAATCCAAGGTATTCGAATTACAAGTCAAATCGAAGTCAAATTGTACTCGAAATCTTAGTGTACCCGAAGTCCTTATTGTACACGAAAGACTTATGTACTCAAAGTCCCTTGTGTACTCGAAGACCAGAAATACTCGAACTCAAACCTGTACTCGAACATCATATGTAATCAAAATCCAAGTATATTCTAACTCTCCAACTGTAATCGAAAAACTGTTCTCGAATTTTGAACTCGAAAATACTTGAAAAATTTTCACAGAAAAATTTCTCAAGATCTAGAGTCCCAAATTTCAATAGCAGCTAGTTGGTGTAGAGTAGAACAAGAAAGTATTGAACTTGCACTGAAAAGATTGTACCTTGATGTAGAAAAGAGCACTAAGGCTCTGATACCACTTGTAGGTCCAAATCTTGTCAAGAACCGAGCTTTAAGTCTCCATTCTGCATCAAATGACTCTATAACGTGCGGAATCCATAATAGAATCACAAGAACAAGAAAAAAGAACAAAACTTTTGTATATTCATTGAATTTTATGAAACAGTGCCTCAATACGTCTAGAGAGCACGCCTCGGGAATCCAATCCTAGAACAGTACAAAATACGTCTATTTATACTACTCTAGGGTACTCGAACCCTTTACATGAAAATTGGTTCGAGTACTCGATAATCTACTGTACTCGAAATACATGTACACTAAAATAACAATATCAGCTCTTTAACACTTCTTTGGTTGACTTTGTTAGTCTTCATCTTTAGTTGGGCTCTACATATAGCATCATAGATCAGTATCCATGGATTGCTGCCAAATCAACTAGTATCGGCACAAGAATAGCATCAACTACTCTTGTGTCGACATTTTTAAGTTCGATGGTGGTAATGAAGGACCAAGTAATGTCCACAAAGTTAATATCGACAGCTCCAAGGGTGGCCAGATCAACCCCTGTCAATATTAGAATGCTTTGTGATGTTTTGAAAGACATTAAGTTCCCCATCGATATTCTTAATATCGATGGGCACCATTTTCCATCATCTGAATAGGCCATCGATTCTGAACGCTTGAGAATTTGTTATCCATCTAACCATTGTCAGCAGAACATTAATAAACTCAGTCCAACTGTAAAATCAAGAAAAGGTTCCATCAATTATGGCAATATCGACAGCTGCATTGAGAACCAAGTCCCATAAATACAATTAGTATCGATGGGCATGGACTTAGTATCAACCGGATATTCCTTTGATATGTACATCCATGCAAATCGATTATGACACTCTAATTCGTTGATAGAATCTGAATCAAGTCAACCCAAGAGATTTTAAACAAATAAACTTGAGCCTTGGATGTGAGAAGGACTATTTATGTTCGATGGATGCAATGGGACCATCGATACTCTTATTATCGATGGCCATGTTTGATCTTTGAACCTAACTGTCTCAACACCCATGTGAATTATGGGCTGTTAACACACTTCCAAGATCTAACCTAGTAATTAAATACTTCCAATCATAAGCTAAAACAACCATAATCATCCTATGTGTTGATGGAGTAAGCCGAAGGTGTCCATGAGGGTAATCTCACCCTAAGGCGACCCTAAGTGATTGTGGAAGTGGTATCATGCTATTTATGTTTATATTAACCTAAGTATAAGGTCATATCCTAATCATAAAGGCTTACAACACATAAAATTTTCAAATGAAATACAGGATAAAATATTCATAAACACATGTTACTTAAATGCATAACAAGTTTGTGCATAAAAGGACATAACACATGATTTCGAATCATAAGGAAACTATCAGTTCAAGAAGTCAACCAAGGTTTTCAAGTTAATCTAATACTCTTGAACAAGAACAAGTTACACAAAGAAAGGATCAATAACAAGTTAACACAATTCGGTCAATAAATCAATCAAAGTCTAAAACATTATAAATGAAATCTTATATTATATGTATTATTATAATGATATAGGAATCATTTATAGGTCTCGTTGCTTGCTACTTGTACAGGATCAGAGTCTACTGCTGTCAGGTGAGAACATTAGCCCCTCTTTTACTGTTTTACAACTATTTTTGCGTGGAACACATGACCAAACAATCTTCATACAACCACATTTCATATACAGGATTCATATCACTTTTGCAACGATCAAAGGTTTACTTTTCAATTCTAAGGGACTTATCAAGAAATCTAATTGATTTATCAAGTATTATAAAGGATTTACCAACGGTTTTAAAGGATTTATCAAACGTTAAACACTTTTCTACTAAAAGGTTATAAAAGTTTTTCTAAACTATTTTACACAGGAAGGTTTTATAAATGTTAAAGACTTTTTAAGAATAAATTTTATAAACTATTTTACTCTAAACTTGTGTTTTCAAATAAATACTATGTATCAAACCTTGTTATTATACAAGGACACTATTCTCAGTATTCAATCAAGGGTTTTCGAACAAGGTATTCATTCATGCGATTCAATCAAAGGTTTTCAACTCAAGGTATTCAATCAATAGTTTTCAAAACAAGGGATTCAATCATGGTTTCAAATCAAGTATTCAATCAAGTTAAACGTTTATTCAAACTTATCAACAACTGAATGTCATGGTGTTCATCATTGTGAATAAGCTTATACACATCAAGACACGTTTATTCAATCTTATCCTTAATCCTTTAACGTTAGTACTGAGTGATCACAACAAGGGAAAGCGGGACAAGTTTTGGTTACGCCAAGGCTATGGTTAGTGTTTAAATACGTTTTAAACCCTAACTGCAGATTGGATGCGTTATGGTAATATGGATTTGCAGCTACTTAACATTACCAGCATAGGTCATATTGATCGGGTACGTCAACACGGAGTGGTCTTCCGAGTAAACTCGTTAGTACTGCTCGTGTTGAATGTGTTTGCTGACTGCTTTTCTAACACCAAATGTAATTTGGGAGTTGATTATATGTTTGCTTTTCTAGTAGACAGTCATTTGACTGTTTGCACACGTTATTCTTACTTGATGATAGTTTGTGTTGCAATTATCCATGACAGGTTTATACACATGTTTTGTTCATATGTTCATAACTGCAGATTCATTATTTCAAATGTTAAACCTATTGTTCTCACCAACTACTTTTGTAGTTAGCAGTTACTTTTCACGTGTTTCAGGTAATCAGGTTTAGAACATTCTCAATGACAACTAAGTAGAACATTCTAAGATAGAACAAGATGAAGAAACAAGATAGGATGGATTAGAAACTTACTTAATCCTGATTGTTTAATTTTCTTGTCTGAGTCTTTTATGTAAACATTATTTTTGAGTCTGTAGTTGTCAATCTTTTGGTAGTTAGATAGATTGCCCGTGGTTGTTCTTCTTTCAATACTTGTGCATGATTCAACCATTGTGCGTCACCGTGCCGTGGATTCCGCACGCGGCGCAGGGGTAGTGACACTCAACTTTCTTCGTATCGACCACAGCTCCTTCACTTCATCATATCCCCAGCATACATTTCCAGATCGATCTCCTTCATAGTTATACCTATTATCTCCCACATCAACAATAAACCATGTAGCTTTGAACTTTCATGCCTCTTTAGCCTCTTGAATAGTTTTGTAAGTAATAATCATAATCTCCATAGATTTGGCTATACTGACCTTAAATCCAATATCACCAGCAAAATATTTCCTTAACCCTTCCTCACGACTTCTAGTGAGCTCATCAAAATCAGCTTTACTAATTTTAGGTACAGGTTAAGTAGCAGTCGATGGACTTGATTCATCAGCAAACTACCCTTTGAACTTTTCGTGTAACTTTTGCTTTAAATCTAGAACAATAGCTGATAAGTAACCCTTAATAGTTTCAAGGTCTTTGATATTCTTGTCCTTGAGTTCGTTGTCGGTCTTCAGCTCTTGAATCAGAAGTGTATGAGATTGGGAGTCTTGTTCTAACTCAATCACTCTGCTTTGCAACTTCACAATATCAATTTGTTCATCTTCAGGCAACACATTCTTTCCTTTTTCAGCTCTAATCTCTTTTTCTCCATCCAAAAAACAGTCATAGTCAATATCTTCAATATGTGAAGAAGATACAGCAATTAATTCTTTAACGTGTGGTGATCGTTCAGTTGGTTCAGCAGTGGAGGTCTGTATCTGAGTTATTGAAACGAGTGATTACCTTATGAACAGTGATTACCTTACGCAAAAAGATTGAAAAAGATGATGAACAGTGATTGCCTTATGCAAAAACTAGAAAACGTTCTCACTTCTATCGAAACCACAAAGAACTTGGTTAAAAAAACTCGAAAACGGATGTGTGAAAGGGAGGATTATTTGAAAAACCAAAAATTACCTAAACCCTATTTAACTCTTTCCCCCTTTTTACCATCCCAGCCCATGTACCATCAAGATCCTTTGACCAGCCCATAAAATTAAAACATTAGTTTTGAGCTAACATGGATGATCAACTCAAACTAACTCATTTTATTTTCGGGATCAAATCGTTCTCAAGTTAGTTAAACACCATTTTAATGCTAATCCTTACGAACTAGATATTATGATTGCCAGTATATTTTCCATCTAAACCCAAACTTAAAACCATTTTTGTTTTTCTATTTATGCGTGTTTATCATGTTTTCGTACCTTAAATGTGTTATGAGTGAATCACACTAAATTCTAGATACCTATGGTGCATCCTATCAAGCCAACGAATTTCTAATTCAAATTCAACATCCATCTGATGTTAATTATATGTGTGAGAATTTTAGAGAGAGAGCAAGAATGCATCACTGGTTATAATATACAACGCTTAATATACAGTGGAGTTCCGGTTTTGGAGTCTTGAGGGTCTCTTTTAACATGCTTTTTGTATGATTGTGCTCTGAGGCATCTTTTGTTGGTGTGAGCAGATCTAGTTTTCTAAGCATATGCTCATGTATGCAAGTCACATCTCAGGTCTCCATGTAAACGGAACAAAGAGAGTGACATTTCCCACGTCTCTACGGAAGCAGAACAGAGAGAAGACAGCCATGAGCACCACATGTTTTTTTGTACAGATGCAAAGCACTTTCAGAGAAAGCACTCAATTTTCGACATATTTTCAGAATCTTGTGCATATTAAACGTGTCTTAAGATTTCTAAGGCAGTCAAATAGGTAATGCACTCTTCTAAGTAGCGATATTTTCACAACACAACACAATTTCTTTAGTTAGGCACATAATAGATCAACTAATTCAGTCTAGTGAGCATACCAGCATATCATTTCAAACCTAGTTCTTTCAGAAATAGCAAATTTCAGACATTTTAACTGACCCTTTATCACGAAAGTCTATATCATTTCCCAAAACATGTCTTGACTTAATTTCTTTTGCATATTTCTCCCCCTAAATTTATTCATGGTATGAAAAAATTTATTAAAAGAAATTTGTATGAAATGTAAGAGAAGACCTCCAAAAGAACTTATTTAAAGCACACCAAGTGATCAATCCTCAAATGCAATCTTTTTCAACAAATTCACAAGCACATTAAAGGTAAAGATGCTCATCGTCTTTGTGAACATGTCAGCCACGTTTAATTTTATGTCAATTTGTTCCATTTTTAATTAGTTTATGGTCATAGCAATATCTGATAAAATGGATTTTAATGTCAATGTACTTGGTTTTAGAGTGTTGAACCGGGTGTTTGCAAATTTGGATTGCTGCATCCTTTTCACAAAATATGGGAGTGTTATTGAAATTCAAATCATAGTCCATCAGTTGATGTTGCATCCATATTACCTGAAAACAGCAAGCAAATGCTGCAACATACTCAGCCTTTGCAGTGGAGATAGACACAGTTTGTTGCTTCTTGCATTGCCATGAAATGAGCCTGTCTCCCAGAAATTGACATCCAGCAGAAGTGGACTTACGATCAATGTCACATCCTCCGTAATCACTGTCAAAGAAGGCATAGAGATCAATTCAGAATTACGACGATACCACAGAGCACAGCGGGGCTTCCCTTTCACATATCGAAAAATCCTGTGAACCGCAGTCAAGGGAGTAAGTCTTGGTGTTGACTGATAACGTCCACAATGACGTACTACAAACATAATATCTGGTCGACTACCAGTGGGATACATCAACGACCCGATCATGGAACGATAATGAGTTTGATCGACCTTAGAGCCATGTTCATCAGATCTAAGCATAGGGCGTTCTTTCACGGGAGTTACCTTGGAATGACAATCTTAGATTCCAAATTTAGACAGCATATGTATCACATATTTTCTTTGATGAATAAGAATTCCCTCTGAATTTTGACGAACTTGTAATCTCATGAATGTGGTCATTTCTCCCAAAAAGCTCATTTCAAATTTCTTCTTCTTCACGCTTTCAAATTGCTTGCACAACTTCTCACTGCTTGATCCCAAGATGATGTCATCAGCATAAATTTGATCCAAAATCATATCGTCATAAACTCTTTTGAGAAACATAGTACGATCAATTGTGCCCCGTGTATATCCATGACCCAACAGATGTTCTGTCAGTGTACCATACAAGGCCCGTGGAGCTTGATGAAGGCCATATAATGCCTTATCGAGCCTATATACATGCTCTGGCCGATCAGAGTCAACAAAACCAGGAGGTTGACTGACATATATTTCTTCTTTCACTTTCCCATAAAGAAATGCTATTTGGACATCCATTTGATACACTGTAAAGCCCACGTATGAGGCATATGCAAGGAACAGATGAATGGCTTCCAATCGAGCAACTGGAGCATAGACTTCATCATAATGATGACCCCACTGTCATCTTGCTTTATGCGAAACACCCAACGTGTACCAAGTGCCTTTTTGCAAGTAGGTAAAGGAACATGTTCCCGTACCTTTAAACGATCAAACTGATTCAACTCATCATGCATAGATTCAACCCAACTAGGTTCTTCTAGAGCCATGTAAATATTCTTTGGTTCTATCTGAGAGATAAAACTTGAATATAAGCAGTTATTGATAACACCAGACCGGCTCCTTGTCTGAACCCTCGTATCAAGTGATCTGATTACATATTCAACGGGATGGTCATGTTGAATATGGGTACAAATACCATTTTTAGAAACATCGATCACTCTTGGTAAATTTGACATATTTTCATATGGGACAACTAGAGTATCAGGTTCAGCATTTGCTGCAACGCATGAAGAACTGGCAATATATTCAACTCCAATGGGTTCATAAAAGACGTTAGGCTGCTCATTTGCTGCTTGATTTTGACCAGATTCATATTCAATGAATATGTCACCCTGAGTTGCTTTTCTTTTGTCGGTCAATTGAGATGAAGATCTTTGAGCAGGTGGATCAACTGTCCATGAGGTGTTTCGAACAAATTCCAAATCGTTTGTGTCGAAGGTGATTCCTGAAACATTAGCTTCATTAGGAGAGATATTAGACAAAATATTGAAACATCTGAATAAAGTAGAATAATCAAAAAGCCAATCTGTTCCAACTCGTTCATCAGTTGCGTTCTCTTCAAGCCAACGAACATCATAAGACTTCACAATTTGTTTGGTTATTTTGTTATAAACTCGATATGCCGTTTTACCTGGATATCCCACAAAATAACCATCATCTGCTCGAGCACTGAACTTTCGGATTGCATCCAGGTGCGGTAGTGTACAAGGACATCCAAAGATTTTAAAATGCTCAACAGATAGTTTATGTTTATAAAGAATTTCATATGGAGTCATCATGTGTCGTTTGTTTAGCAATACTCGATTTTGAACATAAAAGGCATTGATAATCGCCTCGGCCCATAAAATGTAGGTAGATTTGAGTCAATCAGCATGGTTCGGGCAGCTTCAATCAATCTTCTATTTCTCCGTTCAGCAACTCTATATTGTTGTGGCGTTCTGGCTGCACTGCATTACCTAGCAATTCCTTTTCATGCACATAAAACGTTAAGTTCAGCATTCTTGAACTCTGTTCCGTTGTCACGTCGAATTCCCTTGACTCTTTCATTTGTTTGATTCTCAATGAAGATGATAAATTGTTTCAGCATGTCTGCAGTTTCACTTTTATTTGACAGAAAGAACACCCAAGTGAAAGTGAATAGTCATTTGTAATAACCAAACAGTATGAAGCACGATTGATGATTAACACATTGACTAGACCAGATAAGTCCATATGTAGAAGCTGCATAAGAGAATCAATGGAATTGAAGATCTTTGGCTTATGGGATTTTTGATGATGCTTCCCTTTAGCGCACGCAACGCACTTCTCGATCATCATGAAGTCTTTGATTGGAAGGTTCCGAATGATGTTCCCCTTTGCAATTCGATTCAAGTTCTTGAGATTTGCATGTCCCGGACAACGATACCAAAGCATTGCATTTTGTTCAGATAACTTGGAGAAGAGACACACTATTTCATCCGATGGTTGCTGATTCATATCCAGGAAATATGCATCTTGTTTTCGTTGAGCTTTCACTAAAATCCAGTATTCCGGGATGATGATTCCTGGTTTAAGAACGAGACACTCTTTGCTTGTGAAATGACTGGAATAACCTTTGTCACACATTTGAGACACACTAAGCATACTATATTGAGTTCGGGAACGTAGTTGACATTTTCAAGTTTTAATGCTCCATTTGAGACAATATCGCATTGAATAATCTTTCCCCTACTTCCTCCTGCTAATACCATATCTCCCCCATCATAATTCTCTTGATTTGTAAGCTGGGAGATGTGTCCTATCATGTACCTGGAACAACCACTATCCACATACCAAAGTTTGAGTATATTCCTCCATAGTCGTTCCTGCACAAATAACAGGATCAGTTAGTTTTTGGAACCCAGATCATCATGCTTCCAGGTCTTCCAAAATTATATGTGGGTCCAGCAGCATTCATCAGGTTTGATTTGAATTTAGCATGTTTTACAAACGATTGGGATGAAGGTTTGAACTTATGAATTTTGTGGGCTTTTGAAAGACAAGATTTGTCCCACAAGATTTTATGCTTATTTTGATTGTTCAGTTTTCGCCAGTTGCCATCAAAGGGCTTCGGTTTAAAATGTGAGTTTGTCATAGTCTTAGATGTATACATCTTCGTTGACTTACACTATTTCGTATTTCGTAACTTAGCCTTCTGATTGTTTCTTGCAAAAGAAGCAGAAGAATTATGTTTGCAATTTCTTGCAATTTGTCCGGGAACTCCACAGTGAAAGCATGTTTGACGTTTCACTGATTGTAAGTGTTTAGCACTGTGATGATCTCGTTGCTTCATGACATGACCTTGCTTAACACCCTTTTCTTTGTGATTAGATGAGGAGCTCTGAGATGGGGCTTTTATGTCTGTTTTAGGTTTCAGCGGCACATATCTAGCAATCTTAGGTTTTTCAACAGATATTTCAGTTACATGCAATTTAGTGTTACTCTGCAAAGCATCACTAAGATCAGATCAACACTTTAAATTGTTTTATTGCTAGAACTCAAACCAGATGCATTCAAGGTATTAACAAAATTCCAATCAGACATATTTGAATAAGAGCAATCAACATAAACATTATTCAAGCAAGAATCATTCTAGAAGATGGATTGTTAGAATTAATGTATCTTACATGTTCATCATCCTCTTCAACCCAGTCTTCCACTATTACTTGATCTGTGCAAGAACCATAAATTTTAGAAGATATTACATGGACTTCAGGTTCAGCTGGGTTAGCTGAACATGAAGTCGGTTCATTTGTATCCCCTTGTCTGCCATATTTCATTGTGGCGGACTTTTCTAGTTCTTCCTCAGTCATAGGTGTGTAGACAACATTATTGCTCAATGGTGGAGGATTATTTACAAAAACGTTGCCCTTACTACCAACCACAGTCAAAGGGGTTTCCTCTTTAGAAGTTATTCCAAACTCTTCACCCTTTGAACTTACCCAAACTGTTGGCTTAACCAAACCCTCAAGTACACGTTTCACATATTCCACTCCCTTAGTTTCTTGCCACTTCATTTGTTTCTCAATCATGTCTTCTACCAACGCAGATGATACATCAAATTTTTTAAAATTCAATTTAAAGTGTTCAAATTTGTTTTTGTATCATTCTGCTTCAGATTTAGCTTAATCAAGTATGATTTTAGAAGATTTAATAGCACATTGAGCATTGCATAAATCTCTTGTTAAAACGGTTATATCATTCTTTTGAGCTTCAACTATTTCAATTAAATGCTAATTCTCCTTTTTTTAATTTTAAGTTTTCTTGCTCAAGTCGTGACAATGTAAAGTAAAAGATTGGTATTGTGAACCTTGTACATGGTCACTTTATCAATACAAGCTTGAGTACATAGAATAGTACTTACATCAGCATTAGCAAGAAGATGTGCCATGAAAGCATGCTCCTTGTGCTTGTGTTCAATGTCAGCCATCAATGCAACTGTGGAGTCCTCAGTGATGTTGACAGCTTTGATTTGATCATCTCATCCAAAAGCACCATCTTGCATCACCACTAAAGCCTTGTTGTCAGCATTTTTGTTTTCACCACCTGTAGCTCCACGTACTAGAATCAGATTGCGCTCAGAGTTTTCTGCATTCTTCTTTGGCTTAGTGCATTCCCGAGCATGATGGCCAGGCTCATGACAGTTCAAACACCTGAGCTTGACTTTTTTAAACATCACCTTGTTGATATCATACTCGCCCCAAGGATTTCTTCCTGTAGCTTTTGTAAAGTTCTTAGCTCTGAAGACAGCATTGGCAATATGCCAAGTAATGTCCATCTCTTCCATATCTTCTGTGTGTATCTGCTCAAGTTCAGATCCCACAACAGCAAACGGTGGCAACAGATCACCAGATCCCAAAGCAGTTGAACATTTAAGAAATCCTACAACCAAAGCGATGTTCTCCAAAACTTCTTTGATGAGTGTGGCAGGTTTTAAAGCAATTGAACTAGATGCACTTCCTGTAACAATTCTAGAGGCTTTGACGATGGGAGAAGGAGAGCTGACTATGGATGATAAAACAGTGTTGCAAGATGAGACGAAGGGCAAAACAACCTTGTGAACAGGATAAGCAAATGAAGGTTGAGAGATGAATGCACTGTTGACACTGCTGATGACCGCAGCATTGTAAATTTTAGTGACGTTTATAGCCCTCTGCTGATCATTCATTTCATAGGATTTGATAACAGACACCATCTCAGTCAATGACATATTGTCCAGATTCTTGGTTGATTTGATTTTACCAACGTTCATATCCCAATCCCTAGGAAGAGCATTCAACAACTTTTTGTTAATCACACCCGCTTGATTGTCAATTTTGGCAGTACGTATTTCAGTGATCAAAGTCACAAATCTCTGAATATGATCATCAAAACTTTCACCAACTATGTAATTGAAGGTGTTGAACTTGTTGTTCAACATCTCTTTGTGGGACTCTTTCATCTCAGTGTTTCCCTCATACATATCAATAAGAGCTCTCCAAAGCTCCCTTGCATCAGTAATCTCTCTAAAGCATTTTGAGATCTCAGGAGTGAGACCTTGAGTGATTTAGCCAAGTTCCTGTTCATCTTCCTCGATTATCTGAAAATCCTCTTCAATGTAATGTTAAGGATCCTTAATCAACTCATTCCCTTCAATGTCTTTATAAGTTATTTTTTTGCTTTCCTCTAACTCTCCAAAATCTTGGTTATTTAGTCCTGATATGTTTTTCAAATTTAAACTTCCATTCAGGAAAACCAGCAGCAGAAGAAAGCCTATGAATTCTGGTAGTTGGGCCAATGATTGCATCTAGCTCATTTTGTTTACTTGCTATAGCAGCAGCAAGTATACTTAAAGAGCCCATGTGCCAAACAAAGCAAAAACTTCACCCAAAAATATAAACCGTTCGAAACGTATTTGACAACAAAGAGATGTTCTCAAAAATCAATGAAAATTGGTGAACAAAGGAAAATTCGAGAACACAGTTCGAAAATGAAAGTGTTGATTGGAGAACAAGAAGATCTTCCTTAGAACGAAGGAGAATTCGAGAACTGATTCGAAAACACAATTTTGAGAACACGAGAATTAATTCGAGAACTGATGTAATTCAAAAACACAATTCGAGAACACATGTGTATTAAAATTATTTTGAGAGCAGCTGGAAATTTGAGAACTTAAGGTCGAAAATCCCTGTACTATCCTACCTCTGATCACCTGAAACATGTGAAAAAAAATTTGTCAACTACAAGTAGTTGGTGAGTTACATAGGTTTAAATATTTAACAGGATATAAGTTATTGATATGAAATATAAATTTAAAGAGAACCAAATGTACAAGTACAACCAGAATAAACCTGAATTGCAAACCATTAAACTATGTACAACAGACAATGAATATAGAATGTAAAAGTACATATTGTAAAAATAGTAACATACTGATGTAACACAAACTATCATCAAGTATATTCCAGTGTCATCTTAAATCCAAGTCCCAAACTACGCTCAGAATTAGGTAATGACTGACTATTAAAGCAACACAGCCCATGGCCATAAAGTTAATTAAAAGCAACTCCATATTACTAAGAATGTGTGCAATATGATTCAGGATTTTAAAGTTAATTGACAGCTAATTCATAATGCTAAGCCTACACCAATCCACCATTGGCTATAAAGTTAATTAAAGCCAACTTTAAACTTGGTGTAGAACTCGCTTCCCCTTGTTGTGATCACCCAGTACTAACGATGAACGATTTCGTGAACTCAAGTTTAGAAGGCTAAGTTAATAGCTTCCAACCCTTGAGCCCTAAGATTAACTATTGCGTGAACTTCTAGTTTGGAATCTAAGAATAGTCATTCATAACCCTAGAAGTCCTAAGGATAATGATTGCGTGACATTCAAGTCTGAAATCTAAGAATAGTGATTTTAGCCATTAAAATCTTGAATAAAGGCATACATGATGTGAATAAGTTTGTTTACAAGAATTTGTCCGTGTTACAGAGTTTATTATGATATTGAATACAACTTGTACAAAAGAATACAATGGATTAGGTCATGTGTCATGACAAATCATGCCTAGGTGGCTTAAATCCAAAGTTTAACTTAAATGTGTTTAAGTTTTGCTAACATATGCCAAACATAATTTTTGAATATGAAAAACATTTAAGAAGTTAAGTTCAAAAATTATTTATCCACATGTTCCACTCCAAAAGATTTCAAACTAGAAAAATAGGGGATATGTACTCACCCTGATTGAGTGTGTCACACCCCGAGTCGGCGGGCTGGATCGACTTTCCCGTCAGGCGGAAGGTTCTCGGGGCACGATATCGTTTGATAATCACAATGATCAGATTGTTTGCATAGCACATGAGATATAATTGAGAATTGCTAACATGAAAATGATATAGAATTACAAAGTTAAATTACAATGTTACGTTCATAATTTAACTAAGTAAATCTATCCAAAAAGAATCAATGAGTTCCTATCTTGTATCTGCACAAGATTTACAAAAGATGATTCATTGTTTTGTCATTCAAAAGTAGGTTCGACACAAAATGAAGCTAGGTCTTCTAAAGTCCACTAGCTTAATCCTTGAATGTTGATGACTAAACCTGTTCGTCACCTGAGAAAGACATGAATTTAAACAAAGTCAACACTAGCTTGGTGAGTTCATAAGTTTGATAATTTGAAAACAGTTGATTTGTTGTCATTCATGATCACAATATTTCACACAAGTTATATTGATAATTGTTCCACATGTTTCACGCAATGTCCTCTCCATAGTTATACTTACAAATAGTATTTCATCCAACCAAGCATGCTTATATATAGGGCATACGAAAGGGTCGAGCCTAAAACCCGCCCAGACGCCATCCCACCACATGCTTGACTGAATTCAACAATACTTGTATTACAACTATGGATACCCCTTTTGTCTCACCCATAAATCCCCAAGTATGATTATTCCAACATTTGAAAAAGAAACATAATTGTCTCTGTTAGCTATTCCTTACGGATTAGCCCGGCGTGTAAGATATCCCCCAACGATATCTAGAGCAAGACTAGATAGTCTTTGTAGCTGATCATTACTGATTAGCCCAGAGTGTAAGATATCCTCCAAAGATATCTAGTGCAAGACTTAATAGTCTCTGTGACTGTCACAACTGCCCAGTCCGGTCTGTAAGATATCCTTCCCATAATATCTATTTGAGTGAAACTTAATTGTCTCTAAGCGTGTTACTATTGATAAATTTGGCGTGCAAGATATTCTTTCCATAATATCTAGAAGAATGAAAGTTTAGAGTCTCTAGGTATGTGGTTTCTGACTGGTTTGGAGTGTAAGGTATCCTCTCCATGATACCTAGATTGAGACATAATTGTCCCAGTGGCTGTCATTCATGACCAACCCGTTGAGTAAGATATCCTCTCCCTGATATCTATTTGAGTGAATACGTTTCCAAGACCTTTTGAATGTTAATAAGTAGAATGTTATCGGATACAATGCTCGGTATGTTCCTAATAAATAGTGTCAACTCCATTTCAATGAAAGTGAAGTTACGACCCTTTTTGGTATGTTGCTAGTTAGAAGTGATGTAAGCGTTATGATTATTTAATAAGGTCAACCAAGTGACCCATGTTCACTACTATAGGATCCCCAAGACCCTATTCCAAGAGTGTGAATTGTTACAACCCACTAAGTAATGGTTAATGTTTGATGTCCTCGTTGATGTTCACAATGATGATCTCAATGTTATGTGTTCTCACGTGTTAACCATGTGTCCTAAGAACTTGTCTTAATGCACATGGTTGGTTTGTGGGATGGATGAATGATATCCTTATCATGAATGTATGTTATCATGATTATCATTCTTGTTGTTCTTGTATTTGTCTCATGTTGTCATGTTGTTACCTCATTGCAAGTGTTGAAATCTTATTTCACCTGTGTTATATAGATGTTGAAATGATTTCATGAAGTTACAATATCATGGATCATTCTAAATATCTCCGTTATGTTATGTTGACACAAGCATGCACACAATGATAAACGATAATAAGGATAAACAATATTATCTAAATTATAGTAAAATCAGTATGTTGTACCAAAACTTTTAAATAATTAAAAGCTTTAAGCATGTTTCTCAGCCCCGAGCTTTGAAATCAATTAAGATTAGAAAAGCGGCATATGAACTCACCTTGTAGTTGTTGTGGTTGACAATGTATGAACAAGAAATGCACGCGCTCGTTGTTGTACTTGTGGTAGTTTTCACGATCCTGTATTGATTTCACGTTGTTTGTAAGTTATAAGTATAAGTTGTATGTAATTGGGTGTGTGTATGTGTTAGCCCTAAAGTTGGCTAACACCCCTCGGTCTTGGTCTTCATTCGGCCCTGTTTACTTGTTATGGATTTTGATAACACTTAACCCAACTAGGTTAAGGTTAGTATGCTTTGTTATTTGTTTTATGTTTAACTTGAATTAATGTTATAACAAAAGGGATTCTAAGTATAAAACTTAGGTTTTAGATTAAATGTTAATAACCCTTAGCATCTTGTAACATAGCTTTGTATTATCATTGCTACATTTGTTTTAACACTTTAAAATCACTTGTTAACATGTTCAAACATACAATGTTTTAGGCTTTATGAAACTAAACCCAAAACTTGCCACCTTTGTAGTAAAATACATGATTATTAACCTATTCCAATGCATGAGTCTTTATGATTAAGTTCAAGTGTGTATCTTCCATATTATTGATGTGGGCCGAATGAAGGGCTAGCTAAGTGGAGTACGTGCCAAATCTGTTACATGGGCCGACTCAGTAGTATGGGCCGAATCACTTGGGCCGATCAAGTTGCAGCTTGGCCGAATAAAGGTGGGCAACTATGTGTTTGGCCGAATGGAGTGTGATTCATCCGAATGAGAGTGAGATGGCCGACTGAAACTTCCATGCGAATGAAGAAGCATAACCGAATGGGTCTTCCAGCTGGCTAGCCATTCGGCTGAAGTACCATATTCTCTCGGCTCAAACTATTCGGCCGAATTAGTCCCTTCACTCGGCTCCAACCCTATTCGCCCCCTCCCATTCGGTCCAGCCGCAACAGCCACCCTTTGGGGTATTTGTTCAGATTCTAAATAAGTTAAATGGTGATTTTTGATGGAGGGGTCATGCAAGGACTAGCTCTCGAGGTGTAGGGCTCGAAAGGAATGCTTGGGGTCGGTTGGTTCATGGTGTTCAAACAAAAGGGTGAAAACCCTAATTTTCGCCACTTTCTAGCTCATATACCTCAGTTTTTGATGGATTTCACTTTAGATCAGTTGTAATTTCGTGTAGAGGTTGGTTATAGCTTCGATTTGGCACCAAGATCACGCGATTTCATAGCCCGGGTAATTCCCCCGTTCGGTTCCTTTCGTTTACGCGTTAACAATTTTAATTCGCTCGGTTTTACGTAATTTATTTTTAACACATAAGAAATTTTTATAAAAAAGATTTCTTTCAAATCCTTTAAGGTTGTGATTACTAAATAACAATTTGTAAAACATTTATTTCAGTTATCTCGTTGGAACGCGTAACTTACGTTTATATTTATAAAGATCGTCACATTTACAAATACAACGCTCGTATCGTATTCCAACTTGATTTATGATCTATGGAATATCATTTTAGAATTATTATTTCTAATAAAGGTATTCATGTGAATCGTCACCCACGTGAACACACTATTAGGCTAATCTTTCTAAAATAACATTCGTGTTTTTAATTATAATTGTGACCTCACCATCGCGTAATTGTTTTCATTACCATTATTATCATTTTAATTTAATATGTTCATCAATGTTAATCTCCCAAGCATTATCCCCACTAATCATATCACTGACAAATCCATGATAAACCGAAATAAGCTTATGTATAGCGCATACGTAGGAGTCGGTCGCAACCTATCCACCCTCCGTCCCACCACCATTTCGATAAAGCATTACCATCTATCCTTGACTATATTTAGTGACCAAACCTTAAACCTTTACCAAATCTAAACAAAACCTCGAATTCTCATCACCAAATCTCAACACTTAATACTCATGATAAACTGAAGAAAGATTATGTATAGGGCATACGTAGGAGTCAGTCGCAACTTATCTAGCCGCCAGCCCACCACCTCTTCGATAGACCATGACTATGCCATTGCCTATATTTGGTGATAGAATCCTACACTACTACCAATACCAATCAATCGAATAGATCATGTGTGTAACATTTATGAAATATGCAATAAACATTTATATTTAATAAAGAAATTTTGACGTCATCATTTATAAAAGCTTACACACACATGCATAGTAGAAATATAAAAATGAGCATAATCATACAAGTATGTATTCAAAAATGTATGTATGTGATTTAGTAACATTTTAAAATTTTATAAGTTAAAGAAATAGAAGAAACATATTTTAAAGGTTTATTCTTAAATATTATAATACGTCTTATATGACTTAAAATTTAAATTGTAAACAAATAAGTTAAACAAATGAATAAATTTTTAATAAAAAAATTATAATAAAAATCACAAGAAAAACATTTCTAGTTAATAAATAAAAATTTATATAAACTTTAACTAATAATAAAAATAACAATAATAATAAAAATAAATAAATAAACAAAATAACTAATATTTATACAAATGTTTTTGTTTTAATTACAAACAATGATAAAACATCCATTTATATTAGTTATTATGTAATTTAACTCATTACACTAGTTTTATAAAAACAAAAAAGGGTTAAAGAAAAGTTAAGGGGTAAAGGTTGTAAAATCGGAAACTTGGTTCAACAAAGAAAACCTGGGAGGACTGAAATTGCCAAGTCTCTATAGATCATCCCCTTCCTTACCCGATTACCCACCTCATCCGACACAAATGCTCTCGGCGACCCGTTTTCAATCCCGCAAGGTCACAGCTGTTTACAACCAATAAATCACCAAATTAGGCAAGATTCGAACGCGTAAATTGATTTCCAATCAACATTAAGGTCAATTAACCGCTCATGAACGCATTAAATCCTTTCCAAACTTAGAACATAGACCGTGAATTCAAATTCGAAACAAATGTGTATAAAAACTCAATTGCTTCGACCAAAACAATCCTTTGACATCTACAAAACATTCTGTACACATCAAACACCTTCACGAACGTTATGGAACAAGAAATCAAGACCCATAGGTTCAGCCGATCGTTCTTCTGTTCTTCAGTCAAAACTCATTCAATAGCGAACATAGGTAAGTGTTTCATACACCCTTCTACTCGTTTTTGATCCATGAACGAAATCCCCATGGTTATAAACGCCATCGGGTTTCATGACTTGCGAATTTGACCAACAAAGGAACTAGGGTTTGGTTTGGGGATGAACTAGAAATGGGGGGGATCAGATCTGGTTGATGTTAAATATAATCGAAAGCCATTCCTTTCGCAGACTTCGATGTAGATCATCTGGTTAAAAGCTTGGTGTGCGGTTTGAGAGGTCACAGATTCGAGACCCGGCTGAGTCCGGGTTTTTGACCAAAATCTCTATTTTTTTGTATTATTCGTAGGGCTGTAAACGAACCGAAAGAACACGAACGAGCCCTTGTTCGTGTTCGTTCGTTTAACTTTTAACTTGTTCACAAACAGTTTACGAACGCTAACCGAACGAAAATTATTGTTCGTGTTTGTTCATTAAGGAATTTCGCTTGTTCACGAATGTTACCAGACACATATTATTTAAACAATAAAAACCAACATTCTTAATATCAAGCATTGGGGATAATCATTTATAAATATATAAATTAAAGTATTATAGTATTAAACTAAAAATACCTTAAATGTTATGGTATTAAACTAAAAATTAAAAATATACAACACATTTAATGAATAATATAATAAATGAAATTAACTGAACATAAACGAACGTAAACGAACATGTTACCGAACATTCACGAACACAAATGAACGAACATGACCTATGTTCATGTTCGTTCATTTAACTAAACGAACGGAATTTTTTGTTCGTGTTCTTTCATTTATTAAACAAACGGACATACACGAACTTCCCGCCGAACGGTTCACGAACTGTTCGCTGAACGTTCGGTTCGTTTACAGTCCTAATTATTCGTTAAACCATAAACTATTTTTAAAATCTGTTTGCACCAAAAAAAAAAATTAAATCAAATTCTGCAAAATTGTTAAAGAAAGTATGATTTTTCAGAAAATTTGTATTTTAAATAAATGAATCATTATAATATAATAATAACAATAATAAATATATCTTTTAACTAACACATGGGAACATTTTCTTTTAACTAAACACACACACACACATATCTATACACTATAAATGTATATATTTTGTTTATTATAAAAAAATATTTTTACAACTTGTATTTTTACAAATAATATTTAAATCTCAACAAATCTTATAAATCATGTTCTTAGGTAAATCCAACCATTTTATAAACATAAATACTTTATTATGGAACCTGTCCAACTTTATTTATTTATTTTAAAATACACTTTATAAACATAAATTTATCTTATGTTAATCCTAAAAATATTTTTAAGGCTTATATGTTAAAAAAAGGGGGTTTCAGCTTAAAAAAAAAATTTTATGTAAACTTTTACAAAACTAAATAAGATTTAATTATCAATTTGAACAAAGCAAACTGTTAAACAACCAATTATACTATAAAGACCGAGCTTTTTGATTTATCTAGATCTTAAGCATCCCAATAAAAGACATAGCTATTTGAACATATATGTAATGAACCTTATAGGTCGATATTGAACTTATTGGACTTACTTGAACTACTATTTGAGCATGTATCACAAAGCTATCAAACTCATCTAAAAGGTGAGTATTCATAGCCTCTATTTTACTTGTTTTATGTTTTAGAGGTGGAACATGTTATATATATGAACTTAACTTATCTTTAAACCATGTGAACTTAGCTATTGGCATTAGTTGTAGTGAACTTATTTGTTGAACTTGCATTGATCATAACTTAACCATTTGGAAGCAACAATGGTGCCATTGGATTGACCACCCACCTATGTTGGGCTTTCCCCTTTAAAGGAAAACTTGTGGTGATTGTTACCTATTGGTCAAACTTAACTATCTGATCTGCCTTAGTTTCACTTACAAGCTTTGTGCATTTGTCTTATGTTACACATGTGTTGGACTTATCTATTATTAAAAACTATTTTATCTATATGATCAAACCTATGAAACTCACCAACTCTTTGTAGTTGACACTTGATTTTAACATGTTTCAGGTGGAAATGGAAACTAGCATTTATATGAGCTTGGATTTAGTTTTATTTGTTTTTATTTATTTATTTGAATTTAAATTTTAAATGATGTAATAGTTAGGTTTGAATTTATTTGACTATGTAATAAATGTTTGAATTAATGTTGCATCGAATGATTATTCATAACTATTTACATCTTTATACCCTAAGTTATGATCAATCTACACTTCGTGTCACCCCGATGTTTCCGCCATCGATCGGGGTGTTATAGTACGTATTCAACTGCAATAAACATTGTGGGTATGTCTAGTTGTATTCCAAACTAAACTTCCCGTTCGTTTATGCATATTAACTATGTGTTCTCATTAGTTTATACCAGTGATCATATCACAATTCAAAACCAAAGCATTCAATCAGCATAATGTGTCCTATTAATATAAAGTATGTGAAATATCAAATGCCTGAAATACAGTGATGTTATAGTCTCCCGTAGTTGAGGGAATTTCGTCCCGAAATTCAACTTGTAGTAACTGTTGTGAATAAGTGTGGATACTTAAGCTTCATCTAATTTTCTCGTTCCCATGTAAACTCTGGACCACGTTTCGACTCCCATCGTACTTTGACAATTGGGATCTGGCTGCGCTTGAGTTTCTTAACATCACAGCCCATAATCTCGACTGGTTTTTCAACAAAATGCATTGTATCATCGATGCGAATATCATCAAGCGGTACTTGAAGATCTTGATCAGCTAAGCATTTCTTCAAATTTAACACATGAAAGGTTGAATGCACATTATTGACTTCAGGAGGAAGTTCCGGTTTGTAGGAAACCTTCCCGATTCGTTCAAGAATCTTTAAAGGGCCAACATAACGTGGAGCAAGCTTACCTTTCTTCCCGAAGCATAGAACTCCCTTCCATGGCGAGACCTTAAGTAATACCATATCATCAAATTGAAACTCTAAAGGATTACGACGTTTATCTGCATGACTCTTTTGTCGACTGCGAGCAGCTAACAAGTTGTCGCGGATCTGGTGAATCTTGTTAGTCGTTTCTTGAATAATCTCGGGACCTGTGAAATGCGGTTTGCTAATTTCGGTCCAACAAATAGGTGACCGACATTTTCTACTGTAAAGAGCTTCGAACGGTGCCATACCAATGCTCGCATGAAAACTGTTGTTATACAAGAACTCGACTAGTGGTAAATGGATATCCTAGTTGCCACCGAAATCGATGACACAAGCTCTTAACATATCTTCTAGTGTCTGGGTCCTTCGCTCCGTCTGCCCATCCATTTGAGGATGATAAGAGGTGATAAGATCCGATATTATTCTTAAGGGAATCTCGTGTCGGCTAACAATCTCATCAACATAGATACGAGCTGTAAGGATCTCTAAGGCTGATGCATATCAAAACATCTTTGGATCAAGTTATATTCTATCGGAAGAAGTAAAACCACAGAACAACAAGGATTAGCCTTCGGAAGGATCATTGCTTCCGAAGGATAATTCCTTCCACTGAATACATCTTGTTTCGTGGAGTGAAAGCCCAAATCGATCAGTGCTTCGGATTGACTGTTAGTGCACTTTCTGTGTGAAGCTGCATTTAATGTGAACCTAGCTTGTTGTATATGAAATTGTAGTTTGTTGTATATGATTAGAAGATCAAAAGACAAAAGGTTCGGCTAAGGTTTGGTTAAGGTTCGACGAACCTATGTTTATGTTGTTGTATAGGTTTGTCTAACGAACCAATTGGTTCGGCTGGCGAACCTTGTCTGGCGAACCTAATATTTCAAGGTTCGGCTATGGAGGTTCGTGAGAGGTTCGATGCTTACATGTTTTATAGGTTTGGGAGGCGAACCTATAGGTTTGGGAGGAGAACCTATAGGTTTGGGAGGCAAACCTTTTGGCAAACCTTTGCATTTGGAAATCTATATATAGAGAAAAGGTGGTGGACTTGAAGTTAGAGAGCTCATAATTCACACATACAAGTTCAAGACATTCTCTCTCAAGAATCAAGATCAAGAATTCATCAAATTCTCTTCATCTTAGCTTCTTTCTTATATTCAAGTGTTGTATTTCACGTTTGATTCGTTGTAATCACTTGAATGTTAATGAAGATTTCAGATTTGTGATATATATTACAACGTTATTGATTGATCCAAATCTAGTTATAAACGGATTCCGCACGTTTATGATCGAATCGTAGAATTTCGTGATCGATTCTTCAAATCAACAGTGGTATCAGAGCGTTAGGCTCGATTCTACGACTATTTGGACATCAATCTCAAGTAATTTGATCAGAAAATTCATCATCTTGAAGGTGTTCTTGAAGTTCTTCACGTTTTTGTCAACAAAAAGCCAGATCTACGAAAAATTATCAAGTTTTTGCAAGTTTTGATCCGATAGAAAGATGCGCCTCGAAAAAACGAAGATTTTGACTACTCATAGGCCTTCTAACTCCAAAAAATGAAGATTTTAGAGCCGTTTTAGTGATTTGCAGATCTGTTCGTGCGATCTGCCGAACCTTTGATGAACCTTAGAGGCGAACCTACATAGGTTCGTGAGAAATAGCTTCGTGAGAACCTCTAGGTTCGCCAAAAACGTCATAGGTTCGCCAAAAACGTCATAGGTTCGCCAAAAACCTTCCTAGGTTCGCCAAAACCTTCATAGGTTCGCCAAAACCTCAATAGGTTCGTGAAAAACCTCAAAAGGTTCGTGAAAACCTCAAAAGGTTCGTGAAAAGGTTTGGGAGAACCTCTAATAGGTTTGTTCGAAGAGTTTTGCAAGAAATATACCATTTTAAAAGTTCAAGTAAACCTTGTTTACCTATTTTGGGCCTTCCGGATCATTTGGGATAGGTTTGAAGACCTAATTCGGACGTTAAGACGAGGTTTGAGCTGTTTTGTTTTGAGAGGTTAAACTTTGATGTTCTGAACATAAAAGTTAAATATGACATACAAGAACTGGAACGTGGAATGGTTGGCTAACAATGGACTTGTGTTGGACAATTTGGACAATTATCCGAACTGGAGATCCACATTCGAAACGTTTATTACCAAAGCGGATGATAATTATCAGAAGCTATTGTACCAACAATACAAGAAACCATGTTTGAAACTGAATGAAGATCAAATGTCTGAATTTAATCAAGAAAGAGAGTTGTGTGAATTGTTTTCAGTGATCATTTCTGAAGATATTAAAAAGACTGATTTTGAACAAATGCCACATTCATGTGCAAAGTGGAGTTTGTTACAACTTGCATACAACAATCATGTTGCGAAGAAGATCAATGATGCTTATGATCGTCTTTTACCACTTATGCAAGAATTGAAATATTTTCAGTTTGATATCACTGATGGGCAAATCATTGAGAAGTTTACGCAATTTTTACCTTATCGATGGAATGATTTTGTTGAAAGATTGAAGGAAACAGAAGTTATTCATCATGTCAAATTAATAAACATCAAAGATGTTGTTGACAAAATGGAATCGAAAATAAGGAGAAACGGAAAATGGATTGTGAAAATTGTTGATTTCTCGTGGATTGATGAACAAAGAAACATGTTAAAAGCAAGTATGAGTGCTGAGAAAGAAAAAGAAGATCATGAAGGAAAGGAAGATGATCTGAAAACTAAAGATTGTATTGAGACAAGTGTGAATTTGAGGATGGAAGGTAGTGATGAAGAGAAGAGTGAGGATTCTTCAATGTTAGAATCTGATAAAACAATTGAACCTGAAATGGATGAAGATAGTAAACAGGTGAATGAAGTAGTAGATGAGAGATGTAATGTAACTGAAGATACACATATTCTTGATGATTCTGATATCACAAGTGAGATGAAAAAGTCTGAAGATGACGTGTTGAAGTCAAAGGATGAAACTTCAAGTGATGATGTGGTGTCAACGGAGGATGAGAGTGTTTATGAGGATGCCTCTGATGTTTTGTCTGAAACAACTACCATTGTTAGTGAAGATCATCGTCATATCATTTCAGACAAAGAGGTAAGTTCAGGTATTTTTTCTAAACTCTCATGCTCTAAATGTTTAAATATTAAGGGAAAGTCTCCAATTTGTGCTGATAACAACATTCCTCCGATCATTGAAGATTGTACTTTTGAGGAATATGATGAGGAGACATTGTACAAATGTGGGTTGATGGATGTTCATAAGGATTATGATGATTCTCACAATAATATCTTTGATGATATGAAACCATGTGTTTCAAATTTTGCATCATCATCCAAAAGAAAGTTTCTTTCAAAACCCCATTGGTTGAAATTAAAAAGTTTTCAAAGAATGAAAATATGAATTTTTCAAAACAAAATGGTTTTTCAAGTTCAAAACCTAAACGTCAAATTCAATCAAAATGGGTTGTGAAATCATCATGTGCATCAAACAGAGTGGAATCAAAATGTGATACTTCAAAGTCTTGAAACAAAGACAAGATTTCACTCAGTCCCACAAGATGTGAAAAGTTGAACTTTGAGTCTCCCACGTCAAGTGATAAGAAGTCACATTTGACTCATATGGGTTCAACAAGTAATCAAAGATTGGTTTATGGTTCACCAATGGTAAATCACCAAAACCATAGGTTTGTACAAAACTATTCTCCTAGGTTTGTGGAGAGGAGAATATGTTTTGAGTGTGGACCAAGAGGGCATATCATTGCTAATTGTCCTTATCTGTGTGAGTTACAAGGACAAGTTAGTAATGCCAAGTCTTGTGTCACAGAGGTTTCAAAGTTCATTCCTAAAAGACATAAAATGCCAAATCAAAACAAGGAAGAACTTGTGAAAGCCTCAGATGAAGAAAAGTTGAAACTTTCAAAACCTTTAATGACTAATTTGGTGTTTAACAATAATGTGGTGATTCAAGATAAGTATTATCTTAAGAATGCACTTGAACGGGAACAGTTGTGGATACCAAAAACAAACAAAGTTTCAAAGGAAACTTCCTTAGTTTCAACTGGTAAATGGATTAAATTTCGATATATGGATTTTCATGGAAAACTCAAGACCTCAAAGGCTTGGGTGACTAAAGATATCTAATGGTTTGTGAGCGTGTGCAGGAGGATTTCAAGAGGACCTATCAATTGGAGGAGAGCTCATTGATAGTGGAACTTCCTGGCGGGTATTTTGTAAAATTGTTCTAATTCTTTAACTGTCATATTATTCTGGAGAACTTGACAGGTTTGGAATTACATTGTCATATTTTCTTGATGTTTTCAAGTCACATTGATCATAATGTTGTACAAAGATCGTCAATCATATCGGTTGTCAATTTTTCGGGAATTTTGATTTTTCTATATACTTAAAAAAATTCTAAAAATCAAAAAGATTTTCATTTTTAGCATTTTAGGGGGAGAAAATTTAAAAAATCAAAAACAATATAAAATTAGAAAATTGAGAAATTGATCCGACCTTTGAGATATGATTGTACATTGTAACATTCTGGAAGCTTACTTGGTTCATACAAGATCAAATACAAAGCGATCACAATGTATTAAGAATGATATGTTGGTAGGTCTTTCACTTAGTTGTGATTTCTGTAGACTAATGCCATAATCATTCTTTGTGGGACACATTACTAGAACACAGTGTTCGATCTTTGTCCTGAGTGCGTGGCCATTTGCCTCAGTGATTGCTAATTGTATTGGTACATATATTTGTTTGATCATGTGTTTCTTTTTCAAAAGAAATTCTGAGTTCATTTTTTATTTTCGTTCAAAACATGGACATTTTCTGCGTATACTTACGTATCGACCTGATTGTTATGTTTTGGACATTCTGCTTTTATTTTCTTGGTTTGTTTAAAACTTGGGCATTCTATGTGTATACGGAAGTATCAATCTGATTGCTAGGTTTTAAACTTAAATTATTTTTTGGTTCAACATCTTGGTTTCATCTGCGCATACAGAAGTATCAATCTTGTTACCGGATTTTGAACATTCTATTTTATTTTACATTTTGTTATTTCACAAAAGATATTCTGCTTTATTTTTGCATGATCAAACTAAGCAAGAATTTGAACTTATAATTTACAATGGCATCGCTGTTGGTTGATGTTTCACAAAGCGGGGATGTGTTCAAGTGAGTGGGGAACACAAAGTCTTGTGATTGGTTTTCATTAATCCAAATTCACAACAAGTGGTAAGATTTAAAGTGGACCCATATACTGGCAATCGTCCTAGGCTTGTGCATCGAATAAATAAATCTCATTAACAATTAACAAGTAACGCTGAGGTATGATTACAGTATGATCTCATGTTTGGATCTTTCTCATCAAAAACATATTTATTTTTTAGTTAGAATACAAATTTTGTAGGATTCTAGGATATACAATTTTGCAATTCATAGCTTTAGGGGGAGTTTATTCAAATCATTGAAAAAATTCATAAAAATTTTCTTCTATTTTCTTTTAGACTATCCGATGTGACTTACTAATTCTTTGTAAATACTATAATTGATTTACTGTTAATAAGTGACAAAGAGAAATTAGAATTGTGATGAGGCATCTAGTTTTGATTATGTGTCAACTGATGCAGGTAATAAGGGTGATGAAGATCTGTGTGTTGAAGATGTCACTGCAGTCCTCAGCAGGTGAATCTTGGAAAAAGAAAGACATAAGATGGAGAGAGAGAGAGAGAGAGAATGATATTAAGATTGAGAGGGTGAAGTAGAAACAAAGAGACTGATGTATTTTCTGTGTGAAAATATAACAGCTACAACTGAAGGGAAGTATGTTGATAGCAAGGTTGTAGGGGAGTATGTTGATGCATATATGTTTCCCGATGCACATAAAGTTTGAGTATATACAACAGCAAGGTTCAAGGGGGAGTATGTTAGTGCACTTTCTGTGTGAAGCTGCATTTAATGTGAACCTAGCTTGTTGTATATGAAATTGTAGTTTGTTGTATATGATTAGAAGATCAAAAGACAAAAGGTTCGGCTAAGGTTTGGTTAAGGTTCGACGAACCTATGTTTATGTTGTTGTATAGGTTTGTCTAACGAACCAATTGGTTCGGCTGGCGAACCTTGTCTGGCGAACCTAATATTTCAAGGTTCGGCTATGGAGGTTCGTGAGAGGTTCGATGCTTACATGTTTTATAGGTTTGGGAGGCGAACCTATAGGTTTGGGAGGAGAACCTATAGGTTTGGGAGGCAAACCTTTTGGCAAACCTTTGCATTTGGAAATCTATATATAGAGAAAAGGTGGTGGACTTGAAGTTAGAGAGCTCATAATTCACACATACAAGTTCAAGACATTCTCTCTCAAGAATCAAGATCAAGAATTCATCAAATTCTCTTCATCTTAGCTTCTTTCTTATATTCAAGTGTTGTATTTCACGTTTGATTCGTTGTAATCACTTGAATGTTAATGAAGATTTCAGATTTGTGATATATATTACAACGTTATTGATTGATCCAAATCTAGTTATAAACGGATTCCGCACGTTTATGATCGAATCGTAGAATTTCGTGATCGATTCTTCAAATCAACATTGACCATCAGTACTTCTGATCATCAGTGGTTCCCAATACTTCTCTTTACTTTAGGAAATAAACATAGCTGCTTTCTCACACTCAGAATAACAGAGAAGACATTCCGATGTTAGTCAGCAACAAAGAGGATTTGTCAAGGCTACAAAGATACTAAACAATTAAGGTATTTTGTTGTTTAGGTATTTATCATAAAAGTCAATGGAGTCTTTTGTATTGTTTGTAATTAATATGGCTTGGCCTGTCAAGACCATAACAGATACTAGATTAAGCATACATTTGTTTCTAGTGTTTTGTTGTAACATCAGTTCCGGAACCGTACCGGAACAGTGATCTTAAACAGTAACATGAACAGTAAAAAGGTACGAACAATATACATTTCAGTGCATTTCATATTCATAATCAATTGTCAATATCATTTTGTGTTATCAAACAACAAGTTCAGAAACATTTAACAGAAACAAAGTTCAGAACTATGGTTCTTGAGTCAGATAATTATCTGGCAACATAGAATCATCATGGGATTATCTGTTAGGATTTATTATGTATAAACGTATGTGAGGATTTACATAACAAAACACACGAATGTTGTTATGTGAATGCTAAATTGAAGGATTATTCGTATGGGTGACGATCTGTACGAGTAAATCTGACAGTTTAACGTTCTGAATAATATCCAATAATTAGGAAACAATATTGAAAAGTATAGTTATCGTCGTGTTCGTACGGGTGACGATTCGAACGAATACGCGCGACGACCGTACGATTCAATTTAAACAGTAAATTCAATTTCTGAAATTTTTAAAATAAACAAAAGATATTAGTTAATTTATTAGGAATCACAACTTAAATTTATTTTATAAATCTTATTTTATAAACCGGGTTGTCGTGACAAAAATCACGAGAAAATGACATTTTACGCGAAACTGAACGAGACCGATCAACCGAGTGTGGTGAAGCATTTATTATGGCAAGTCAATGCCATAACTCACTTCACCAACCTCCCTCTCTCTCTCCAATCTCGTCTCCCTCTCTCTCTAGAAACTCCCCTTCTCACTAAGATTTCTTGTTCGATTCTTCACTAATTTAAGTGTTCTTGGAGCCAAAACGATCATCTCGTTGTGTAGATCAAGGAAGTACAAGAATTTCAAGCTTTTATCCGCCAAATTCGAGGTAAATATTGAGTTTATTTCGGTTTTAAGGGTGTATCACGAACCTCTTAGATTATTGTGGTTTTAGTTACATTGGACACCTAGGAACACTTAGATAAACATATATGAATGACTAGGGAGTTGTAGAAACTGATTTGCAACAGGTTGGGATTGAAAAATGAAGAAGAAATGCAGGTTCGTGACTCAATACGATCAGGCGAACCTGTTTCAGGTTACCCGAAACTTTTTGCTGACAGCCGAACCCTGAGTTCTGCCAGCCGAACCTGTCGACTCTGACCAAAGCCAGAGCCGAACCTGTGTACTCCTGACTCACGAACCTGCACATGGCCGAACCTTTGATCAACGAACCTTTTCCTTAGACGAACCTACCAAGTCAGACGAACCCATACTGCCACGAACCTAGGATGGACGAACCTTGAACCGCCGAACCCAGAAGGTTCGCCGAACCCTCAAGGTTCGCCGAACCTACACCAAATGGCAAATAGGTTCGCTGCCCAAAATGGTTTGAACCCCAAAGTGTTAGCTAATCAGGAAATTCAGTACCTAGGGCTATTGAACTTAGTTGTAAGAACAAGGAAATGAATATAAGAGTACTCAAAGTTTAGAACGAACTAAGAACACACATTAGTGGATGTTATTGCATAAGGTGTTGGTGTAAATCTCAACATTTACATCTAACACTTATATAACTAAATTGGATTGCTCAATTGTGCATTCTAAGCTAAGTTATATACACGGACGAACAAAGGACTATGGGAAACAAAGAACTATCAAAGGACTTGGAATTGACCTAAATTGGGTTAACTCAAGTTCTAACACGTTTAACTTGTATTTTTCATAAAAAATAACTTATGTTTTTAATAAAATTGCATGACTTTAATAAATAGCTAATTGTTATATTTTATAAATGTCATTGGTTTCTTTTAAAGTTAGTTTATTATAATTGATTGACATTTGGTTGTAAAATAGACAATATTATTGTCTGGATTTGAACAGAAAACAAAGGAAACTCTGCCCAAATTTTTTTAGAAATTTAAAAGTAAGTTGTTATAATAAATTCTGGGATTGGGTTGTAAATGGGTATCTAAGTTAGACTAGGAAACAAGATCTTAGAATCACACTAGTAATTAGCACACTTAGATACACACACCGAGACCAAACCTTAGGTGCGACGACTACCACGTATACTTATCGTATTCAAACTCTTATAAAACAACTCAGGAACTGATGAAACCTAAGCTACAACAAGAGCGCGCATTTTGTGTTAGATCATTTACATAGCAACACAGGTGAGTTCATTGCCCCTTTTCTAACATTTTGTTTTAAAACGCGGGGCTGAGAAGCATGCGTAAACTGTTTATTTAAATTGTTTATTTAAATGCTTTTAAATTCTATATGTTTTACATGTATGATTGATATCCTAGATCATGTCTAGGTAAATTTTATCCAGGTTTTTACTAAGGTTATCTACTTATACTTTAAGTGGATAATTGGGTTAAACTAAACATTTCAACGAATCAAACATAACTATTTTGACGAATCAAGTGTGTCATTTCAATGAGTCAAACGAAACTATTTTGACGAATCAAGTGTGTCATTTCAACGAATCAAACGAAACTATTTTGACGAATCAAGTGTGTCATTTCAACGAATCAAACGAAACTATTTTGACGAATCAAGTGTGTGAGTTCAACGAATCAAACGAATCAACAAATCATTTTCAGGGAAAGTCTGGGAAATATCAAAGAAAACATATGCCAACGAAACAATACGAAACAAGGGACGAATCAAGTACGAAACAAGAAATCCTACATTTCAAGAAGTCCTAGCTGGGCGGGTTGTAGGCTTGAATTAGGGGTATGCCCTATAAATAAGCATACCGATCTGGATGATACATGTGATGTTAATGAGATTAAGGCTGTTATCCGAGGGTTTGACAAAGGTTTTGAGTGTACATTTGAATCATTGTGAATAGGAGTGTGTGTTAGGTAAAAATGCTTAATTATCATTAACAACAGTGTCATATACATATTAGTATGTGGTGGGACGGCGTCTGGGCGGGTTGTAGGCTCGACTCAGGGGTATGCCCTATATATAAGCATACCGATGTGGATATTACATGTGATGTTAATGAGGTTAGGGTCTTTACCGAAAGAGGTTTTCAAGTCATTTCCAGTTACTAAATTATATGAACTCACCTACCATGTGTTGACTTTATTTTGCATGACTTCTCAGGTGACGAACAGGTCAAATAAGAAGCTTATGCTTTTGGATTAGGACTTCAGTTAGAAGACTTAGCATTTTTGAACCTGCATATTTTTGGAACATCATCATACAGTTATTTTGTATATCTTGTACAGTTACAACATATATTATGATGTTTATGATAGATTTACATTGTTAAATTCTGAACGATACCGATGTAATTTAACTTTGTAATTCTATCCTATTTAGCATTTCTCATTTATATATCATGTGCAATGTAAACAATCTGATCACTTCGATTATCACTCACGATATCGCGCCCTAGGAACCTTCCGCCCGACGGGGACTCCGATCCAACCCCGCCGGCTCGGGGTGTGACAGATTGGTATCAGAGCCATGGTTATAGAGAAATATAGGTCACTTATTTAATCGGTTTGGCCTAGACTATAACCTAGGGACCCTGCATGTAGAGAAAACAGGACTTAGGAACAATTTGCATATTGTCTTCTGTATTCAATCATTGCGCTAACCGATAACTTTATTGGTTATGATCAGAATGCCGCCAAGAAGACAGCCTCCCTTATTACCTCCACCACCGCAAGACTTAGCACCACATTCATCTACTCCTTCACCACCTGATTCACCACCGCCACCTCCTCCTCCTCCTCCTCCTCCTCTGCTCAACCAACCATCTGGCTCGGGCACAACACCGACTCTGGATCCTGCTACTATTGCCCTGGTGACTTTACTGAGTAGCCAGATGACCAATCAGATGAAAGAGGCGATACCAGAGATGTTCCTTCATCTCCGAAATGAAATCAACAACACTGGCAACTCATCCGGAGAAGCCAGTGGGAATACTGGTGGCACATCACACTACTCCTACAAGTCATTTGTAGGATGTAAGCCACCCAGATTTAGTGGGTCTGAAGGAGCCGTTGGATTAATCCAATGGGTTGAGAAGATTGAAACCACTCTGGACCTCTGCAGCTGTCCAGAGCACCATAAAGTCCGTTACTCGGCTGGAACATTCAACAAACGGGATTTGAGTTGGTGGAATGGGCAAATCAATGCCAGGGGAAGAGAAGAAGCTATGGCCATGCCATGGGAAGATTTCAAGACATTGCTGAGAACAGAGTTCTGCCCCAAGAACGAGTTGCAGAAACTGGAGGTCGAACTATCCAATCATGTGATGGAGGGGGCAGATCACATGGGGTATACGACTCGATACCACGAGTTGGTTGCTTTGGTACTAGACATGGTACCAACTATGGAAAAGAGGATTGACCGTTATGTAGGTGGACTTCCCTCCTGCATTCAGGGTTTAGTTGTTGCAGCTAACCCTGCCACTGTCGAGTCTGCAGTGAGATTGTCTGGGCAACTCACTGACCTTATGGTAGCCTCTGGAGTTTTAAAGAAAGAGGCTGACTTTGGTAAGAACAAAGTTGAGTCTTCAAAGAAACCCCACCACCATCAGAAGAAGAAGAAGCAGAAGACCATCAAGAACTACACGATGGCTACACCTATCCAACAAATAGCAGATGCACCTCAAAACCCTAACAAAAGACCCTACACTGGCACGTTTCCTCTGTGTGCCAAGTGTCAATACCATCATACTGCTGACACTCCCTGCAAGCATTGCACGGGATATGGACGGAAGGGCCATTGGGTCCAACACTGCAGGATGACTCCTAACCAAGCAGTCAACAATGCTGCTTTGGCTCTCCCTCCACCAACCAACCAGAACAACGGGGGATGCTTCAGTTGTGGCGAACAAGGCCACTTTGCAAAGAACTGCCCGAAGAAGGCTCAACAGGCAGTTCAAGCTCCTCGTGGAAGAGCCTTTGTTATTGGAGCACCCGCAGCGCGCCAGGACCCGAATGTGGTCACTGGTACGTTTCTCTTACACGACTTTTATGCATCCGTTTTATTTGATACTGGTGCGGATCAGAGTTTTAACTCTACCGATTTTGCATGCCAATTAGATTCTATAGAGGAACAGTTAGATTCCCCTTACATTATAGAGGTAGCTAAGGGAAAACAGATTACAGTTAGTACAGTTTATAGAAATTGCCCATTGACACTTAATGGTCATACATTCACCATCGATTTGATACCGACGGAGTTGGGTAGTTTCAACATCATTGTTGGAATGGATTGGCTATCTTCTAATCGAGTGGAAGTCATTTGTTCTGAAAAGCTGCTTCGAATTCCATTGCCGAGTAATCGCGTGTTGGAAGTTAAAGGGGATCAAGCAAAACGTAGTGTCAAAATCATCTCTTGCATGAAAGCGCGTAAGTGTCTACAGAAGCAGTGCGTTGCATTCCTGGCTCATGTGGTGGAAAAAGAGAAAGACAAGACCAAGATTCAAGATGTATCGGTAGTGAGAGAATATCCGGACGTGTTTCCTGAAGACCTGCCAGGTTTGCCTCCCGTGCGACCGGTAGAGTTTCGCATTGACTTAATTCCTGGAGCAACTCCTGTTGCTAAATCTCCTTACAGGTTAGCACCTTCAGAGATGCAGGAATTGTCAAACCAGGTACAGGAGCTACTTGACAAGGGTTTCATCAGACCGAGCTACTCACCTTGGGGAGCTCCGGTCTTGTTCGTTAAGAAGAAAGACGGATCATTCAGAATGTGCATAGATTACAGGGAGCTGAACAAACTGACCATCAAGAATCGGTATCCATTACCGAGGATTGATTATCTGTTTGACCAACTGCAAGGAGCTCGATACTTCTCAAAGATTGACTTGCGGTCTGGATATCATCAACTCCGAGTTCAAGACGAAGACATACCGAAGACGGCATTCCGAACCAGATATGGGCATTATGAATTCATGGTGATGCCTTTCGGATTGACAAATGCACCAGCGGTTTTCATGGACCTCATGTGTCACACCCCTGTGCCGCGTGCGGAATCCACGGCGCGGTGACGTATGAACAGTTGAATCATGCACAAGTATTGAATAAGAACAACCACAATGGATTACTACATTTCATAATGTTTAGACAGTTGATTAGTTACAGACAATCTATCTACCAAAAGAAAGACAACTACAGACCCAAAATATAGTTTACAAAATAAGACTCCAAACAAGACAATTAAACAATTAGGATTTAGTGTGTTTCTAATCCATCCTAGCATGTTTCTTCATCTTGTTCTATCTTAGTATGGTCTCCTTAGTTGTCTCTGAGAATGTCTTAAACCTGATTACCTGAAACACGTGAAAAGTAACTGTCAACTACAGACGTAGTTGGTGAGAACAATAGGTTTAAACATTTGTAAACATGAGTTTTATGATATAAGACATAGGTAAGTTAAAGCATCATAAGATTCACACGGATGAGCTGCAACCCAAACTAACATCAAGTAAGAAAATGAGTGTAAACAGTCCAATCACTGTTTGCACGACAGCCAATAATATCAAGTCCCAAACCACGTTTGGAGTTAGATAATACGTCAGCAGTTTTGATAACCATATGACACCAGACCTGCAGTTGGCTTTTAAAAGCAAATTTAAAAGCCAACTCCATCCTGGATAAGAAAACAATGACACCAGACCTGCAGTTAGCTTTTAAAACAAATTTAAAAGCTAACTCCATCCTGGATAAGAAACAATGTGTCCGCTTTCCCTTGTTGTGATCACCCAGTACTAACGCTAATGAATATGATACTTGATGGGTTTATAAGTTTGTTTACAACAATGGACACCATGTTTTCTGAATCTTACTTTAACCGGATGTGTTAATGTCTTATTGAAAACCTTGATTTAACTCCACGAGTTGAATCCTTTGTTTATGTAACATGAAATGAATCTCTTGATTTGAATACCATGATGTGAACAACTTGACTTGAATACCATGTTTTGAACCAATGAATTTGAGTACCATGTTGTGAACCACTTGTTTTGAATACCATGATGTGATGACCTTGTATAACAACAAGGTTTATAACAAAAGAAGGGTTTATGAAATCATTTATTTAAAAATGTTTATCCTTTGAAAGAACATTTGAGTAAAACTGTTATAAAACATTTCAAGAAAACATTTTAAAATCCTTTTTAGTAATAAGGGTTTAATAGCAAATAATTCCTTTAAAACAGTTGGCAATTTCCTTAAACAGTTGAAGAATCAATTGGATTCATAGGATAAACCTGTAATGTTTATGAATGCACATACACTGTGCAATGAAACGAGATTGAAATAGCGGTTTTGATCACATGCTCCACCCCAAAACAGTTATAAAACAGTAAAAGAGGGGCTAAAGTTCTCACCTGTCTGCAGTAGACTCTGAACTTAAACAGATAGCAAGTAGCAAACAGGACTTCTAATTGTTTCCTATAACATTGTAATCATACATAAGATATAGGATTTATAATTGTATATCTTGATTCATTGATTGACTTGTGTTCTATTGAACTTGATTAGCACTTGATTACATGATTGATCATGGGTCCAAGAAACTTGTATGCGATCTTTTGATTGATAACTTGTATTGTGAAAATTGTTCCAATTGTTTTAAGTCTTTGGGCTTGTGATTTGATCTTCATGATTAGATTAAGTTATCACTTAACTCAATTAAGATCAAATTGCAAGTTTCCTTGAGTTGTGGGCCACATTATGGGCCTTAAGTCCATAAACTATGATGGACTTAAATAGAGGTCCATGGGCCTCTTAGGTTAACAAGGTCCAATTGGGTGTGATATTGGGCCCATTGAATATTGTTTTGGGCCAACCAATATGTTCATGAGTCTTGTAAGACACCAAGAATCATCTTGGGCCACATGGGATTGAATTTAACCGAATGGAATGTCACGGGCCAACTATATGAATATTTGGGCCCAAAGGGTTTATTTGGGCCTTGTAGCATTGTATTGGGCCGATTATGTTTTGAATTGGGCCGAGCAAAGTGAAGTTCTTGGATGTTAGGCTTCGGCCCATCACCTTGGCAGCGAACCCTTCAATTTAATGGGCCAGGGTTCGGCTAATCAACATGACAAGGTTCGGCTTATTGGGTGGTTCGGCCATGCATGGTGGTTCGTGAAATAGCTGGTTCGACAAAGGGCTCGTGACCCCTTAGGGTTCGCTGATAATAATCATCAACAAGGGTTCGGTTACATCCCCATGGTTCGTGTCTATACTAAGGTTCGTGGGACACCCGAAGGTTCGTTGACTAGGAGCATCAAAGGGGTTCGGTTGATCATGCCACGAACCATACAGGGTTCGTGAAGTGTTCTACAGAAAGGGTTTGTCATAGGTTACTAGGGTTCGCTGCATGTTGCTGGTTCGCGAATGCAAGGGTTCGTCCATGATCATCAATGGTTCGTGAAGGCTCGTGAGGTCAGCAAGGGTTCGTAGCGTGTCCAGGCTCACGAAGGTTCGACTGAAAGAGCATATGATGGTTCGTGAGAGATGGCTGGTTCGGCAAGGCTCGTGAGATCTGCACAGGGTTCGTAGCATGTCCAGGGTTCGCGGATGTGATTAGGGTTCGGCCGGCTGCGACTGCAGGTTTGGCCGCCGAACCTGCTATCATCATCATCACCATCATCGATCACTTGTATCCAGACCTCGATCTAATCTAAACAAACATCAGAGAGGGTTTCTATGGTCTCGAAAATGGATGTAGGTTGCTAGAATCGGCTAAAGGTCGGGTTTAAACAAACCCACGTTCGAAAACCCTAAACTCGTGACCATTCAAGCTTCATTACCTCGAGATTGGCTGGATGATTCTGCGAAAATCTTGTACTTTCATGTAGATAATGTTGGGAGCTTCGCGTGGACACCAAGAACACCGAAATCCGTCGAGAAACGAATGAGATACGATCGATTGAAGTTTGGTTTTTAGAGAGAGAGAGTAGACGAACTATTAGAGAGAGAAAGGGTTGTTGGTGGAATTTATGAGCATTTAAGCCTTGTTCAAGGCTTTTATAGCTCGGGTGAAGTTCGGGTTCGTTTCGGTCGCTCGGTTTGCGTTTCCGGAACGTAACGCGTATTTTACGCGGTTTTAACTAAAAAGAGTTGTTAAACCCATTAAAATGATGAGTTTCAAAATTGTAAAAATATAAAATAATTAATATAATTATTTTTACTCTTCGTGTGTTGTCGGATCGTTAAACATTCACAATTACGTGTATACCCGCAATCGCGTACGTTTCCCGATCGTATTAAAAATTTAAAGATGTTTAATCGTAATTATAAGTTCAACATTCGTACTATTATGGATCGTCACCCATAACTATACTCAGTCTCGCTTACAGATTACGATCTTGGTTGAATTAATTAATTGTTATACTATTCGTCTCAACACTACGCACTAACACTAACCTGTTACACCGAACGCAGTATATGTATAGGGCTCACTCTCGCTGCCCACCACTGTTTCGATATAACAAGTTACTGTTCTTGCTTAGTGAAATCGACTGTAAATAAATAATACATACTTGTTTTCTGACTACTAAGATCCTGTAACACACAAGCACACATTATGAACATACTGAAACACATTGATTGAACTGAAACTGAACAGACACTGTTCCAACACTGTTTACAACTACATGACTATATGCACAAATGTTACAGTCTCCCCTAGTTAAGGGAATTTCGTCCCGAAATTAACGAGCCGAAGGTACTGTAAAAAGATGAGGGTACTTAAGCTTCATCTGGTCTTCACGTTCCCAGGTGAACTCAGCACCGTGTTTGCCCTCCCATCGCACTTTCACGATCGGGATACGGCTGCGTTTAAGTTTCTTGACCCCATGATCCATGATCTCAACTGGACGTTCTATGAATTGCATGTTGTTCTGAATCTGTATGTCTTCCAGTGGAATCTGAACATCATGATCCGCTAAGCATTTCTTAAGATTTGATACGTGAAAAGTATCATGAACATTGCTTAGCTCCACTGGAAGTTTGAGCTTGTAGGCTACGGGACCAATCCGTTCCAGGATCTCAAAAGGTCCAACGTACCTTGGTGCATGTTTCCCTTTCTTCCCGAATCGGACAACGCCTTTCCAGGGAGAAACTTTAAGTAAGACTCGGTCACCGACTTGAAACTCAAGCGGTTTCCGACGTCGATCAGCATAACTCTTCTGCCGATCTCGTGCGGCCTTAAGCCGTGACTGAATGATTGTGATCTTGTCTGATGTTTCCTGAACGAGTTCTGGTCCTACGACCTGTGAGTCACCAATCTCGGTCCAACAGACCGGTGATCGGCACTTTCTACCTTATAGAGCTTCGAATGGTGCACATTGAATGCTCGTATGATAGCTATTGTTATATGAAAACTCAATGAGTGGGAGATGAGTGTCCCAACTTCCACCGAAGTCAATGACACAAGAACGGAGCATGTCCTCAAGTGTTTGGATAGTCCTCTCACTTTGGCCTTCGGTTTGGGGATGATACGCCGTGCTAAGATTAACACGCGTTCCCAAAGCCTTTTGCAATGATTGCCAAAAGCGAGAAGTGAAGCGACTATCACGATCAGATATGATTGATGTTGGAGTACCATGACGTGCAATGATTTCGTTGATGTACAATGTGGATAACTTCTCCATCTTGTAATCCTCTCGGATAGGGAGAAAATGAGCAGATTTGGTGAGTCGATCAACGATCACCCAAATCGAATCGAAACCTCGCGGAGTTCTCGGCAACTTGGTTATGAAATCCATGGAAATTTGCTCCCATTTCCATTGAGGGATTTCAGGTTGCTGCAGAAGTCCCGAAGGCTTTTGATGTTCTGCTTTGACCTTTGAACATGTAAGACATTTTCCCACATACAGTGCTATGTCTTTCTTCATCCCCGGCCACCAGTAAGATGTCCTCAAGTCTTGATACATCTTGTCGGCTCCAGGATGAACTGAGTATCGCGACTTATGAGCCTCATCACAGATGAGCATGCGCAATTCTTCAGACTTTGGAATCCAAATGCGGCCGTTGAGATATAACAACCCATCAGCTCGAGGTTCTAGTTTCTTCTCAATACCACAATCCAAGTCTGTCTTGAGTTGATTATCTGTTACTACTTGTTGTTGTGCAATACGAATCAAGTCTTTCAAGTTTGGCTGTGTGTTGATCTCCATGGCTCTAACACGAATTGGTTTGACTGGTTCCTTGCGACTAAGAGCATCCGCCACCACATTGGCTTTACCCGGATGGTAACGAATCTCACAGTCGTAATCAGTTAGAAGCTCAACCCAACGTCGTTGTCTCATGTTGAGTTCTTTCTGATTGAGAATGTGTTGAAGGCTCTTATGGTCTGTATAGATAACACATTTAGTACCATACAGGTAGTGTCTCCCAAATCTTCAATGCAAAGACCACAGCCCCTAACTCAAGGTCATGAGTAGTGTAATTCTTCTCGTGAACCTTAAGTTGTCTTGAAGCATAAGCAATGACCTTGTCCCGTTGCATAAGTACACAACCGAGACCAAGGTTTGAAGCATCACAGTAGACAATGAAATCATCACTGCCTTCTGGAAGACTAAGGATAGGGGAATTGCATAACTTCTGTTTAAGAAGTTGAAATGCATCTTCTTGTTTCTGTCCCCATATAAAAGCTTGACTTTTCTGAGTCAATGTAGTAAGTGGCAAGGCTATCTTAGAGAAGTTTGCAATGAATCTTCTATAATAACCTGCCAGACCCAGAAATGAACGAATCTCTGTTGGAGTAGATGGAGTAGTCCAGTTCTTAATCGCCTCAATCTTCGCCGGATCTACATGTATCCCATCTTTGTTTATGACATGTCCTAAGAAGTGAACCTCCTTTAGCCAAAATTCACACTTTGAGAATTTAGCATAAAGTTGTTCCTCTCTTAGTAGTTCCAAGACTTTCTTCAAATGATCCTCATGTTCTTGTTCTGACTTGGAATAAATCAGTATATCATCAATAAAGACGATAACAAACTGATCCAAGTAAGGCCTGCAGACTCGATTCATCAAGTCCATGAACACTGCGGGTGCATTGGTCAGCCCAAATGGCATAACCACAAACTCATAGTGTCCATATCGAGTCCTAAATGCCGTCTTTGGTATATCCTCATCATTTACTCTTAACTGATGATACCCGGATCGCAGATCAATCTTAGAGAAGCAAGTTGCTCCCTGTAATTGATCAAACAGATCATCGATCCTGGGCAGAGGATATCTATTCTTGATTGTCAACTTGTTCAGCTCACGATAGTCTATGCACATACGAAATGAACCGTCTTTCTTTTTGACAAAGAGAACCGGAGCTCCCCATGGAGAGAAACTCGGTCTTATAAAACCTTTGTCTAAAAGTTCTTGAAGCTGACTAGACAGTTCTTGCATCTCAGACGGTGCTAACCGATACGGTGACTTCGCCACTGGGTTTGCTCCAGGGACGAGATCAATTCTAAACTCCACTTGTCGGACTGGTGGTAGTCCAGGCAAGTCTTCTGGAAATACATCTGGATAGTCTTTGATAACCGGTACGTCTCCAACTGCTTTCTTGTCAGGTTTCTTTTCCACCACGTGAGCTAAGAATGCATAATATTTCTTCTTCAGATACTTCCTTGCCTTGATGCACGATACAATCTTCAACTCGCGGCAGGGTTTCTCACCGTAGACTATCATCGTTTCACCGGACGGTAGGGGAATTCGAATAAGTTTCTCCGAGCATACGATTTTAGCATTATTCTTAGATAGCCAATCCATTCCTACTACAACTTCGAAACTTCCGAGAGTCATAGGAATGAGATCGATAGAGAAAAGATGGTCATTTAATCTTAGCTCACAAGCATTAATGATGGAATCTACAATTATGGTTTTACCATTCGCTACTTCTACAGTATAGGGAGCAGTAAGTGTGGATAGTTGCATATTAAGAACAGAAGCAGTATGAGCAGAGATAAAGCTTTTATCAGCACCAGTATCAAATATGATAGGAACATAGTGATCATTGATAAGAAATGTACCCGTGATGACTGCCGGCTCTTCACGTGCTTCAGCAGTTCCAATCACAAAAGCACGAGCAGCAGCAGTATTGTTGTTGAGTTTTGGACACTGGTTTCTGAAGTGCCCTTCTGCCCCACAATTATAGCAAGCTCTTCCACCTGTAGCAGTAGAAGTTGTGGCAGCAGTTGTTGCAGCAATAAGATGAGCAGATCGACAAGTCGCTGCAAAGTGTCCCATACGCCCACACTTGAGACACTTCTTGCATGGAGTATTGGGCAGATGATGATACTGGCATTTGGTGCAGAGTGGAAACGAGCCAGTGTACTGCTTTCTGACATTAGCGGGTTGTGGCATAGCAGTGAGGGGAGTAGCATGAGTAGGTGCAGCCGCAGTCAACGCTGCAAAGTTCTTGATTGTCTTCTGTTTCTTTTTCTTATGATGGTGCTGTTCAGGCTTCTTGCCTTCCTCAATCTGTGCTCTTTTAAATCCCTTTCGGGTGAGCACTCCCGATTTAACATACTCCTCGGTCAGAGTAGCACCGAGTTGAATTGCGGCTTCCAAGGTAGTGGGGTTGTTCCCCATAACGGTTCCTCTAACAACTAGAGGCAAGCCTTCGATGTATTTCTCTATCCTGCGGGATAGAGGAGTAACCAAATGGGGTACCAGAATGCACAACTCATGGAATCGAGTTGTATACTTTGCGTTCTCTCCCCTATCTTGCACCAGATTCCACATCTCTACTTCCAGTTTCTTTAGCTCGTGACGTGGACAAAACTTTTCCACCAGTAAGTTCTTGAATCCATCCCATGGTAAGGCTAGAGCGACTTCACGTCCTCTGGTGTTCTTTTCAGAGTTCCACCAGGTAAGTGCGCCCTTGTGAAATGCACTCGAGGCCATCTTGACCTTTAGATTTTCAGGGCATCCAGTGAAGTCGAGAATGTCTTCGATACTTTCCAGCCATTGCAGTAGGCCGGTAGCTCCTTCAGTACCAGAGTACTTTGGAGGCTTAGCATCGTTGAACTGCTTGAATGTGAAGTTAGCAGTTCCAGTAGTTGTAGCATTGGAGTTATGTGCTGAATCACTAGTACTTCCCCGAAGATTTTGGGTAATATCAGTGACCATACCAGGGATTACTTCCCTCATATGAACAGCAATAGCTCGAGCAATCTTGTTGATTTCATCGTCGTTGCCACTTGTTGAACCCCCTCCGTTAGGATCACGTCGGGGAGGCATTCTACGAATAGAAGCCACAAGCGGGTCAGTAATGAGAATGGATACAATTGAATTTTCATGATAAGGTCAGTAATATATCCATACTACTAGTATTATCATTCAATTGTAATATGATCCAGTACACGTATAAGTTATCAACTTATTTGTATACTTATCATGTGAATATGTACGATGTCTCATGATCTCTCCACCAAATCTACACACTGACACTTTCCCGATATACCGAAAATAGTTTATATATAGGGCTCACTTTCGCTGCCCACCACCGTTTCGGTATACCACGATCATGCCCTTGCTAGCATTTGGCAACACGTTTGTACTGATTTCCAAGTGTGTTCCATTGATTAAGAATTCCATGATCTTTGATCAACTTGAACTATGATTGATTCCATGATTGAACTATGATTATGTTATGCGTGCACCTACTAACAGTTGTTAACATGTAGAACTAAATCATACGTGTGTTCTACACTTTCCTGTTAACCTATGTCAGTAAGTACTAATGATGTAATCACTTAAGAATTTCACTTAAGGTTTACATTTATGATATGTTCACAACTTGGTTGATTCCCCATAATGTCTGGTTCATCCAAGTTTGAATTTGCACTATGATTTGATTCACCAATGATTGTTTCCCAAATGATTGTATCCCATGTGTTTTGACTAATGATCCATATGTCCGGTTGATCCCGAATCCTCACTCCAAATACGAACGCCGGATTCCCCCTAACATACTGAAATAAGCTTATATATAGGGTAAGCTCTCACCGACCCACCACTTACCTCAACACATCAGCGTTAATCCGTCGTCTATATTTGGGGCTAAGATTCCAACTGTTGATTGATTATGATTGTCTCATGATTGCCTCTTGTTCTGTGACTATGATAATGATTATGTAAACCATGGTTCTTAATTTACTCAAAATTAAAACCTTAGGTTTTAGCATGTATGTCCTAGGTTAATTTACCCTAGGTTCTCAATACCTACAGTATCGAGTATAATGATTTCTTGTGAGAACTTCAACTAAAGAATACTGTTACACAGATTCTAAGTTATAAAGTTCCTATGATAATGAACACCTGATAATGATAACAATGATAACAATGACAAGGATTTCAAATCAAGATTCTAAATTAATAGATCTTGACATTTGAATTCCTATAATGAATATGACAAGGATTTCAAATCAAGAATCTAAGTTAATAGATCTTGACCTTTGAATTCCTATACTGAATGTGACAAGGACTTCAGATCAAAGATAACAATCTTTGCCTCTAAATCCATAATGAATATGACAAGGATCTTAGATCAAAGATACTAAATTAATAGATCTTTGCCTCTAAATCCCATAATGAATATGACAAGGATCTTAGATCAAAGATACTAAATTAATAGATCTTTGCCTCTAAATCCCATAATGAATATGACAAGAAATTCATATCAAAGATACTGAAACTACAGATCTTTGCCTCTGAATTTCTATAATGATCTCTGTGTGAGAATTTCAGATCAAGGATACTAAGAATACAGATCCTTGCCTCTGAAATCCTTAAATGCATATGTGTGAGAATTTAATCCGGTTTCTAAAATTATAGAATTCCGGTTCAAATTCCTTGACTCGATGTCTAATCTTAGAAAAATGTCCCTAAGATCTTTCAAGCTTGATGTAGACTTAATGCTCACTTAAGTTACTTAGATCCTAAGTATCCTCAAGCCTATAGCACTTAGTCCTATTGGGTAGCTTAGGTTATAGTCTAGGTCATTAAACATTGGGTTTTTCCTAGTTCTCTACAACCTTGGCTCTGATACCAACCTGTCACACCCCTGTGCCGCGTGCGGAATCCACGGCGCGGTGACGTATGAACAGTTGAATCATGCACAAGTATTGAATAAGAACAACCACAATGGATTACTACATTTCATAATGTTTAGACAGTTGATTAGTTACAGACAATCTATCTACCAAAAGAAAGACAACTACAGACCCAAAATATAGTTTACAAAATAAGACTCCAAACAAGACAATTAAACAATTAGGATTTAGTGTGTTTCTAATCCATCCTAGCATGTTTCTTCATCTTGTTCTATCTTAGTATGGTCTCCTTAGTTGTCTCTGAGAATGTCTTAAACCTGATTACCTGAAACACGTGAAAAGTAACTGTCAACTACAGACGTAGTTGGTGAGAACAATAGGTTTAAACATTTGTAAACATGAGTTTTATGATATAAGACATAGGTAAGTTAAAGCATCATAAGATTCACACGGATGAGCTGCAACCCAAACTAACATCAAGTAAGAAAATGAGTGTAAACAGTCCAATCACTGTTTGCACGACAGCCAATAATATCAAGTCCCAAACCACGTTTGGAGTTAGATAATACGTCAGCAGTTTTGATAACCATATGACACCAGACCTGCAGTTGGCTTTTAAAAGCAAATTTAAAAGCCAACTCCATCCTGGATAAGAAAACAATGACACCAGACCTGCAGTTAGCTTTTAAAACAAATTTAAAAGCTAACTCCATCCTGGATAAGAAACAATGTGTCCGCTTTCCCTTGTTGTGATCACCCAGTACTAACGCTAATGAATATGATACTTGATGGGTTTATAAGTTTGTTTACAACAATGGACACCATGTTTTCTGAATCTTACTTTAACCGGATGTGTTAATGTCTTATTGAAAACCTGGATTTAACTCCACGAGTTGAATCCTTTGTTTATGTAACATGAAATGAATCTCTTGATTTGAATACCATGATGTGAACAACTTGACTTGAATACCATGTTTTGAACCAATGAATTTGAGTACCATGTTGTGAACCACTTGTTTTGAATACCATGATGTGATGACCTTGTATAACAACAAGGTTTATAACAAAAGAAGGGTTTATGAAATCATTTATTTAAAAATGTTTATCCTTTGAAAGAACATTTGAGTAAAACTGTTATAAAACATTTCAAGAAAACATTTTAAAATCCTTTTTAGTAATAAGGGTTTAATAGCAAATAATTCCTTTAAAACAGTTGGCAATTTCCTTAAACAGTTGAAGAATCAATTGGATTCATAGGATAAACCTGTAATGTTTATGAATGCACATACACTGTGCAATGAAACGAGATTGAAATAGCGGTTTTGATCACGTGCTCCACCCCAAAACAGTTATAAAACAGTAAAAGAGGGGCTAAAGTTCTCACCTGTCTGCAGTAGACTCTGAACTTAAACAGATAGCAAGTAGCAAACAGGACTTCTAATTGTTTCCTATAACATTGTAATCATACATAAGATATAGGATTTATAATTGTATATCTTGATTCATTGATTGACTTGTGTTCTATTGAACTTGATTAGCACTTGATTACATGATTGATCATGGGTCCAAGAAACTTGTATGCGATCTTTTGATTGATAACTTGTATTGTGAAAATTGTTCCAATTGTTTTAAGTCTTTGGGCTTGTGATTTGATCTTCATGATTAGATTAAGTTATCACTTAACTCAATTAAGATCAAATTGCAAGTTTCCTTGAGTTGTGGGCCACATTATGGGCCTTAAGTCCATAAACTATGATGGACTTAAATAGAGGTCCATGGGCCTCTTAGGTTAACAAGGTCCAATTGGGTGTGATATTGGGCCCATTGAATATTGTTTTGGGCCAACCAATATGTTCATGAGTCTTGTAAGACACCAAGAATCATCTTGGGCCACATGGGATTGAATTTAACCGAATGGAATGTCACGGGCCAACTATATGAATATTTGGGCCCAAAGGGTTTATTTGGGCCTTGTAGCATTGTATTGGGCCGATTATGTTTTGAATTGGGCCGAGCAAAGTGAAGTTCTTGGATGTTAGGCTTCGGCCCATCACCTTGGCAGCGAACCCTTCAATTTAATGGGCCAAGGTTCGGCTAATCAACATGACAAGGTTCGGCTTATTGGGTGGTTCGGCCATGCATGGTGGTTCGTGAAATAGCTGGTTCGACAAAGGGCTCGTGACCCCTTAGGGTTCGCTGATAATAATCATCAACAAGGGTTCGGTTACATCCCCATGGTTCGTGTCTATACTAAGGTTCGTGGGACACCCGAAGGTTCGTTGACTAGGAGCATCAAAGGGGTTCGGTTGATCATGCCACGAACCATACAGGGTTCGTGAAGTGTTCTACAGAAAGGGTTCGTCATAGGTTACTAGGGTTCGCTGCATGTTGCTGGTTCGCGAATGCAAGGGTTCGTCCATGATCATCAATGGTTCGTGAAGGCTCGTGAGGTCAGCAAGGGTTCGTAGCGTGTCCAGGCTCACGAAGGTTCGACTGAAAGAGCATATGATGGTTCGTGAGAGATGGCTGGTTCGGCAAGGCTCGTGAGATCTGCATAGGGTTCGTAGCATGTCCAGGGTTCGCGGATGTGATTAGGGTTCGGCCGGCTGCGACTGCAGGTTTGGCCGCCGAACCTGCTATCATCATCATCACCATCATCGATCACTTGTATCCAGACCTCGATCTAATCTAAACAAAAATCAGAGAGGGTTTCTATGGTCTCGAAAATGGATGTAGGTTGCTAGAATCGGCTAAAGGTCGGGTTTAAACAAACCCACGTTCGAAAACCCTAAACTCGTGACCATTCAAGCTTCATTACCTCGAGATTGGCTGGATGATTCTGCGAAAATCTTGTACTTTCGTGTAGATAATGTTGGGAGCTTCGCGTGGACACCAAGAACACCGAAATCCGTCGAGAAACGAATGAGATACGATCGATTGAAGTTTGGTTTTTAGAGAGAGAGAGTAGACGAACTATTAGAGAGAGAAAGGGTTGTTGGTGGAATTTATGAGCATTTAAGCCTTGTTCAAGGCTTTTATAGCTCGGGTGAAGTTCGGGTTCGTTTCGGTCGCTCGGTTTGCGTTTCCGGAACGTAACGCGTATTTTACGCGGTTTTAACTAAAAAGAGTTGTTAAACCCATTAAAATGATGAGTTTCAAAATTGTAAAAATATAAAATAATTAATATAATTATTTTTACTCTTCGTGTGTTGTCGGATCGTTAAACATTCACAATTACGTGTATACCCGCAATCGCGTACGTTTCCCGATCGTATTAAAAATTTAAAGATGTTTAATCGTAATTATAAGTTCAACATTCGTACTATTATGGATCGTCACCCATAACTATACTCAGTCTCGCTTACAGATTACGATCTTGGTTGAATTAATTAATTGTTATACTATTCGTCTCAACACTACGCACTAACACTAACCTGTTACACCGAACGCAGTATATGTATAGGGCTCACTCTCGCTGCCCACCACTGTTTCGATATAACAAGTTACTGTTCTTGCTTAGTGAAATCGACTGTAAATAAATAATACATACTTGTTTTCTGACTACTAAGATCCTGTAACACACAAGCACACATTATGAACATACTGAAACACATTGATTGAACTGAAACTGAACAGACACTGTTCCAACACTGTTTACAACTACATGACTATATGCACAAATGTTACATCATGAACCAAGTGTGGAAGCCGTATCTGGATCAGTTTGTCATTGTTTTTATTGATGACATTCTGATTTATTCTAAGAGCAAAGCGGATCATGAACAACACCTTGGAAAAATCATGGAGCTATTGAAAGAACAGAAACTTTATGCCAAGTTCTCTAAATGTGAATTCTGGCTAAGAGAAGTTCAATTTTTTGGTCACGTAGTCAACAGCGAGGGAATACACGTTGATCCTGCCAAGATTGAAGCAATAAAGAACTGGGATACTCCGAAGACACCGACGGAGATACGGTCTTTCCTAGGATTGGCAGGTTATTATAGAAGGTTCATCTCGAATTTTTCTAAGATAGCTCTGCCTCTTACTAAACTAACCCAGAAAAGTGAACCGTTTGTCTGGGAGCAGAAACAAGAAGATGCTTTTCAGACATTAAAACATAAACTATGTGATGCTCCAATTCTATCTCACCCAGAAGGCTGTGATGACTTTGTTGTATACAGTGATGCTTCTCATCAGGGACTTGGTTGTGTGTTAATGCAACGGGACAAAGTCATAGCCTATGCATCAAGGCAGTTAAAAGTTCATGAGAAGAATTACACTACTCATGATCTTGAACTGGGAGCAGTAATCTTCACATTGAAGATTTGGAGACATTACTTATATGGCACCAAGTGTACCATATTTACCGATCACAAGAGTCTGCAACACATTTTTTATCAGAAGGAACTCAACATGCGACAGCGTCGTTGGGTTGAACTTCTGAATGATTACGACTGTGTGATCAAGTACCATCCGGGAAAGGCGAACGTTGTATCCGATGCCTTGAGCCGGAAGGAACGGGTCAAACCCTTGCGCGTCAAAGCAATGGGAATGACTGTGCAGACGAGCTTACGAGACAAGATCATTCTGGCGCAACATGAATCAGTCGATCGAGGAAACTTGAAGAAAGAACTTGACTGTGGAGCAGAGAAACACCTTGAGACTAAGCCTGATGGAATGATCTACTACCAGGATCGTATATGGATTCCGGCAGTAGACGAATTGAGAAGACTTATCTTCGATGAAGCACACAAGACTAAATACTCTGTTCATCCCGGCTCTGATAAGATGTACCAAGACTTGCGTGGATTTTATTGGTGGCCGGGAATGAAGAAAGACATAGCCGAGTACGTCGGTCGATGTCTAACGTGTGCGAAGGTGAAGGCGGAACATCAGAGACCGTCTGGTCTACTGGAACAGCCTGAGATTCCGCTCTGGAAGTGGGAACAAATAGCTATGGATTCTATTACCAAGCTACCCCGCACTTCCAGTGGTCACGATGCAATTTGGGTGATCATTGATCGTTTAACAAAATCTGCTCACTTCTTGCCTATGCGTGAGACTTTCACGATGGATAAACTGGCGAGATTGTACATCAATGAGATAGTGGTAAGCCACGGTGTGCCATTGTCTATTATTTCTGATAGAGACAGCAGATTCACATCAAGGTTCTGGCAATCACTACACAAATCTCTAGGGACACAGTTAAATCTGAGTACAGCTTACCATCCACAAACGGATGGTCAAAGTGAACGTACAATTCAAACCCTGGAGGACATGTTGAGAACCTGTATTTTGGATTTCGGTGGGAATTGGGACTCTCATTTGCCACTGATCGAATTCTCCTACAATAACAGCTACCACAGCAGTATCGGATGTGCACCATTCGAGGCTCTTTATGGCCGGAAATGTCGATCACCGATCTGTTGGACCGAAGTGGGAGATAACCGCATAACTGGGCCAGAGCTTATTCAGGAAACCACTGATAAGATTGCCCAGATTCAGAGAAGACTACAAGCAACAAGGAGCAGACAGAAAAGCTATGCCGACAAACGGCGCAAGCCGTTGGAATTCCAAGTGGGAGACCGGGTTATGTTAAAGGTATCCCCATGGAAGGGCGTAGTTCGTTTTGGGAATAAAGGCAAGTTAGCACCACGGTACGTAGGACCGTTTGAGATTATCGAATGTATTGGTCCTGTGGCGTACAGACTGAGATTACCAGATGAACTCAGTGCGGTGCATGATGTATTTCACGTCTCGAACTTAAAGAGATGTCTTGCCGATGAATCATTTGTTATTCCAGTTGAAGAGATTCAAGTGGATGAACAGTTACACTTCATTGAGGAACCTTTGGAGATTATGGATCGCAAAGTTAAACAACTGAGGCGAAGCCGTATTCCGATTGTAAAGGTTCGATGGAATTCAAGACGCGGGCCCGAGTTTACTTGGGAACGTGAAGATGACATGAAGTCAAAGTATCCCCAACTGTTTGAAGAGGAAGCTGTACCCAATAACAATGCTTAAATTTCGGGACGAAATTTCTCTAACAAGGGGAGACTGTAACATCAGCGACGGAACCGTACCGGAACAGTGATCTTAAACAGTAACATGAACAGTAAACAGGTACGAACTATATACATTTCAGTGCGTTTCATATTCATAATCAATTGTCAATATCATTTTGTGTTATCAAACAACAAGTTCAGAGACATTTAACAGAAACAAAGTTCAGAACTATGGTTCTTGAGTCAGATAATTATCTGGCAACATAGAATCATCATGGGATTATCTGTTAGGATTTATTATGTATAAACGTATGTGAGGATTTACATAACAAAACACACGGATGTTGTTATGTGAATGCTAAATTGAAGGATTATTCGTATGGGTGACGATCTGTACGAGTAAATCTGACAGTTTAACGTTCCGAATAATATCCAATAATTAGGAAACAATATTGAAAAGTATAGTTATCGTCGTGTTCGTACGGGTGACGATTCAAACGAATACGCGCGACGACCGTACGATTCAATTTAAACAGTAAATTCAATTTCTGAAATTTTTAAAATAAACAAAAGATATTAGTTAATTTATTAGGAATCACAACTTAAATTTATTTTATAAATCTTATTTTATAAACCGGGTTGTCATGACAAAAATAACGAGAAAATGACATTTTACGCGAAACCGAACGAGACCGATCAACCGAGCGTGGTGAAGCATTTATTATGGCAAGTTAATGCCATAACTCACTTCACCAACCTCCCTCTCTCTCTCCAATCTCGTCTCCCTCTCTCTCTAGAAACTCCCCTTCTTACTAAGATTTCTTGTTCGATTCTTCACGAATTTAAGTGTTCTTGGAGCCAAAACGATCATCTCGTTGTGTAGATCAAGGAAGTACAAGAATTTCAAGCTTTTATCCGCCAAATTCGAGGTAAATATTGAGTTTATTTCGGTTTTAAGTGTGTATCACGAACCTCTTAGATTATTGTGGTTTTAGTTACATTGGACACCTAGGAACACTTAGATAAACATATATGAATGACTAGGGAGTTGTAGAAACTGATTTGCAACAGGTTGGGATTGAAAAATGAAAAAGAAATGCAGGTTCGTGACTCAATACGATCAGGCGAACCTGTTTCAGGTTAGCCGAACCTTTTTGCTGACAGCCGAACCCTGAGTTCTGCCAGCCGAACCTGTGTACTCCTGACTCACGAACCTGCACATGGCCGAACCTTTGATCAACGAACCTTTTCCTTAGACGAACCTTCCATGTCAGACGAACCCATACTGCACCGTACCTAGGATGGACAAACCTTGAACCGCCGAACCCAGAAGGTTCGCCGAACCCAGAAGGTTCGCCGAACCTACACCAAATGGCAAATAGGTTCGCTGCCCAAAATGGTTTGAACCCCAAAGTGTTAGCTAATAAGGAAATTCAGTACCTAGGGCTATTCAACTTAGTTGTAAGAACAAGGAAATGAATATAAGAGTACTCAAAGTTTAGAACGAACTAAGAACACACATTAGTGGATGTTATTGCATAAGGTGTTTGTGTAAATCTCAACATTTACATCTAACACTTATACAACTAAATTGAATTGCTCAATTGTGCACTCTAAGCTAATTTATATACACGGACGAACAAAGGACTATGGGAAACAAAGAACTATCAAAGGACTTGGAATTGACCTAAATTGGGTTAACTCAAGTTCTAACACGTTTAACTTGTATTTTTCATAAAAAATAACTTATGTTTTTAATAAAATTGCATGACTTTAATAAATAGCTAATTGTTATATTTTATAAATGTCATTGGTTTCTTTTAAAGTTAGTTTATTATAATTGATTGGGATTTGGTTGTAAAATAGACAATATTATTGTCTGTATTTGAACAGAAAACAAAGGAAACTCTGCCCAAACTTTTTTAGAAATTTAAAAGTAAGTTGTTATAATAAATTCTGGGATTGGGTTGTAAATGGGTATATAAGTTAGACTAGGAAACAAGATCTTAGAATCACACTAGTAATTAGCACACTTAGATACACACACCGAGACCAAACCTTAGGTGCGACGACTATCACGTATACTTATCGTATTCAAACTTTTATAAAACAACTCAGGAACTGAAGAAACCTAAGCTACAACAAGGGCGCGCATTTTGTGTTAGATCATTTACATAGCAACACAGGTGAGTTCATTGCCCCTTTTCTAACATTTTGTTTTAAAACGCGGGGCTGAGAAGCATGCGTAAACTGTTTATTTAAATTGTTTACTTAAATGCTTTTAAATTCTATATGTTTTACATGTATGATTGATATCCTAGATCATGTCTAGGTAAATTTTATGCAGGTTTTTACTAAGGTTTTCTACTTATACTTTAAGTGGATAATTGGGTTAAACTAAACATTTCAACGAATCAAACATAACTATTTTGACGAATCAAGTGTGTCATTTCAACGAGTCAAACGAAACTATTTTGACGAATCAAGTGTGTCATTTCAACGAATCAAACGAAACTATTTTGACGAATCAAGTGTGTCATTTCAACGAATCAAACGAAACTATTTTGACGAATCAAGTGTGTGAGTTCAACGAATCAAACGAATCAACAAATCATTTTCAGGGAAAGTCTGGGAAATATCAAAGATAACATATGCCAACGAAACAAGGGACGAATTAAGTACGAAACAAGAAATCCTACATTTCAAGAAGTCCTAGCTAGACCGTTTGAATTGTAGGTCATATGTTTGCTGATATTTACAGAATTCCCTAACTACTAAGTACCTTGATTGACAGACTAGTTTACTCGAGTTGACCAAGGCCCAATCATTAGGACTTAGATTTTATTAAATGTTTATTTATTTATTTAATTAAGCATTTATTACTGTTCTTACAATTAATGTGGTTGATCATTATTATGATGAACTTAAGGAATCAACATGGATTCATGATTATTGTATTTACAGGAACAATGAACTAAAGAATCATTTGGGACAATGGTAGGGGTAAAATGCTTAATTTTCATTAACACCAATGTCCCATGTGGATTAGTGTGTGGTGGGACGGCGTCTGGGCGGGTTGTAGGCTCTACTCAGGGGTATGCCCTATATATAAGCATACCGATCTGGATGATACATGTGATGTTAATGAGATTAAGGTTGTTATCCGAGGGTTTGACAAAGGTTTTGAGTATACATTTGAATCATTGTGAATGGGAGTGTGTGTTAGGTAAAAATGCTTAATTATCATTAACAACAGTGTCATATACATATTAGTATGTGGTGGGACGGCGTCTGGGCGGGTTGTAGGCTCGACTCAGGGGTATGCCCTATATATAAGCATACCGATGTGGATATTACATGTGATGTTAATGAGGTTAGGGTCTTTACTGAAAGAGGTTTTCAAATCATTTCCAATTACTAAATTATATGAACTCACCAACCATGTGTTGACTTTATTTTGCATGACTTCTCAGGTGACGAACAGGTCAAATAAGAAGCTTATGCTTTTGGATTAGGACTTCAGTTAGAAGACTTAGCATTTTTGGACCTGCATATTTTTGGAACATCATCATACAGTTATTTTGTATATCTTGTACAGTTACAAGATAGATTATGATGTTTATGATAGATTTTCATTGTTAAATTCTGAACGATACGGATGTAATTTATCTTTGTAATTCTATCCTATTTAGCATTTCTCATTTATATATCATGTGCAATGTAAACAATCTGATCACTTCGATTATCACTCACGATATCGCGCCCTGGGAACTTTCCGCCCGACGGGGACTCCGATCCAACCCCGCCGGCTCGGGGTGTGACATTTGTCCAGCCTTGTATTCCTATGAGGATACGGCTGTAGGTCTTAGTATATAATCCTTCACTTGTTAGTTGTAAAATCACGAGTGAGTGCTTGAGCTAAGTATTGTAATTCTAACAGTTGAATGCAATATACTTTGACCTTGAATTTACTATTGCTTTCAGTACGTTGTTTTCAAACTGTCTTGACAAAACTAAGTTGGTATATTTCCGCACTATCAACTTTGTAGAAGATAACTTGTGATAAGTGTTGTGTAGATTACTCAACCCGATCCAACACGAGCTGACTTCCGCACAGGGTAAGTTTCGCGTATCGGTAAGAAATGAGCTGTTTTGGTTAACCGATCGATTATCACCCGTATACTATCATGACCACTTAGGGTTCGTGGGAGTTTGGTAATAAAATCCATAGAGATATTCTCCCACTTCCACATAGTATTTCTGGTTGTACTAACAATCCTGAAGGTCGCTGGTGTTCACACCCCGAGCCGGTGGGGCTGGATCGGAGTCCCCGTCGGGCGGAAGGTTCCCGGGGCGCGATATCGGGGATGATAATCGAGATGATCAGATTGTTACATTGCACATGATACATAAATGAGAAACTTACTAAAATAAAATAGAATTACAAAGTTAAATTACATCCGTTAAGTTTATAATTTAACAATGTAATCTACTATCACATCATAAATCTTCTATCTTGTATCTGCACAAGACATACAAAATAAACTGTATAATGATGCTTCAAAATATGTAGGTACAAAAAGCTAGGTCCTCTATCAGATAACCTAGTACAAGGAAATAACTCTTCAGTTGACCTGTTCGTCACCTGAGAAGTCATGCAAAAAGATCAAGTCAACACATGGTTGGTGAGTTCATATGGTTTAGTAATTGAAAATGATTTGAAACCTTTTTCGGTAAAGACCCTAACCTCATTAACATCACATGTAATATCCACATCGGTATGCTTATATATAGGGCATACCCCTGAGTCGAGCCTACGACCCGCCCAGACGCCGTCCCACCACATACTAATATGCGTATGACACTGTTGTTAATGAAAATTAAGCATTTTTACCTACCTTTCACCTCTGATTTAGATTCTGCTTTCCAAAATTTAATTTATCTTTGATTTTCTTGAGTTCATCATAGTTACATGATTTCCCAAAAACAGTTATAGAAATATGAGGTTAAATGTTTAATTAAATAAATAAATAAACAATTAAATATAACTAAGACATGATGATTGGGCCTTATTTGACTCAATCAATTAGACTTAGTTGTTGGTGGTTGTCCAAGTTGTACCCTCTCACAAGTGACCCATATCAGGCATAACTCACAAGGAGTATACCTGAGCGTGCCGGGATTTTAATGATGCCCATATCAGCTTGACCCAATGGTCTACTGTACATGCCGGGACTTTACGGATATCCTTTGATTCTTGAACTCTTTGATTCGCTTGACTTTGATTATGATTTCATTTGATAGTTCACGTTATTGCCCATATAGCTTGACTACAAGAGTCTACTATTTATGCCGGGACTTTATGTGTGTTACACGTGGTCTTGATTTCTGTACAACTGACATCCACCTTAACTCAAGTATTAATGATTTCATTACATCTTAATGATTTCATTATTCAATGATTCACACACTTTTATGATTTCTGATTCCTTGAGTTCTCTTGATTTGATCTTTAGAATTCCCATGATTCACAATGTTGATTGATTCTTAGTTAGGATCCTTTGTTTTCAGATCACACGCTGAATTAGGTTTCTTTGAACATGATCTTTAGCTTTAGTTCCTTTGATTTCACTTCGAATTTAGATTCTTGAATTTGAGCTTGATTGACTAAGGATTTATTTAGAGTTTAGTATTAGAGTATTACTCATAAGAGTAATTTAATTAAATTGATTATTTGATCTGCATAGTAATTACCTAGACAGGAGTCTAGGATTTTAAACAAGCATATATAAAGCAATGTAATAAATAAAGCATTTGAGTAAACAATTTAAATAAAACAGTTTACGCATGCTTCTCAGCCCCGCGTTTTAAAACAAAAATGTTTAGAAAAGGGGCAATGAACTCACCTGTGCTGCTCTGTATAGAATTTCCACAAAATGCGCGCTCGTTGTTGTAGCCTATGTATCTTCGGTCCCTGAGTTGTTTTAAAAGAATTCGAATGCGATAAGTATATACGGTAGTCGTCGTATCTAGGATTTGGTCTCGGTGTGCAACTAAGTGTCCTAGATTACTAATATGCTTCTAAGATTCCTCTAATTTAGTCTAATTCATTACCCATTAGTAATCCTTATCCCACGATTAATCATTTCAAATCTTTAATTAAAACTTTTCTACATTAATTTACTTTATATTAAACATTAGGTTAAGATCATTTATTTTAATTTGATAAGACCTTTAATTAAACTTCTTTTTATTAAGCATATTTAATTTAAATAGAAAGATGTTTAACATATGATGGGCTTATATTAAGCCCATTGGGCCATCCTCGGCCCATGTATAAGACTTTGATTATTCAACCAATTTCTCGTTGGTCCTTTGATTTACTAAGCCTTGATAGTTGACTAAACCATTTAAGTTAGTCACTTGTCGTTATATATTTCTCAAATTAGTGTTGACCACTTTGTGTAAACAATAACACGTGTTATAAACTTTCTTGTTATTGATAACCCTAATACCTTATTTCCTAAACATGAACTTGTATGTTATACTAGCTCTCCATGTCATGACGCATGATTAAACCCCCATTTGTTAGATCCATAAACCCTATGTTTGTATCTCATGATAATTTAGGAAGGTGGATAGTAAAATCCATGTAATCACCCCATGCATGATAATCCCATGCATTTAAATCAACTGCTCAACACATGCGTGCCCACATACCCTCTACCTTAATCGGCTTCTGGTACAAGAGGGGGAGGGTTTGGCCGAATGTGTTTCACCCAGATGACCCTTGGCCGAATGTGTTTCACCCAGATGACCCTTGGCCGAATGGGAAACACTTGGTCGAAACACTAGCCATGCGGCCGAGCCTATGTCCGAATGTAAAGCTTAGGCCGAAAGAGGATAATGGCGACCGAATGAGCAAATGGGCCGACCGAAAGGGAGGCTCGTCGAATGGCTCTGGTTCGGGCGAATAGGGATGACCGAAAGAGACCTGGCCATTCGGCCGAAGGTGTGGCTAAGGCCATTCGGCCTGTTGTCATTCGTTGGCCTGGGCAGCCGCATTCGGCCTTCGAACACCATCACAATGGCAGCCATGGTTTTCAATCTATATGACTAGATGATGAATCAACACTTGTTCCTACCTTGTTCTAAGATGTTTTTGTGAAGATCCTATGGTATAAGAGGGTTCTAAAACCGGTTTCCAAGTGGGTTCTAAACTAGGGTTTTCGAAACCCCAAAACCGAATCAAAACACGGATTTTACCTCCAATCGGCCGGATAAAACCTTAGATTCGTTGTACTTTCGTGATCTACAAGTGAGGGTGGTCGTTTAGGCACCAAGATGGGTCGATTTCATGGAGAAATGGATGAGAAAACTTAGAGAGATGGTGGGAGTTCTAGAGAGAGAAAGCTTGAGAGAGAGTGAGCCGAAAATTGGGGAGATGAATCTGGTTGGTGGGGTTGGGTGGGGGAATAAATGTCACATTAAATGGCATGAATATACCCAGGTTCGTTCGAGTTCGTTCGGTTTCGCGTGGTTTTGCGTAAAAACGTCGGTTTCTCACCGTTTTTGTAACGAAACGATCCGGTTTTAAAATAGAAGTTATAAAATTATTTTAAGTTGTGATTCCTAGTAAATTAACTAACTATCTTTTGTTTATTTTAAATTTTACGAATTATTTAATTTACGGTTTAATATCGAATCGTACAGTCGCCGCGCGTATTCGTTCGAACCGTCACCCGTACGAACACGACGATAACTATACTTTTCAATATTGTTTTCTAATTATTGGATATCATTCAGAACGTTAAACTTCCAGATTTATTCGTACAGATCGTCACCTATACGAATAACCAGTCGGTTTAGCATTCACATAACGACATCCACATTGTTTTATTCGATAAAGCCTCACATACGTTTATACATAATAAAATCCTAACAAGTAATCACATGATGGTTCTGTGTCGTCAGATAAATATATGACTGATGAACCATAATTCTGAGCTTTGATTCTCTGAAATGATTCTGAACTTGCGTTATGATAACATAAAATGATAACAATGCTTGACATGAATATGAAATACACTGAATTACATAAAGTTCGTACCTGATTACTGTTCACGTTACTGTTCAGATCACTGTTCCAGTGATGTTTCCGGCACCGATGTTACAGTCTCCCCTTTTTAGAGAAATTCCGTCCCAAAATTTAAGAGTTGTTATCGGGTACAGCTTCCTCTTCAAACAGTTGGGGATACTTTAACTTCATGTGATCTTCACGTTCCCAAGTAAACTCGGGTCCGCGCCTTGAGTTCCAACGAACCTTTACAATCATTATACGGCTTCGCCTCAGTTGCTTGACTTTGCGATCCATAATCTCTAAAGGTTCTTCAATAAAGTGTAACTGATCATTAACTTGAATTTCTTCGATTGGAATGACAAGTGATTCGTCAGCAAGGAATTTCTTTAAGTTCAAGACATGAAACACGTCATGCACACTACTGAGCTCGTCTGGTAGTCTCAGTCTATACGCTACAGGACCAATATGTTCGATGATTTCGAACGGTCCCACGTATCTTGGTGCTAACTTGCCTTTCTTTCCAAAACGTACTACACCTTTCCATGGGGAATCCTTTAACATTACATAGTCTCCCACTTGAAATTCCAACGGCTTGCGCCGTTTGTCGGCGTAGCTCTTTTGTCTGCTCCTCGTTGCTTGTAGTCTTCTTTGAATCTGGACAATCTTATCATTAGTTTCCTGAATAAGCTCTGGACCAGTTATACGGTTATCTCCAACTTCAGTCCAACAGATCGGTGATCGACATTTCCGGCCATAAAGAGCCTCGAATGGTGCACATCCGATACTGCTATGATAACTGTTATTGTAGGAGAATTCAATCAATGGCAGATGGGAATCCCAATTTCCACCGAAATCCAACACACAGGTTCTTAGCATGTCCTCCAGGGTCTGAATTGTACATTCGCTTTGACCATCCGTTTGTGGATGATAAGCTGTACTCAGATTTAACTGTGTCCCTAGAGATTTCTGTAATGATTGCCAGAACCTTGATGTGAATCTGCTATCTCTATCAGAAATAATAGATAATGGTACACCGTGAGATACCACTATCTCATTGATGTACAGTCTTGCCAGTTTGTCCATCGTGAAGGTCTCACGCATTGGCAAGAAATGAGCAGATTTTGTTAAACGATCAATGATCACCCAAATTGTATCGTGACCACTGAAAGTGCGGGGTAGCTTGGTAATGAAATCCATAGCTATTTGGTCCCACTTCCAGAGTGGAATCTCAGGCTGCTCCAGTAACCCAGATGGTTTCTGGTGTTCCGCCTTTACCTTGGCACATGTTAGACATCGACCGACGTACTTGGCTATGTCTTTCTTCATTCCCGGCCACCAATAAAATCCACGCAAGTCTTGGTACATCATATCAGCGCCGGGATGAACAGAGTATTTAGTCTTTTGTGCCTCATCAAAGATAAGTCTTCTCAATTCGTCCACTGCCGGAATCCATATACGACCCTGGTAGTAAATCATTCCGTCAAGCTTTGTCTCGAATTTCTTTTCTGCTCCGCAGTCAAGTTCTTTCTTTAGATTTCCTCGGTCAACTGATTCTTGTTGTGCTTGAATAATACGGTCTCATAAGCTCGTCTGCACAGTCATTCCCATTGCTGTGACGCGCAAAGGTTTGACCCGTTCCTTCCGCCTTAAGGCATCAGCTACAACGTTTGCCTTTCCCGGATGGTACTTGATCGCACAGTCGTAATCATTCAGAAGGTCAACCCAACGACGCTGTCGCATGTTGAGTTCCTTCTGATCAAAAATATGTTGCAGACTCTTGTGATCGGTAAATATGGTACACTTGGTGCCATATAGGTAATGTCTCCAAATCTTCAATGCAAAGATTACAGCTCCCAGTTCAAGATCATGAGTAGTGTAGTTCATTCTCATGAACTTTTAACTGTCTTGATGCATAAGCAATAACTTTGTCCCGTTGCATCAACACGCAACCAAGTCCCTAATGGGATGCATCACAATAAACAACAAAGTCATCACATCCTTCTGGGAGAGATAAAATTGGAGCATCACACAATTTCTGTTTCAGTGTCTGAAAAGCATCTTCTTGTTTCTGCTCCCAGACAAACGGTTCACTTTTCTGGGTTAGTTTAGTGAGTGGCAGAGCTATCTTAGAAAAGTTTGAGATAAACCTTCTATAATAACTTGCCAATCCCAGAAAAGACCGTATCTCCGTCGGTGTCTTCGGAGTGTCCCAGTTCTTTATCGCCTCGATCTTGGCAGGATCCACGTGTATTCCCTCGTTGTTGACTACGTGACCCAGAAATTGAACTTCCCTTAGCCAGAATTCACATTTAGAGAATTTGGCATAAAGTTTCTGTTCTTTCAACAGCTCCAAGATCTTTCTAAGATGTTGCTCATGATCTGCTCTACTCTTAGAATAAATCAGTATGTCATCAATAAAGACAATAACAAACTGATCCAGATACGGCTTGCACACTCGGTTCATGAGGTCCATGAAAATCGCTGGTGCATTTGTCAATCCGAAAGGCATCACCATCAATTCGTAATGCCCATATCTGGTTCGGAACGCCGTCTTCGGTATGTCTTCATCTTGAACTCTAAGCTGATGATACCCGGACCGTAGATCGATCTTCGAAAAATACTGAGCTCCTTGCAACTGATCGAACAAGTCATCAATCCTCGGCAAAGGATACCGATTCTTGATAGTCAACTTGTTCAGCTCTCGATAGTCGATGCACATTCTTAACGATCCGTCTTTCTTCTTCACGAACAAGACCGGAGCTCCCCAGGGTGAGTAGCTCGGTCTGATGAATCCTTTATCCAGTAACTCCTGTAACTGGTTCGACAATTCCTGCATTTCCAAAGGTGCTAACCTATAAGGAGATTTAGCAACAGGAGTTGCTCCAGGAACTAAGTCAATACGGAACTCTACCGGTCACGCAGGTGGCAAACCTGGTAGGTCTTCAGGGAAAACCTCTGGATATTCTTTCACTACAGCCACGTCTTGAATCTTCTTCTTGGCTTTCTCCTTTTCCACCACATGAGCCAGGAAAGCTACGCACTGCTTCATGAGTAAACACTTACGCGCCTTTATGCAAGAAATGATTTTGACACTTCGTTTTGCTTGATCCCCTCTAACTTCCAATACCCGATCATCTGGCAATGGAACTCGAAGCAGCTTCTCAGAACAGATGACTTCCACTCGGTTAGAAGAAAGCAAATCCATTCCAACAATGATGTCGAAACTACCCAACTCCATCGGTATCAAATCGATGGTAAATGTATGACCATTAAGTGTCAACGGGCAATTCCTATATACTGTACTAACTGTGATCTGTTTTCCATTAGCTACTTCTATGATGTAAGGGGAGTGTAACTGTTCTTCTATAGAATCTAATTGGCATGCGAAATCGGTAGAGATAAAACTCTGATCCGCACCAGTATCAAATAGAACAGATGCATAAAAGTCGTGTAAGAGAAATGTACCAGTGACCACGTTCGGGTCTTGGCGTGCAGCTGGTGCTTCGATGGCAAAAGCTCTTCCACGGGGTGCTTGAACTGCCTGTTGTGCCTTCTTCGGGCAGTTCTTTGCAAAGTGGCCTTGTTCGCCACAGTTGAAGCATCCACCGTTGTTCTGGTTGTTGGATGGAGTGAGAGCTAAAGCAGCATTGTTGACTGCTGGATTTGGTGTCAGTCTGCACTGTTGAACCTAGTGCCCGTTTCTTCCACAACCCATGCATTGACGGCACTGGTTGTTTACAACATGGTGGTACTGACACTTAGTACACAAGGGATGTGGGCCAGTATACTGTTTCTTGGCCACATTTTGTTGTGCGGCTGCTACTTGGTTGAGGGGAGTAGCCACTGTGTAGTTCTTGATGAGTTTCTGCTTCTTCTTCTGGTGTTGTTGATGATGAGGTTTCTTTGAAGATTCCTCCTTGCGTTTGCCAGTTTCAGCCTCTTTCTTTAAAACTCCCGAGGCTACCATCAGATCCGTGAGTTTCCCAGACAAACTCACAGCAGACTCTACAGTAACAGGGTTGGCCGCAACCACTAAACCCTGAATGCAGGCGGGGAGTCCACCCACATATCTGTCTATTCTCTTCTCTAAAGTTGGTACCATGTCTGGAACCAAAGCAACCAACTCGTGATAACGAGTCGTATACCCCATGTGATCCGCCCCTTTCATCACATGATTTGATAGCTCAACCTCCAGCTTCTGCAGTTCATTCTTGGGGCAGAATTCTGTTCGCAGTAAAGTCTTGAAATCTTCCCAGCTCATTGACATAGCTTCCTCTCTTCCCCTTGCATTGATTTGGTCGTTCCACCAAGTCAAAGATCGCTTGTTGAATGTTCCAGCAGAGTAGCGAACTTTGTGGTGCTCTGGACAACTGCAGAGGTCCAGAGTAGTCTCGATCTTCTCAATCCATTGGATTAATCCAACGGCTCCTTCATTACCGCTAAAGCTTGGCGGCTTACAACCTACAAATGACTTGTAGGAGTAATGTGATGAACTTCCAGTATTTCCACTAGCTTCCCCTGATGAGTGGCCAGTGTTGTTGATCTCGTTACGGAGGCGGAGGAACATCTCCGGTATCGCCTCCTTCATCTGATTGGTCATTTGACTACTCAGTAAAGTCACCAAGGCGATAGTGGCAGGATCCATCATCGGTGTTGTGCTTGGGCCTGGTGGTATGTTGAGTGGAGGAGGAACAAATGGAGGAGGAGGAAGTGGCGGTGGTGAATCAGGTGGTGAAGGAGTAGATGAATGTGGTGCTAAGTCTTGCGGTGGTGGAGATAACAAGGGAGGCTGTCTTCTCGGCGGCATTCTGATCATAACCAATAAAGTTATCGGTTAGTGCAATGATCGAATACAGAAGACAATATGCAAGTAAACCTTAAATCCTATGTTCTCTACATGCAGGGTCCCTAGGTTATAGTCTAGGCCAAACCGTTTAAATAAGTGACCTATATTTCTCTATAACCATGGCTCTGATACCAATCTGTCACACCCCGAGCCGGTGGGGCTGGATCGGAGTCCCCGTCGGGCGGAAGGTTCCCGGGGTGTGATATTAGGGATGATAATCGAGATGATCAGATTGTTACATTGCACATGATACATAAATGAGAAACTTGCTAAAATAAAATAGAATTACAAAGTTAAATTACATCCGTTAAGTTTATAATTTAACAATGTAAATCTACTATCACATCATAAATCTTCTATCTTGTATCTACACAAGATATACAAAATAAACTGTATAATGATGCTTCAAAATATGCAGGTCCAAAAAGCTAGGTCCTCTATCAGATAACCTAGTTCAAGGAAATAACTCTTCAGTTGACATGTTTGTCACCTCAGAAGTCATGCAAAAAGATCAAGTCAACACATGGTTGGTGAGTTCATATGGTTTAGTAATTGAAAATGATTTGAAACCTTTTTCGGTAAAGACCCTAACCTCATTAACATCACATGTAATATCCACATCGGTATGCTTATATATAGGGCATACCCCTGAGTCGAGCCTACGACCCGCCCAGACGCCGTCCCACCACATACTAATACGCGTATGACACTGTTGTTAATGAAAATTAAGCATTTTTACCTACCTTTCACCTCTGATTTAGATTCTGCTTTCCAAAATTTAATTTACCTTTGATTTTCTTGAGTTCATCATAGTTACATGATTTCCCAAAAACAGTTATAGAAATATGAGGTTAAATGTTTAATTAAATAAATAAATAAACAATTAAATACAACTAAGACATGATGATTGGGCCTTATTTGACTCAATCAATTAGACTTAGTTGTTGGTGGTTGTCCAAGTTGTACCCTCTCACAAGTGACCCATATCAGGCATAACTCACAAGGAGTATACCTGAGCGTGCCGGGATTTTAATGATGCCCATATCAGCTTGACCCAATGGTCTACTGTACATGCCGGGACTTTACGGATATCCTTTGATTCTTGAACTCTTTGATTCGCTTGACTTTGATTATGATTTCATTTGATAGTTCACGTTATTGCCCATATAGCTTGACTACAAGAGTCTACTATTTATGCCGGGACTTTATGTGTGTTACACGTGGTCTTGATTTCTGTACAACTGACATCCACCTTAACTCAAGTATTAATGATTTCATTACATCTTAATGATTTCATTATTCAATGATTAACACACTTTTATGATTTCTGATTCGTTGAGTTCTCTTGATTTGATCTTTAGAATTCCCATGATTCACAATGTTGATTGATTCTTAGTTAGGATCCTTTGTTATTGATAACCCTAATACCTTATTTCCTAAACATGAACTTGCATGTTATACTAGCTCTCCATGTCATGACGCATGATTAAACCCCCATTTGTTAGATCCATAAACCCTATGTTTGTATCTCATGATAATTTAGGAAGGTGGATAGTAAAATCCATGTAATCACCCCATGCATGATAATCACATGCATGTAAATCAACTGCTCAACACATGCGTGCCCACATACCCTCTACCTTAATCGGCTTCTGGTACAAGAGGGGGAGGGTTTGGCCGAATGTGTTTCACCCAGATGACCCTTGGCCGAATGGGAAACACTTGGTCGAAACACTAGCCATGCGGCCGAGCCTATGTCCGAATGTAAAGCTTAGGCCGAAAGAGGATGATGGCGACCGAATGAGCAAATGGGCCGACCGAAAGGGAGGCTCGTCGAATGGCTCTGGTTTGGGCGAATAGGGATGACCGAAAGAGACCTGGCCATTCGGCCGAAGGTGTGGCTAAGGCCATTCGGCCTGTTGTCATTCGTTGGCCTGGGCAGCCCCATTCGGCCTTCGAACACCATCACCATGGCAGCCATGGTTTTCAATCTATATGACTAGATGATGAATCAACACTTGTTCCTACCTTGTTTTAAGATGTTTTTTGTGAAGATCCTATGGTATAAGAGGGTTCTAAAACCGGTTTCCAAGTGGGTTCTAAACTAGGGTTTTCGAAACCCTAAAACCGAATCAAAAAACGGATTTTACCTCCAATCGGCCAGATAAAACCTTAGATTCATTGTACTTTCGTGATCTACAAGTGAGGGTGGTCGTTTAGGCACCAAGATGGGTCGATTTCATGGAGAAATGGATGAGAAAACTTAGAGAGATGGTGGGAGTTCTAGAGAGAGAAAGCTTGAGAGAGAGAGAGCCGAAAATGGGGGAGATGAATCTGGTTGGTGGGGTTGGGTGGGGGAATAAATGTCACATTAAATGGCATGAATATACCCGGGTTCGTTCGGGTTCGTTCGGTTTCGCGTGGTTTCGCGTAAAAACGTCGGTTTCTCACCGTTTTTGTAACGAAACGATCCGGTTTTAAAATAGAAGTTATAAAATTATTTTAAGTTGTGATTCCTAATAAATTAACTAATTATCTTTTGTTTATTTTAAATTTTACGAATTATTTAATTTACGGTTTAATATCGAATCGTACAGTCGTCGCGCGTATTCGTTCGAATCGTCACCCGTACGAACACGACGATAACTATACTTTTCAATATTGTTTTCTAATTATTGGATATCATTCAGAACGTTAAACTTCCAGATTTATTCGTACAGATCGTCACCTATACGAATAACCAGTCGGTTTAGCATTCACATAACGACATCCATATTGTTTTGTTCGATAAAGCCTCACATACGTTTTTACATAATAAAATCCAAACAAGTAATCACATGATGGTTCTGTGTCGTCAGATAAATATCTGACTAATGAACCATAATTCTGAGCTTTGATTCTCTGAAATGATTCTGAACTTGCGTTATGATAACATAAAATGATAACAATGCTTGACATGAATATGAAATACACTGAATTACATAAAGTTCGTACCTGATTACTGTTTACGTTACTGTTCAGATCACTGTTCCGGTGACGTTTCCGGCACTGATGTTAAATTTTAGTACGGTAATGATAGAATAGTATCGGCAGTCTTAATATATTCGTTGATAGTTGAAGGTCTCTATCCATCCTGTTAGTATCGGTAGTTGACTAATATTGACCGAGATTGACTACCAATACTACTAAGCTCGATGGTGCCGAGACTAGCAGTATCGGTGTATCATCTTCAACCTTGAGAGAGAGAGAGAGATGTGCCGATACTAGTAGTATTGGGACCTGATACTACTAATATTGGAGGTGGCGATACTATCAGTCTTGATGTATCATCTTCAACCTTGAAAGAGAAAGAGAAATTGAGTTTGTAACAAATAAGAGAGATGGATGGTCTATTACTTATATAGTGCGTGCGTGTTTCTGTGTTTATCGTTCGTGTTTACACGTTTTACGTTGTAAATTATAATTCCTACATATAAATAATAAATATGTATTTTATTTAAGTTTCGTAAGTCTTCATTTATTTTAACCTGTAACGAATGTATTTACATGTATACTCATAAACATGTACGTATTTGGTTATTTTCAGTTTTAATGGTGTATAATCAGAACGATAAGTTTAACATAGACATTTTTATGGATTACCACCCATAGAAATATCGAGTTTCACTGACGCGTTCCGATTTTGTTTTAGTTCAATGTGAATACTTAATGCCATAACGCTACGTACACACACTTTCCCAATGTATCGAACATAATTTAGTATAGGGCAACGTAGGGTTACACTCAGACGCCATCGCACCACTATTTCGATATATTACGATCGTGTCATTACCTAGTGTTTGGCCGAAATTCTAGTCCTTCCTACGCTGTAACCACATGTTCCTACTGTTATTCTTGATCACCTGATGTCATACATTGTTCATGAATATGTTGTTAACATGATATAAACAATTAATTAAATAATTTAATTTATTGTTTACTATTATGATGAGACAAATGTATCAACGATGTTATTAAGCAATGTGTTCACGTTTTTGTCATCAATTAGAATGAGTTTGCACATAAATGTTACACTACACGTTGAATATTTCTCGACGGCCCAAACCCCATATGCGTAGACAACTAGAAATATTGCACTAATTCATTCACAACGCCCCACCACATGACACAACATTCACAAAACACTTGTACGGACACATGCACTACAAATACAAACCCCACTATCTAGTAAGGAAAACAAGTTCATGTTCGTAGTGGTATAGTAGTAGAAGAACAGGAAAAGTTGTACAATTTGGGGATCAAGAATTATGGACGGATCTGAAAGAGGGTTAGCCAACTTTGATATTCAAGTTTCTTCCTTTTCAAACTCCATCCATGATCATATGGGTTTTTCCCATTTACAAGATCACCACCATCATCACCATGATCACCATCATCATGGCCAGTTTCTGAGGTTTCTACCTCCAACTCTATCTCTTCCCCACCTATCTCAAACGCCTATCACCACCACAACCACCACTACCACCACAACCACTACCGTAGCTGTGGGTTTCGCAGGGGAAACTTCCATCGGTCATAGAGATTCTTGGCATAAAGAACAGGTAGAGCCCCATGACTAATTCATTATATCCAAAATAAAAAATAAAAAACAGTTCATTTATCTCAATTGGATCTGTTTTGCATGTTCTTGGTGTATAATTTATTTTTACTTTATGCGCAAGATAAGCTAATTTGGATTAATATAGGTTGGAAGTATGGATCCAAAAGCTGTCGGTGAAGAAAAATGCACAGATGATCACAGCTCATGGTTTTGATCATACCTAATCTTCTTTATTTTCTTTTAAGTTTTCCTTTAGTGGTTATAAAATTAGGGTTTAACATCAACAAAAAAGGGTTTCTGGAAACTACAGATTAGTTTACTTATCCATCCAACGTATATGAACAGCTAGCTAGGCCTTGTGAGCTCGTATGAATGCTTAGATATTGCTCCATGATCAACAAATCACGGAAGGTTAAATTTCGTGGTGGATTCCAGTAGGCATTTCTGAAAGGAAATCATGAGAGACAGAAGTTGGATTTTTTTTTTCTTTTCCTTCATTTTCTTTTTACAACTCTACTGTGTGTTTTTGTGTGTGTGAGAGAGAAAGGGAGATTATGATAGAGAGAGAAGCTTCTGTTTGTGCTTCCCCAGTCAGATTCTAACAAGATCTAGCTACATATATTTTAGAACAGATTTCTACGAAAAGCAAATTAACTTTAAAGCATCACTCAATCTTTTTGTAAAATGTCAGTATGCGATATGGGTAAGAACAGGAATCTTGAGACCTAATGATAACATAAATCCATCTCTATATTTTCATGAATTGTGCCCACCAAACTATCCAAAATTGTTAGCTTTTTGACTAACAATATATGGCAGGTGGAGGGGTTCATCAAATCCAGAAAAGGGTAGGATGAAGATGAGAAGAAAGCTCAGAGAGCCAAGATTTTGCTTTCAGACAAGGAGTGATGTGGATGTTCTTGATGATGGTTACAAATGGAGGAAATATGGTCAGAAAGTTGTCAAAAATAGCCTTCATCCCAGGTACTATCTTCATCTCCATGCTACCTTTAATTACCTTCCAGTAAAATTGGCAATGATTTATATTTTGTATTTTTTATCGTAGAAATAAATGACATGCACAAAATATATATTTTTCTTTTGTTTTTTTTTTTATTTTATATTTTTTGTAACGCTATAAGGTACCCCTCCATATAGCAAACACCCTCCTATAAAACTATGTCACAACATTATTTAAACCAAAGAGAATTTCTAATTAAAGAAGTACATATGTAAAACCACTTAAAAATTAACCATAAATATGTATCGTCCTCGTTTTCCTGATAATATAGTAACAACACAATTCAATTATTTAAAAGTAAATATAAGACGAAACCACTTGCATATAAACTGGAAACTAAGGCTATATTTGTCCTTTTACATGTATGAAAAAAACAAACACACCAAAGAGCCAAGACTAAAGTGATAGCTAATTAATGATCGCATCATTTCAGAGTCAAGGTTTCAGGTTCTTTCATTATTAACTGTATAGTACTAAACAGTAAAAAGAATATAACAAAACAAACGGACATTCTGAAATATATCAGCCATTACGATGCTTAATCATAAACATTAGTAGTACTCATGACTACCATATTAAAATTACATTAAAAAAAACAAAATAATAAAAAGAAAATAAAGTTGAAACAACAAAAATTTGGTATTTTTTAGTAAGTAAATGTTTCTTTTAAACTTATAAGATATGTGAGGTTCGTATATATACTCGCGCTAGTATGCGTATTCCATATGCATACACAATGAACCTATGAGGCAGTCAGGCAGAGCAGCAACCTTTCAATCTGTTGATTCATACATCTGCCATCATATTAGCCTTCTGGTGCCATTTATTTTTAGTGCAACTATCTTGTTTTAAGAGGTTGTTTGTCACAGTTTAATACCGTGATTTTAAGGTTACAAAAGAATTACTTTACTAATTCATTAAAGTAAAAACTTCACAATGTTTACAATAATTGCTATATAACAAGATATATATATATACCAATTAATTGTAAAAGTTAGTTGAGTTTTTACTTGAAGGAACGTGATGTATATATGTATGCTAAATGTATATGCGCAAGACATTGCATTAAATTATGAGCCATTTAATTAAATAATATGACTAAATTTTATTTCATTTATATTCCATCTCAAATATGCACAAACCAGATACCGGTATAATCACCCACATCATATTATAAAAACTCATCCTTTGGAATTATACTATAGCACACTGGATGCTTAAATAATTAATTACTAGTAACTTGTAGAGTGATTCAACTTGTTCAGTCGTCTTCTTAACACAACAACAACAAAAAAAAAAAAAAAAAAAAAAAAAAAAAAACTTGAATTGAGCGAGCTTTTTTCATCTTTTCATCGTGACCCTTGTAGGAGCTAGGTACTTTACACAGTATCATGTCAAGTTACAGCTCTATGCTTTAGAATGCATGAGCACGCGTGGCTTACACCTCCTTGAAGCGTAACAATTGATCAGCAATAGGTCTCGAACAAAAATACTGGTTTAAATTAAGGCTATGGTTGATTTGAACTAACACACTTCTTCAAATGGTGACACAATACTATTGTAATCGACATGTTTAATTGTCTGGTTGTCATTAACGGCTTTAGTTTCCAGGAGACACTATTACCCTTCGATCGATGAATTAGTGATTATTTGAACAATCTCTGTATTGTGTCCACAAGAGAAGTACTTAAGAAATCCAAAACAAGAAAATCAAGTCTACTATAAGCTCCCTAAAAAGCTGACAGCACTCTCCAAAAATCACCTAAGGCAAAAAATATATAAAAATCTAATATGAGCTGCTTCAACCAATCCTATGGTCGTAGTGATGTTGGTGTGTTAATGTGCTTTTTTTTTTTTTTTTTGGTTAGAGATCTGAAATTATGTTACTCTTCAAGATCTTGTTTAAGAAGAACAGATGCAGAAAGATCTAAATTTTTAAATTAAGAGGAGAGAAATAAATACAAATACGAGTTCAAGGTAAAGAAAGAAATATGTATGTAAGGTAGTGGTCTTAGCCGTTAAAAAACAAATTATAATTGAAGGGCAAAGATCAAGTTTAGGAGTTTAGACACTTAGATGCAGTAATAAGAAAAAGTGGGATGGGTTCACATATACGTAGTCACTACATTTTACATACAGTGACAATAAAAGTAAATGATTATTCATTTATAAGTATTGATGTCAACCTTTTTTAAAATAGTTAGGACTAACGTTGTAATATTCATAAGTTTAGAATCATCGTTGCATATAAATATTTTGCAAATGGCATTATTAATTTTTTTTTTCTTTCAAACATTGGCCCAATATGGGAAGCATATACGTTTTCACTACATTTTACATACAGTGACAATAAAAGAGTTGTTGAATTTTGTCTGTACCAAACTCTATCAAGCTTCGTGACATTGGCCATGAATGAGTTTACCCCAAGAAAACTCCCAACTATCCAAACACCACAAAGAACTCCACAAAACTAAAAGAAGCTGACTTAAGCTATATATATGTATGCGTGCTCTCATATATCATTTAATATTTCAAATTCGATGAAGACAAAATATCTGACGCTATGAATGCTGATTTCATGTATTTAGGTGTATTAGTTACGGTTTGCTTTCTCGAGCGGATGTTAAGTAAGCCCTAAACAATATGGCTTCATTAGAAATAGTCATTTTTTGTGTCATAAATACTCATTAAATATTGATTTTAAGCACAACGCAAAAAATCATTTTAGTTGGTATAAGTAAACTTATAAATACGGCAATTCGAAGATTTCTTCAGTTCTAAAAATGTAATGATATGCCTTTATATGTTGGTATGAATTAAAGGCAAAAGGGTTACTTTTAGGGACGTGAAAAAGGTTACTTCATCTAACCCTCTTTTGCTTCAATAACAATATCATGATTACATCTTTATTCATTCCTTTTACAAGTTAAAGTTTGTTCCCTTTCATGTTTGCAACAAAAAAGGTGACTTTATAGTTCTTTATATGGATATACAAGGATGATAGATTTTTGTGTTAAAACTGCAACACATGAACCCAGGATATAACCGATCAAGACCCATATCATATAATAACAACTGAACTCACAATACACCACCCCAGGAGGTACCCTTTGGAAAAACCACATGACTCTCCTAGCCTTAATATGTCTTGAGAGGGATTTAAACCCATTACCTCATTTCGTATAAATCTATCTATTCTTATAAATAAATGTTTATATGGACATATATTGTCTTCCTAGAGCACCTCAATCTTGTTTTCCTACATCTCTCTCCTATTAAAATATATCTTATATTAAATAATAATATTAAATATTCTTTTTATACATTTTTAAATTAAAAAAAGGATTTTTTTTAATACATTAAAAATATATTAATATTAAAAAACATATATTTTTAAAATAAAATATTTAAATACAAACTTTAAATATTTTCATTCATAACTATTTATAATATTATTTTATTCATCACGTGTAATACACAGGGTGTTAACGTAGTTAAGTTAATATATGTGTATGTGTTTACGCGTGAACACAAATATTTTTCAGAACTACTACAATTACTTACAGAAGTAGACCTTGTTGTTTACGAAAAGCTATAAGTTTGGACCAGTTACGAAATAGATAAAGTAGCACGTTTGAGATTTAAGGATTCAATCTCGCAAAAAAGTTGGGCACTAACACTAACAAATATTAATTTTTCTATTACATTAGAGATAAAATAACAGAAGTGTTTGATCAAGTTGCTCACTTGAACAACCCTTCACACTGGTTTTCAGTACACAAGTTAACAGACGCATAAGGACTACTAACAGGATCTCACAATTACTCTAACAAAGTATGAGAAAAACAGAGACACAAGAAATAAATTCAAGTTTAGAATAGAATATAGCTCTCTCAACTATTCCAATGTTTTCATGTCATTTACAATCCACACTTAACGGTTTACATTTGAGGGCTATATACACTAGGCTACAGTTGTAATGAATACATTGTTAGGCAGATACTAGAAATAAAGTAAAACTTATTCTAGTCTCCTATTGTGGCTGATAGACCAAACCACATTAATTACAATTAATACAAATAGCTACACTAACTTTTACATTAAATGTCTATGGTACAGAAGAGTAATTATGTTGATTTTTAATACATCATGGGATCTTCTGTAATCACTATTGCTCAAAAAGTTTTAAGTAGTTTTTCTAACTAACAATAGGATGTCTTCTAATGTAGTTCAGACATCTAGAGCCAACATAGCAACCTTCATCAAATGTGGTTTAGCATAGACAAACAATGTTGGTCGGAAAACTTTGTAATCGGAAGTTGATGTACATTGAAAGATTTTGTTTCCTCTAAATCCCTTTAGGCAATAGTATCTTTCGAAGACTTGAGTTTTCCAATGCCTCTTGATGTTGAAAAGAACATTTGTGAGATATTGATTATTGTCTCTTGACTGTCTTCTGCTCATCGTAAGTCTTGTGTATTCTAAAGGGCTTTTCTACTGAAAAACAATTTTCTTATGATTGGAGAAAATGTCATCAGAAGTCTCGATGTTTACCAAGTCTTCGAAAACTTTGTCTTCTGCCTAGTCAATCGAATGACCAGCCTATTATTTGTAAGTTTTCAGTCTTTCAAAGGTTAGGTGTTCCTTCTAACAACTATATGCATCCATAGGATATACCCATCTTTTGATGCTTCTTTGGACTCGTAAAAGTTGGGGGTTGCCAAGGCCTCATGTGCTTTGATAAGTACCAACCTACTATGGTCTGACACAAAACATTCTTTTACTTTTTAAAAAAGAACTATTTATGTAATTATCTATATCCATAAACTACACTCACACATAAGTTTATATATATTATATTAGAAAATATATTTTAAATCAAACTCTCTCTTTTTTTGTTTCCTCTCTTTCTCGCCTCCTTTCCTTCCTCCCTCCCTATCCCTCAACCCAACACATGCGACACATTACCTAGCAACCAACTTTGGCTTGAAACTCCAGTGCCTTAGCCTTTGCCATGCCTTCTAGATCATCAAAATCAAAACCTTCCTCATTTGAATATCTCTCGTTGTTTTCATTTCAAGAAAAACAATTTAGAATGCAAAATTAGAAATGCATCCGATGAGGAATCACATATAGATTAATCTAATATGAAAATCGTAATAATAAGTCTTGATTTATGGGTTAACAAGACCACAACAATAGGTACGTGACACTAGAGATGTTGCATCGTTTGAGTTAAATCTCGACTACCACTACAACCATTACACCCAACTTGATTGATGTCATATTTTCTCCATAAGCAAACATTTTTGTTTAAGATCTAAGAGTCTTTTGATATCAAAAAGTCACATGTGTAAGTATAAATGTATAACTAATCATCATTTCTAGTTTGATTTTGATTTTTGGGTTTTTCATGTCATTGATTTTACTAATGCGTGTTGAATTGATCGTTTTTCAAAGTCCCATAGGTGGTGCCTTTTAGTGGTGGTGACACTAGATATGATATCTTTGGGTGGTTGTGTTACTAGTGGTATGGTACCCCTATAATTGAAACATTTCTATATCTCACATAAATAACTTCTACAAATTCAATAACATTATCAATAAATTTACATCTAAAACAAACCTATAATTTTAAATTATTAATACTTAAACCTGCTATTTTACAAAAACTACAAGGATCATTTGTGTAACTAACCCGAACTGATATTACATTTAGAAGCAAAATAATGAGATAAGCATGTGTATTTTACATTTAAATATAAAATGGATAAGTTGAACAAAATGATTTTTTCTCCATCTCTCATGTTTTTTTCATTTATGTTTCCTCCACTCTCCTAATTTTTATATTATTAAGGAATAGTGACACGTATAAGCACATAATATTTAAGGGAGTTAATTACACGACTTCTAGTGAGTTCACTACATGGATGGTTTATTTATTTTAGGGTAAACTCCGGAAATAATCCGTGTTTATATAAAATTTAAATTCCTATTTGCGGTGCCCACATATAATGTATATATGTGTGCGCTCTCTTGTCACACCCCAAGCCGGCGGGCTGCATTGACTTTCTCGTCGGGCAAAATGGTCCCGGGGCGCGATATCGGGTGATATTTGAAGTGATCAGATTGTTTACATAACACATTATATATAATGAGAAGCACTAAATTGAAATATAATTACAAAATTAAATTACATCAGTTTTGTTTCATAATTTAACAATGTAAATCTACCAACAAGAATCATAAACTATCTACCTTGTATCTGCACAAGATATACAAAATGATTCGTATGCCAATGTCCAAAAGATATGCACATCCAAAAGTTACTAGGTCCTCTATCTGGGCATCCTAGTAGTAACATAAGCTACAAAAGCTTAGACCTGTTCATCACTTGAAAAGTTATGCAAAAAGATCAAGTCAACACATAGTTGGTGAGTTCATATAGTTTTGTATTCGAAAATGTTTTTTTAACAAACCTACTTGGATGACAACCTTAACCTCACTAACAACCACCTATCCTATCTAGTCAAGTATGCTTATATATAGGGCATATGTAGCATTAACCCCAGCCAGTTAGCCCACCACATACCAGATCACATATGATATTGTTATTAATGATAATTAAGCGTTTCACTCCCTACCAACACCACACTAGATTCGTTAGATTCTTTGATTTCCCAACGTTCTTGATTCTTTGAGTTCACGTTGGGTGTCCCTTCCTCATACAATCAACCCCATGATCCCATTGTGAAAGTTTAACTAATATTCAAATGCTTAAATAGATAAATATATAAACATTTGAATAAAACTAATTCCTAATGATTGGGTCTTGGTCAACTCGAGTATACTAGTCTATCAATCAAAGGTTTTTAGTGGGGTGGTGGATTCCGTAAATATAATCAAACACGTGGCCTATAAATCAGCTGGTCTAGCTAGGACTTCTTGAAATATAGGACTTTTGTTTCGTTCATGACTCGTCTAGATTCGTACTTGTTTCGTCTAGATTCGTTCACACATGTTATCTTTGATATTTCCCAGACATTACACCAAAAATTGTTTTCTTGTTTCGTACTAGATTCGTGGAAAATGTGTACTTGATTCGTTGAACAATGAAGACTTGATTCGTTGAAAATGTGTACATATAGTTGTTCATTTTTTAATAGCTCCAAGAGCTTTCTAAGATGTTGTTCATGTTCTGCTTCACTCTTGGAGTAAATCAGAATGTCATCAATAAACACAATAACAAGATCCAAGTACATGAGGTCCATGAAGACCGCTGGTGCATTTGTTAATCCTAAAGGCATCACCATGAACTCATAATGCCCGTATCTCATTCGGAGAGCCGTTTTCGGGATATCTTCGTCTTGTATTCTGAGCTGATGATAACCTGAGCGCATATCGATCTTCGAGAAGTACCGTGCTCCCTGTAGTTGGTCAAACAAATTATCAATCCTCGACAATGGTTACCGATTCTTGATAGTCAGTTTGTTTAGCTCTCTGTAATCTATGCACATCCGAAACGATCCATCCTTCTTCTTTATGAACAAAACCCAAGCTCCTCACGGCGAGTTGCCCGGTCGGATGAAACATTTATCTAACAATTCATGTAACTGGTTCAACAACTTCTTCATCTCAGATGGTGCAAGTCTATAAGGAGATTTAGCAACATGAGTTGCTCCAGGAATCAAGTCTATACGGAATTCTACCGGACGCCCCGGTGGCAAACCTGGTTGGTTGTCGGGAAACACTTTTGCGTATTCCCTCACTACTGGCACATCTTGTATCTTGATCTTGTCCGTCTCCTTTTCCACCACGTGAGCTACAAAAGTTACGCACTGCTTCCGTAAACACTTACGTGCTTTCATGCATGAAATTCTCTTGACATTTCGTTTGGCTTGATCTACCCGTACTTCTAGCACTTGACTGTTCACCAACAGACTATTTCAACTCGATTAAGGGATAGCCAGTCCATTCCTATGATTATGTCAAAACTACCCTATTCCATCGGTATCAAGTCGATGGTAAATGATTGATCGTTCAACATTAATGGCAGTTCCTAAGTATTGTATGTACTGTTACTTGTTTACCGTCAGCTACTTCTATTATGTATGGGGAGTCTAAAAGTTCCTCACTATGACTAAGTTTGCATGCAAAGTCGGACGAAATAAAACTCTAGTCTACACCAGTGTCAAATAAAACAGAAGCATAAAAGTCATGTAAGAGAAACATACCAATGACTACATTCAAGTCCTAACGAGCACTTGGAGCTCCCAATGCGAAAGCTCTTCCTCGGGGTGTTTGTACTGCCGGTTGCATCTTCTTTGGGAAGTTACTTGAATAGTGGCCAACTTCACCACAACTTTAGCATCCCCCGGTGTTATGGTTCTGGTTGTTGGGTGGAGGGAGAGCTAAAGCAGCATTGTTCATTGCTTGAGCAGGTTCCATTCTACAATGTTGGACCTAATGGCCCTTTCTTCCACATCCCGTAAAGTGTTTGCAGGTAGTGTTGGCAGCATGATGATATTGACATTTGGCACACAAAGGAAATGTGATATACACTGCTTCTTAGTGGGCTTGTGAGGAGTTGCTGCCACTTGAGTAAGTGGGGTGGCCATCATGTAGTTCTTGATGACTTTTTATTTCTTCTTCAGATGATGGTCGTGCTTTCTTGAAGACCCTTCCTTGGCCTTGCCTGCATCCTTCTTCAGTGTCCTGGAAGCTACCATCACGTTAATAAGTTTGGCTGACAAGGTGATGGCCGATTCCAGGGTTACAGGGCTTGCTACAAGAACCAGGCTCGGAATGGAGGCTGGCAATCCGCCTACATATCTGTTAATCAGTTTTCCAAAGTAGTTACCATTTCTTGCACCAAGGCTACCAGCTTATGATAGCGGGTAGTATAAGCCACGTGGTCAGCCCCTTTCATCACCGGGTTTGACAACTTAGTTTCCATCTTTTGGAGTTCGTTCGAAGGACATAACTCCATCCTTAACAGGGTCTTGAAATCATTCCAAGGCATAGCCAATTCTTCATCTCTTCCGCAAGCACGAATCTGCGAGTTAAACCAGGTTAGAGCTCGCTTGTTCAAAGAACCTGTAGAGTAGCGAACTTTATGGTCTAGGCCAAACCGTTTAAGTGAAATGACCTATATTTCTCTATAATCATGGCTCTAATACAGGGGCGTAGGATTAGAAGGGCCCGGGGTGCCCTGCCCCCCCCCCCCCCCCCCGTTTTTTCGCTAGTCGATATAATAGTATTTTGTCTGAAAATCCTTCGGTTCCCTTCGTTTTCTTCCTAAAAATCCTTCGGTCCCCTCCGTTTTCATCCTAAAAATCCTTCGCCCCTTCCGTTTTCTTCATAAAAATACTTCAGCCCCCTCCAAAATTTTTTCCAAGCTCCGCCACTGCTCTAATAGCAATCTGTCACACCCCGAGCCGACGGGCTGGATCGACTTTTCCGTCGGGCGGAATGGTCCTGGGGCGCAAAATTGGGTGATAATCAAAGTGATCAGATTGTTTACATAAAACATGATGTATAATGAGAAGCACTAAATTGAAATAGAATTACAAAGTTAAATTACATAAGTTATGATTCACAATTTAACAATGAAAATCTACCAACAAAAATCACAAACTATCTATCTTTAATCATCACAAGATATACAAAATGATTCGTATGTTGATGTCCAAAAGATATGCACATCCATAAGTTACTAGGTCCTCTATCTGGGCATCCTAGCAGTAACATAAGCTCCTAAAGCTTAGACATGTTCATCACCTGAGAAGTCACGCAAAAAGATCAAGTCAACACATGGTTGGTGAGTTCGTATAGTTTTGTATTCGAAAATGATTTTGGACAAACCTTCTGGGATGACAACCTTAACCTCACTAAAAACCACCAATCCTATCCAGTCAAGTATGCTTATATATAGGGCATATGTAGGGTTAAGCCCAGCTTCCAACCCACCACATACTATACCACATATGATATTGTTATTAATGATAATTAGTCGTTTCTCTCCCTACCAACACCACACTAGATTCGTTACATTCTTTGATTTCACAATGTTCTAGATTCTTTGAGTTCACCCTGTGTTTCCCTCTCCTCATAAAAACATCCCCGTGATCCCATTGTGAAAGTTTAACAAATATTCAAATGCTTAAATCAATAAATAGATAAACATTTAAATAAAATTAAGTCCCAATGATTGGGTCTAGGTCAACTCGAGTATATTAGTCTATCAATCAAAGGTTCTTAGTGGGGTGGTAGATTCTATAAATATCATCAAACATGTGGCCTATAAATCAAATGGTCTAGCAAGGACTTCTTAAAATATAGAACTATTGTTTCATTGTTAATTCGTCTAGATTCGTACTTGTTTCGTCTTGATTCGTTCGCGTACTTTTTTCGTCTAGAAATATAGCACATGTTATCTTTGATATTTCCTAGACATTCCACAAAAAATGGTTTTCTTGTTTCCTACTAGATTCGTTGAAAATGTGTTGTTGTTTCTTTGAACAATGAATACTTGATTCGTTGAACGATGTACACTTGATTCATTGAACAATGTACACTTGATTTGTTGAACAATGAATACTTGATTCGTTGAACAATGAACACTTGATTTGTTGAAAATGATCTTTTGATTCGTTGAAAATGTTTACTTGATTCGTATCATGAATTCACATAAAGAAATCATCTATCCACTTATAATATAATTAGATAATCTTTTATGAAACCTGCATAAAATTTACCTATAGATCATCTCGGATAACATTTATACATACATGACATATTAAATGTAAAACATTTCATGCAAAATATAATCAATGGAAAATATTTACGCATGCTTCTCAGTCCCGCAGTTATAAAACAAAAACTTTAGAAAAGGGGCTATGAACTCACCTGTGTTGTTGTGTATATGAATCAACCAAGAATGCGCACGCTCATTTGTTGTAGAATACTTTTCTTCAACACCTGATTTAATTTATTATGATTTTTAAAATATAAGTCTTTATAGTTGTGTGATATAATAGTTAGGTCTCGAAGTGTGACTAAGTGTCCTATGACTTTTCTAATGTGTTACTATGATTTTTATCTAGATGTTCTTATTAAACATACCCTTATTGTACACTTACCCATAACTAATTAAGACTTAACCGTGTTTGCATAAGGTCGATGGTGTTTAAAAGACATGTCTAACTTATTAGTAAATCATTTGTTACAAAAACTCTATTTGACTTACGAAAAGTTAAGTTTATTTTATAAAACTCTTTATTTTTAGTTATAACACTTTCGTAAAATAGGTTATTGTGATTTTGTTAGTCTTTAGTTACATGTTATTAGATAGTACATTTTAGTAAGCTATAAGTTTAACACATTAGAAACAGTAAGTTCAAAATGATACAACTTGGATTAAACTCTATTAAGGTTAACCCCCTAAGTCCTTGTATGACTTTTTGATTAAACCATTGATTTTGTTAACTCTTAATTTGGTTGTCACCTAGGATTATTCAACTTGAATACTTTAGGTTAAATACCAATGATATGAACTTGTTAGAATGGATTTTGATATCATAACATCAACACACACATACTTAACTTGTTCTTGAATTGCATTGTGCCCGTCATAGTGTTTTAGCTTGTTCGTTACCCGTAGTAATTGAACTTATCTTTAAACTGAATTAGATTTCCAAAATGAACTTATTTTATTTATTTCTAAAGTCCCAAGGTAGTATCGATGGTCCTTAGTTTTGGCTAACACTTGGTTACAAACTTGAAACCTTGTTGATACTAATAATCCTTGATTCATTTTATTGTTAGTGAATTCCATGTCCCTTGATCATAAATAGTTTATAAAACATTTGCTTCTAAGTTAAATGTGTTGTGAAGATATTAGTTTTTGTCAAAAACTTAGTATGTCAACAGGTTAACCGATATTACCATGTTTAACCCATTCCGACGACTTCATTTTCGATCCTCAACAGCAGATTCTAAGCTCAAATTACTTGAATGGGACTAGAGTGTTAGTATCGACAGTCATTTATAGCTTAATATCGATGAGAACCTCAATCACCTTTTTCAATACTATAGTATCGATAGTATCAAGTTTAACAACCCTTAGGACATCGATACTACTAGTATCGATGGTCACATGTGTCACACCCCCAATTTTCAACTAACGGAATCATACCGTTTGGGACGTGACAAACCAGGATCTCAGATCATTAGACATAACGAAGACCTCTATATGATTTTCAAAACATACTTTGGTCTAAAACTATAATATCAAAGTTCTACGTTGCGGAAGCGTTTTTAAAACATAAACAATCATAACAGTTTGAAAACTGAAAATTACAAAACAAAGTTTCAAATGTTCAAATCCAAATAACAGAAATGAAAAACATGCATGCGACTCGATATCCTAGTCCATGCTTGCTTGCTTGTGTAACCTTAGCGTCCTGAGAAAACATGTAAATCAAGTCAACACAAAGGTTGGTGCATTACACAGGTTTAAGCATTCACAAATGTTCGAAACAACAGTTTGAATATAATGTTTGCAGATAACATAATCACACATGCATTGTCATGATAGCAAGTCATTTATACTATTTACATAAGTGGTCGACACCGAAGCTGACTGTTGCATGCTAACGCATGTTTTGCCTTGCCACTATTGTCTAGCACAAACAATAGTAATGTGTGTTTGGTCAGTCAAACACTTGCGTAGATCCCATCTACCAAGTGAGGTTTGTCAAACCTAATAGATCTATTTCCAACTACCACGCTTTGCACTACGGAAAACTAAACGGTTCGAAATGTAAGGACTTGTAATGCTATGTTTGCACTCAATGTAAACAGTTAACTCATGCAAGTGATATGTATCTAAAAGTGTTTGTTGCACATGTTTTCTCCCCCAAAACAGTTAAAATAAGAAAGGGGCCGTGTACGCACCTTTGATTGTAGCAGAATGATCAAACACGTGAACTCACTTATAAAGTCCTCTTACGAAGAACCTGTGTTTTAAACAATTACAATGTGTTATTCAGGATGTCGTTTTGTGATTGTAATCACATACGTGTCAACACACGTATGTTAGACTCGTTAGAAACGTGCTTACGTAAGTACGCGTGACTTTAAATTCGTTTAAATAAAATCATATATGATTTTATTTAAATAAACGTAATTATACGGGATGAAATTCTGGTTCCAACGAATTTCGAACGGGTTAAATCGGAGTTCATACGCGAAAGTTATTGCAAAAATACCAAAAATGGTATTTTTCACAAAATCGGCCCAAGCAAGGCTCGAACCCGCGATCACCCACACGACCCACACATACTCTACCATCTCATCTGGTTCTGATTTCATTAACAGCCTTCCTTTTAAATTCTTTTAACCAACAACTTACTGGTTCCCCCATTCTTTCCTAAACCGAACCAATTTCATCAAATTGACCCTCGAATCACGTTCGATTGATTTCTAATTCTTAGGGCTATGCTTCTATCAAATCAAACGAGTCTACAAGTGATGATAATTTAACAATTGATTGACTCAGAACCATGTATTCGGTTTTACATGTTCTCAAACTCAAATCCCCAAAACCCCACACTCAATTTGATTCAATTCGATTAAATTTGGCTAAGGAATCACAAGACTTACAGTTAATGATAAATTTCAAACTCCACTGAGTTCTTTAATTTGAATAATAAGTCCAATTGATTCAAAACCCCTAAACGGTTTCGTCTTATGAACCCTAGAATTCAAACACTATCTATCCGTTGCTACTCGATGCAATTGACATGTGCTTTTCAATCATTAGATAGTTTCGAACCTTTCTGCAATGTTTTCTTTGATCTTAAAGCTCGATTGGTATAAAAACCCCTAATCCGATTGATATCATAACCCTAGAACTCAAAATCATCAAATTCGTAGTTCTATGATGAAATTAACATCGCTTTAACATTAATCGGAATCTTCTGAAGCCACTCATGCTATTTAATTTGATTTGAAAATACTTCTAAATAGAAATCCCCAAAAGCGTTTTGTCCTAGAAACCCTAGAAATCGAAATCGGTTTAATCGAAGTTGTTACATGAAATTGATATGGGATTTTCGTTTAACATGCCATTCCGAAACTGATAGTGAGAATCAATTTGAGTTTTGAATTCGTTTGCATTAAAACCCCCAATTGCGTTCTTATCAAGAACCCTAGAATTCAAAACCATATGATTCGATGTTTAATCACGAATTGGTCATATGGGTTAGCTTAGTCGGCCATTTTAGGAGATGTAAGATCGATTACTAACCTGTTTTGATATAGAATTGATGATGTTCAACTTATGGCTTCAATTTCGACCACCTCTAAATCGATTCTTCGATCCCGCACTTCTGAGAACAAATTGATGTATACAGAGGATCCTAAAGGTGCCGAACAATGCTTCTGTAAACTCAATTGGGAGTGTTTTGTTCGAATTATACGAATTGTAATGATGCAAGTGACGGTTTCAACCTTTGGTTCTCATTCTTGATAAATTTCGATCATTTCAGGTCTAGTAACGGATGATTAATGATAATGATCATTAATGTGATACTCTAGAGTGTTTAATTTAGCAATTATACAGGTTAATCATCAAATTTCGGTTTCAATTGAGAGAGATCCGAATTTTGACTATCCAAAAGTCAAAATTTCATACTTTGTCATAATCTCAAGACTAAACCTTGTAGTTTAATTACTTTGAAACTGGTTTTGCTCACCAATAGTCCCTCTAGTTCAGTATTGTGAAATTTCGTTTCGGTTTTGTTAACCTTTAGTTAACGGGGTTAATCCGGAATTGCCGAATTGTCACAACATGGGCACCGAACTTTGGAGAGTGTCGATCCTAGTAATCTCTACTGGAAGCCATCGATATTAGGTCGCCGAACTTAACAATATCGATGGTTTTTAGGAGCTGAACCAACAGATCGTTGATATTAGTGTTCTTGGGGTTCATCCATCGACATTGATCATTCCTAGGTATTCCAGCCAATTTCGACCATACAAACCTTTAAAACAACATGTTCCTTGACTTCCTAAACCATTTTCATGCATATCCTAAGTGTTTGAAATGTTAAAACTGGTTGTCAAGCTCAAATGCTGAAAAGAAAGAAAACCCTAACAGTACCGAACCTTCTCTATAGATTCACGGTCTTTTGAGCTCCTTTCACCACGGATCCTTTGTACTTCCTTGTTCTCCTTGTTCCAACGATGGTTTTGACTACAAGATTTTCAAATCTTTTTAGGTTGTAATTCCTAATATATATTCCAAATATCTTTTTATTATTTTTTAAAATTTCGAAAACGCTTATTTTAATTGTTTTGTCGAATCTTATCGTTTTCGTGCGTGTTCGTACAGATCGTCACCCGTACAAACACGACGACTACTGTACTTTCCGATTTGATTTTCTAATTATAAGATATCATTCAAAACGTTAAACTCACACATATATTCATGCAAATTGTCATCCACATGATTGCAGTGTTAGTTTAATATTAACGTAACGACATCCGTTGTTGTTTTGAATTGTATAATGTCACATATGTTCACTCATAATCTTATCCTAACTAACATTCACATTATTGATTCGGGTTTTCAGATATATTTCTGAGTGTTAAACACTGATTTCACAAAATGTTCCCTGCTAGTTTCATATTAAATTCATAAAATATGCACTACACATAGTTCCGTACATGATCCTATTGTACAACCTTATGTTCCGAACTAATGTTCAGGCACTGATGTTACAGCTGTCAATGGCCAAAAGTAAAATTGCACTCATTTTAATGTTATTTTACTTATCTTGTTAAAAGAATGTTAAAAGCGTTGGGATGATTATATTCAAATGATAACTTTGAGCCGGAAGCTCATTCGGAGTAGCCTCTCTTTCACAACTGGGACAGGTTTAAGGTTTGTCTTCAGCTTTCCCCCTTAAACTATACTGAAAAATAAAAATATATTGAGTAAGTTTGTTTGTTTATTAGTTTGTTTTATATAAAATTTATTTCACCAGTCCTTAAGCAATATTCCTAAAGAACTTCTAACTTTTCGTGCTTTGACAATGAATATTCAAAAAGTTTTAGGTTATCTTGTTCTTTTAAATTTAATTTAACACAAAAGTTAACGTGAGTTAGCTTAAATACACAAACTTGTTAGAAAATTAAAACCACAAAATCTAAAACTATTGCTTTTCGCAAAACATATGTGATGGCAATCAGGGTCTGGACAGGAACAATATACTCGAATTAGATAGTAATGATCAACAACAAAGCTGTACGAATTACAGTCACACGACTCGTGAGCTTCATTGAGCAAAGAAACTAACCCAAATTCTTGTTACAGCCACACCTTCAAGAATCTGATTTAGCCTTCCAAGTTCACCTTCTAATTCCTGCCAAAAATTAGAATAGCAAGGAAAGAAAATTCTCTATTACAGAGAATAAATTTTGTTCAAAAATCCAGGTCCCTTCTCATTGCATTCGGTTCCAGTACAAAAGAGTGAAAATAAAAATAACTGACCACTACCCACGTAGTTCTCCATTTTTGGAATTAACAACTGTTAACTAAAATAAAATAAAATAAAATAAAGACATAACATAAAATTAAACAACTGTGGAATGGAACGTGGGAATCAACTAAAAAAAACTAATTGCTTGACTGCTCCTGTTGGATCAAACTGATCCACTTCGGACTTGGGCTTGCCATCAACATATGTGGGCTGCTGTCTGATGGACTTTGGTTGTTCTCTGAAGGCCTTTGATCCACTGTATCGTCCTGCCTATCATCCTCTCCAGCTTCAAAAAAGTCTGTCCTCAAACTTGGAATTGGATCAGTAGGGTCATAATAAGGTTGCAGGTCAGCCACGTTAAAAGTTGCTGAAACACTCGAATCACCATTAAGATCAATAGAATAAGCATTATCATTAATTTTAGCAAGAACCTTAAAGGGACCATCAGAACGTGGACTTAATTTAGAACTACGTTTGGATGGAAATCGTTCCTTACGAAGGTGTAGCCAAACAAGATCACCCGGTTTAAATAAAATATGCTTCCGACCTTTATCACGCCTATACTTCATGAGCTCATTGTTCTTTGCAATTTTATCATGAACACGTTGGTGAATAGATTTGATGTCAGTGGCCAAATCAGAACCCTCCTGATTGAATTTGGTAGATGTATCAAGAACAGCAAGATCAAGTGGAGTGAGGGGATTGAATCCATATACCACCTTGAAAGGACTGAGACCTGTAGTTTTATTTGGAGCCCTGTTATATGCAAATTCAGCTTGAGGTAAAAGATCTTCCCATTGTTTCAAATTGGTAGTAATAAGGGCCCGTAGTAGAGAACCAAGGGTGCGATTGGTGACTTCGGTTTGGCCGTCAGTTTGGGGGTGGCTAGATGTGCTGAATTTGAGCTTTGTTCCCAATTTGCGCCATAACGTAAGCCAGAAGTGACTAAGAAACTTTACATCTCGGTCACTAACCAACGTTTTAGGTACCCCATGTAATCGAACAATTTCCCGAAAATAAAGAGTGGCCACTTGGACAGCATCATAGGTAGTATGACATGCGAGGAAATGGGCCATCTTTGAAAAACGATCAACCACTACGAGTACAAAATCCTTTTGCCGTTGGGTGCGAGGTAACCCGACAACAAAATCCAAACTAACATCCTCCCATGGAGCAATTGGGACCGGTAAAGGTAAATACAAGCCATGAGGTGAGGACTGACCTTTGGCACGATGACAGGTTAAACATCGTTGAATGAAATGGTCAACATCAGTGCCCATCTTCGGCCAGAAAAAGGATTGACGCATGATCTGATAGGTCTTATCAGATCCGAGATGACCAGCTAACCCGCCTTCATGAGCTTCCTGTATAATCAGCAACCTAATGTTGTGTCGCAGAACACAAAGTTGTTGCCTCTTAAATAAAAACCCATCAAAAAGATGATACTCACCCTTAGCATGCAGTTGACATGAAGCATAAACTGCTCCAAAATCGGGATCAGTTGAATATTCCAGCTTTAGAAGATCAAATCCCAAGATTTTAGGTTGTAAAGAGGTAAGTAAAGTATACCTACGCGACAACGCATCAGCCCCTTTATTTAATCGACCCGACTTGTGCTTGATGATGAAAGTAAAGGCTTGAAGGAATTCCACCCATTTGGCATGCCTTGGTTGCAATTTGTGTTGACCCTGTCTATATTTCAAGGCTTCATGATCAGAATGTAAAATAAATTCCTTGAATATGAGATAGTGTTGCCAATGGTCCAAAGCTCGAATGATAGCATAGAATTCCTTATCATAGGTTGAATAGCGTCTCTTCGCGTCGTTAAGTTTCTCACTAAAGTAAGCAGGGGACGACCACGTTGTGTTAGGACGGCACCGATTCCCACGCCGAAAGCATCACATTCGACTTCAAATACTTCATTAAAGCACGGTAAGGCCAAAACTGAAGTGGATGATAGTTTCTCCTTAAGTACCTCAAATGCTTGTTGTACCAGTGGGTTCCAACTGAATTGTTTGCCATTGAGAACCTCAGTCATTGGAGCAACAATGGTGCTAAAATTCTTAATAAAACGCCTATAAAAGGAAGCAAGGCCATGAAAGCTACCCACTTGTTGAAGTGTTTGAGGAATAGGCCATTCCCAAATAGCTTTTATCTTCTTTTCATCAACTTGGATTCCCTGTTCAGAAACAATAAAGCCAAGAAACGTGACCTGGTTGGTGAAAAACTCACAATTTTCCAAATTCCCATACAGGCTCTCCTGTTCAAGGACTTTGAATAGTTGGAGCAAGTGAGACTGATGGTCGTCCTCATTTTTGCTGTAGACAAGGATATCATCAAAATAGACCACGATAAAACTCCCAAAAAATGGCTTTAAAATCTGGTTCATGAGGCGCATAAACGTACTCGGAGCGTTTGATAACCCAAATGGCATGACCAGCCATTCGTATAAGCCTTCTTTGGTTTTAAATGTTGTTTTCCACTCATCCCCTTCGAATATTCGAATTTGATGATATCCACTGCGTAGATCAATCTTGGAGAAAACGGTCGCCCCATGAAGTTCATCCAGTAAGTCATTCAATCTAGGAATGGGAAAACGATATTTAATGGTGATCTTGTTGATTGAACGACTATCCATAAACATTCGCCATTCCCCGTTTTTCTTAGGCACTAGAAGTGTAGGAACAACACATGCGCTAAGGGATTCACAGATAAGGCCATTCGCGAGCAATTTGTCAATTTGTTTCCTGATTTCAAGAGTTTCTTGTGGGTTGGTACGGTAAGCAGGTTTATTGGGTAGGACAGAACCGGGTATGAGGTCAATTTTGTGTTGGATGGATCGAAAAGATGGGAGGCCAGGAGGGATATCAGCTGGAAACACATGTTTAAAAGATTCCAGTAGCGGTTGGACAAGGGCTGGCTGCTCAATAGGAGAACAAGAATCAGAGGTGTCTTCATCAAGTCCCAACATGAGGAGGTCTTTGAATGGTTGAAACTCTTGCTGCTCGGATTGTAGTAGTGTACTCAAAGGAAGAGCGGGTTTGGGGTTTTGAGTTGCTGGAACAATGGGTGCTAGAACAATCCGACGGTTGTTATGCATAAACGCATAGGTATTAAGATACCCGTCATGAGTCACACGTCGGTCAAATTGCCAGGGGCGCCCCAAAAGAACATGACAAGCATCCATGGGCACCACATCACACCATAATTCATCTTTATAGAATTTACCAATACTGAAAGACAGAAGGACACGATGAGATACGCGAATGCCTTTGCCTTGATTAAGCCAATGGATCACCTAGGTTGTTGGATGGGGTTGGGTAGGAAGGGTTAGTTTAGAAACCAACAATTGCGAAGCAACGTTAGTACAACTGCCCCCATCTATGATGACAGTGCAAACCTTTTGTTGAATAGTACAGCGTGTATGGAAAATGGATTCACGTTGTAGGTTTTCTTCAGGATTTGGGGATGCATTTAGTGCTCGACACACAACCAAGGTGGGACCTTCATCGGGTCCAGTAATCTCCTCAGTTTCTTCGATCGCAGAAGAATTAGAATCGACAATACCATAATCAAATTCGTACCCTTGGGCCAGCTCAAAATCAGTAAGGGTAACGATTCGTTTGTTGGGACATTCAGACGCAATATGCCCTAATCCCTGACATCTGAAACAACGACGAGGAGCTTTGGGGTGTTCGGCGGGAGTGTTGGGTACAGTGGATGGTTTGGTGGGTAAAGGAGTATTGGATTTTTGGTTGTGGGTAGGTTTTGGGTAGGAATTGGGCTTAGAGAAAGTTCGAGTGGGCTCAAATTTCCCTTTGGCCCGTAGTTGAGAATCTACTTTGTGGGCTAACAAGGTCAATTCAGATAGGGTTTGAACGGAGTGTAATTCAACAACATTAGCAACTCAAGATTCCAGCCCCCCCCCCCCCAAGTAGCGAACCAGGGTCTGAGGATCATCTTCAGGCACATCGCACTTCATCAACAAGTATTCGAAGTCTCGAGAGTATTCTTCAGTCGTACCACTGCCTTGTTTTAGGGCATGAAGTTGGGAGAAACTATTCTGGATGTAGTATGCGGGTAAGAACTTTTGCTTCATCTTCTTTTTCATTTTTGGCCATGTCCGAATCGTCTCCTTCCCTGCACGTTCGCGCTTCAGACACGTATTCGACCACCAGGTGGATGCATATTTTCGAAGTTTGAGGGCAACGATCTTGACTTTATTATCCTCAGTTGTCTGTTTGTAATCGAAAACACGCTCAACCGTGCGCAACCATTCGACGAATTCGTCAGGGTCCAGTTTACCATCGTATTCTGAAATATCAACTTTGATATCATTTGGATGCCAACCACCCGACTCACCCTTGTGTTAGAGGTAGTGGAAGTGGATCATTCCCCCTGTCTTTGCGACATCAGTAGCTCACGAATCTGTGCTTGCATTGCCTCCATCTTCTGTGACATTTCCTTCTTATCATTTTCCATGGCCTCCAATATCTTCTTCACGTCAGTACTGCTTCGGGTATCCATGGCTCTGATACCAAATGATGGCAATTAGGGTCTGGACAGGAACAATATACCCGCATTAGATAGTAATGATCAACAACAAAGCTGTACGAATTACAATCACACCACTCGTGAGCTTCGTTGAGCAAAGAAACTAACCCAAATTCTTGCTACAGCCACACCTTCAAGAATCTAATTTAGCCTTCCAAGTTCACCTTCTAATTCCTGCCAAAAATTAGAATAGCAAGGAAAGAAAATTCTCTATTACAGAGAATAAATTTTGTTCAAAAATCCAAGTCCCTTCTCATTGCATTCGGTTCCAGTACAAAAGAGTGAAAATAAAAATAACCGACCACTACCCACGTAGTTCTCCACTTTTGGAATTAACAACTGTTAACTAAAATAAAATAAAATAAAATAAAGACATAACATAAAATTAAACAACTGTGGAATGGAACGTGGGAATCAACTAAAAAAAACTAATTGCTTGACTGCTCCTGTTGGATCAAACTGATCCACTTCGGACTTGGGCTTGCCATCAACATATGTGGGCTGCTGTCTGATGGACTTGGGTTGTTCTCTGAAGGCCTTTGATCCACTGTATCGTCCTGCCTATCAATATGAACCATCTATGATCTATGCAATTGGCTACTTTTGGAAATAAGTTTAAAATTATCAAATTCATATGCATTATTGTGATTTTATATTATAAATACTACAATGATTAAGGTAGTTATCATAGGTCTCAACATGTGACTAGTTATGTAATTAACGCTAAGGCGCCCGCGCCCTTTGTGTGTGATAATTTTTTAAGTCAAGTTTATTGTAGTAATCAATCTATGAAAAATTGACAAGATTAATGTAAATATATCTTTATTATAACACTTTTTATTTTTAGATGTATGTGTAAGTTTACATGGGTTTTTCAAATTACATCATTGTGACTTTTTTTTTCTTTTTTTACACGCATACCAAGGTGTAAAATTTAAAGTATTTGAATACACACATAAACATAAAATAAGAAAACAAATACATGCGATATATTGTAATTTGAAAAAGAAAAAAAAACAAACATTTATATTAATATTAGCAAATCATCACACTATTTAATAATATACTAATCCTGTATGCATGATAAAAAGTGTAAACTTATTTTATAATAGGTGTAAATTTAAAAAAATGTAAATTAAGGATTAAAAAATTAAACTATTTAGCTTTACTCTATTTTTTTTTCTAATAATAATATTATGCTACATAATAAATTTCACCATTTGTATGTATATACACATAACTAATTTACGAAACTTGTTTAGTACACATATTCAATAATTAAATAATAATTTGAAATTATTTAGCTAGAAAATATAACAATTATTTATAATTAAATTTATTTAAATATCTAAAACTCTATTATTTTAAAAAATAAATATTGAGCTGCAATAAATACATGTCATTTGTCGCTAGAAACCTTAATTTATTACAATCGGTAGATTTGTACTTATTTGATCTTAATTCTTGTTGTTCACTTGATCATGATCAACTAGCAGAAGCTACTATCGTTGTACACACAGCAATTGTCGTGTGAAGAAAAGGGTAGAGAGATTGTCTGAGGATTGTAGAATGGTAATCACAACATACGAAGGTCGGCACAACCACTCTCCTTGTGATGACTCAAATTCACCAGAGCATGAATGTTTTACTTCATTCTAATGCATAATAAGTTCCAGCACTGTGTTCCACTTGATCTTTACATTGATCTGGCCATGAAGTACGTAATCCGTGTTTTTACGACTTATGCATCAATCATCATCTTCTTTTGTGTAAAAAGTTACAGATGCTTGTGTACTAGGTATTTAAACAGGTTGATGGGCTTGCAGTTATACGCCCTGAAAGTCTAAAACCATATAAAATTTTATATTCTCCCTCTAGCAACTTGCTTATGAGTCGCCATCGTTTATTGATTCAAAAATATTTACTTATAATAGCAAATAGAATGCAAATTTCTTATGAGTTGTAATTTTTACAAAGGGATATAAATATTATCAAATATTATATTGTCATTTGTTGAAACAAATTGCATATCTTCGAATCGATTCTCTTCAGAACGTAGTACGCTTGACAAAAAGGCAATATTGTTAAAAAAATTTGTTCAGAAACATTAATCTATAAAATTGAAGAAAGAACCAAAGAGTTCAATAAAATAGTAAAGAAAGGATAGTAACAAAATAATTACACGACTAATAGAGTAATGAAATCGAACCTTTCACAAAAGTGGAATATCTAATAAGCAAAATAGAGTTTCTAATAAGTATTACTTTTATTAAATAAATAATTTTGATATGACATTAAAATCAGGGGTGATGTATTTGGACACCCTCAATTCCTTTAATTAAAATCTGTTTAATACGACTCATATACAAGGTATTGGTTTTGTTAGCCATTTTTTCATGTTAGAACAAATACTAAATGTACAATTTTATACGAGTCATATAGATTTTAATTTTTTCAGCCTATTTTTACAACAAAGCTATTCTTATATGATTTGAGAAGACATTGAAACCTCTACTCTAAGTTGTTTCTAGACATTCTTCAACCCCTAGTTGAACACCTCTCTTGAGTTGGAAACATGTGGATGAGATGAAAATTGAATATTGAGAAGATAATGATGTAAAAACTAGTTAGTCTTCTCAATTCAATAGTTTTCTCGAATTGATAAGAAATGACCAGCCTTTGTCAAATGGTCAACGATAACCCAAAATGATGCCATAACCTTTTGAAGTTTATGGGAGTTCTGTTATGAAGTCCGAACCATGCCCTTCCATTTCCAAACGGTTATCTCAGGTTGTCCAAGTAACCTTTACAGTCTTTGATGTTCGGCTTTCTCTTCTGAATAGTGTAACATCAGTGCCTGAACAGTAGACTTGTGCTGTAGGAATGTACCGTAGATACTTGTACGGAAATTATTTGTATAACATTTTGTGTTAATATCATGTAGTGAATCTACAAACAGTGTAGAAGCTCAATACTGACAAACAAAAAACACAGACACAATATTGACAAACTTATAAATGCTAAACTGTGATACGATAACATATGTGATTGTTAGATATGATATTATTATGTATAAACGTATGTGACGAAAACCGAACTAATAGTGTATTTGTGTGGGTGACGATTCGCATGAATATAATTTTAAGTTTAACATTCTGAACGAAATCTTATAATTATAAAATCAAATCGGAAAGTAAAGTTGTCGTCGTGTTCATACGGGTGACGATTCGTACGAATACGCGCAAAAACGACACGATCTGATGAAACGATAAAAATAAACGTTTTCGAAATTGTAAAAATAATAAAAAGATTATTAGAATATTAATTAGGAATTACAACCTAAAATGATTTAAAAACTTCCATTTTTATAAAGTTACGTAACGTTATGCAAAATTACTAAAACGACGCGTTAAAATGGAACCAAACGAAACCGAACACACTCGGGCTATAAAAGCCCTAAAACCCTTCTTCCCCAACCTCATTAATGCAACCTACCTCTCTCTCTTCAAAATTTCGTCCATTTCTCTCTCGATTCTCTCTCTCTACACTTAATTCAACACTCAACCTGCCCAAATCTTCACCAAAATCAACGTTCTTATAGTCAAAACGATCGTTGGAACAAGGAGAACACGAAAGTTCAAAGGATCCGTGGTGAAACGTGCTCGATTCGTCACAATTTTAGAGAGAAATTTCGGTTTTATAGGGTTTTCACCCATTTTCAGCATTGGAGCTTTGTAACCGGGTCTATCCCATCAAACCAACTAGGATGTGCACGAAATTGATTTAGGAACGCTTGGAACATGCTGAATTGAATTTTGGATGGGTTAAAAACGGATGGAAATAGGCTGGGAACAATATCGAAGCTGTGAAGGGTGAAGAAGCTTAGTATCGACGAACACCATCATCATCGGCTCAAGTTCCATCGATACTGCTAAGTTCGATAGGCTAGAATCGATGGGGTTTGGTCGAGGATATCAATATCGATGCTCTCCAAAGCTAGGTGCCTACATGACCATCGATACTAGTAGTATCTATGGCCTAAGGCTAGACAAACGCATAAGTAGTGATACTATATTAATGATGGAGCTGCTTTGATGTTCAATCTGTTATTGTCGATATTAAACCCTTCGATACTAGTTCCAAACCCTCGATACTAACACATAAATAAAATCCAAGTAGATTAAGCCTAGAATCAGCTGCTGAGGACCAAAAATGAAATCGTGGGGATGGATTTAACATGATAGGGTCGATGTAAGTATGTTATTAGGATTTTATCAATGTGATAACCGATTGAAGCAACATCGATACTGGAGTTTTTGAACAAAAACAAACACTTTACAAACTAGTGGCTTATAAATATATGATTCATAGACTATTTAAGACGAAAAACAAAGGAAATCATTAACCAAAGGATGGAGTTACTTGTGATAGGATCGGTTAAGGATTTTTGGAGTTGATCATGTGTTGCATGACTCTAATGCCTTCGATATTATCATTATCATCATCGATATTAATCTTGGAGATTAATGTGAAGGATTCATTTCAATCAAACACAAGGGTTACTCAAGATAACAAGTTCCAAAGAAATACATAAGTACTTAGGCTAAGCTTGACAAGTCTAGCCTAAGCTCTAAGATTTTGAACTTCATGTTTCAAGATTAAACTTTAATTTTATTTAAAATGTATTACTTATTTGTATGTAATTAAAGTTTATAAGTTACTAATAACTTATTTTGCAAAAGTGTTATAACTAAGATAATAAGGTCTTATAAAATAAATTAACATTCTTTTAAAATTATGTGCACTTTTACAACAACCTTTCCTTTATAACTTACAACATATCTTTTAAACATAAACCATGCTTAAATAAGTTAAGTTTTGCTTACTTTGGGTAAGGGTTTAGAATGTTAATTCTAATAAGACAATATAGACTTTAAACATCTAGTAACTCAATAGAGAAATATTTAGGACACATAGTCACACACTCGGGTTAAAACACAATGTGAACAACTGTAAACACCTAGAATACAAAACCATAATCAATGAAATCAGGTGCTGAAGTTACATCCGATACAACAAACGAGTGAGTGCATTCTTAGTTTCTACAAGTAGTCTACAACATAGGTGAGTTCATTTGCCCCTTTTCAAACTATTGTGTTTTACTGCGGGACAGAGAAACATGTAAATGTTTAATATAAATGTTTTTCATGTATCATAACTTGTTTACCATTGAAACGTATACTTGTTTACAATATTTGTTTACACTATTGTTATGTTTATGCTTGAAACTTTATGATTTCATCAATAAACTATTATTAACAAACACTTTCTCAAACGTATACTTTTCATCCAAATACTTTCTCAATCATGTACTTTCTCACACAAATACTTTTTCTTATGAATACTTTCTCACAAGAATACTTTCTCAAACATATACTTTCTCATACACAAACTCATATAATACTTACAATACTTTCTTATAATACGTAAAATACTTATATTCTTATAACACTTAAAATACTTACAAATCATTAAACTCAGATAAGTGGTGGGTCTGCCCTAGAAGGAGCATACACGGATGGGATCCGGGTTGGTAAGCAGGTACATGTGTACATGGTATGGAAATTCTTAATGTTGAATACGCACAAGTACTTCGTCAGACAGACTGAATGGCCGCCGAGTGTTGACATGTGGTCAAGCCCTACTAGTTATTCAATGTTATTCATTGTCAATTCTTATGTTTTGTAACGTGTGGCTAGGATGATTATGATCCTATTCAGTAGACTTTGTGCCTTCTGATGGGTAACCTCTAACTAAGCACCGATGCAGGCCGTTACACCCGAATTACTACTGTAGTTTGATACTGCTAATCATCGTGAGTGACTCTAGTAACCACTCCCCTCATATTACAGTTGTCTACAGTAGTGAATTCAAACTTGGTTATCAAACTCTAATGAAATGGAATTGTATAACCAGAATACTTTAAACTGTGTTGAATGTGAAATTGGTAGGCAGTAAAAGACTTAATTATCAGTAACAACAATATCATATGTGGTCCGGTATATGGTGGGCTGGCGGCTGGGTTGACCCTACGTATGCCCTATATATAAGCATATTTGACTGGATATGATAGGTGTTGTTGGTGAGGTTAAGGTTGTACTCTAATAAGGTTTGTTGAAGCTTATTTTCAAATATAAAACTATATGAACTCACCAACCATGTGTTGACTTTGTTTTCTTACATGTTTTCTTAGGTGACAGACATGATTAAGTTAAGATTTCAGGATGCATACTAGGATGCCTAGATAGAGGACATAGTAGCTTTTGGAAGCACATATTCCGTTTGTTACTTTTGAATCATTTTTGATATCATGTACAGTTACAAGATAGTAAACTCATGATTCTTTTGGTTAGGTTCACATTGTTAAATAATCAAACGTGACAATTGTAATTTAACTTTGTAATCCTAGTTTAATTGTTATTCTGCTTTAGTTATTCTCAAATGTTGTGCTATGTATACAAAGTGATCATTCCGATTATCACACGATATCGAGCCCCGGGACCATTCCGTCTGGCAGGAAAGTCGAACCAGCCCGCCGTGTAACATTTGTACATTCAGTCATGGTAATCAATAACAAAAACAAAACAATGTATGTCACAACCCAACCAGGGGCTTTACTAACGATTGATTCAAAACACAAAGTAGCGGAAGACAAAATAAATAATTTACAATTCAACCAAAGGTTTAGTCTAAATATCTAATTTGTTTACAACAAATCTAAAGACATGATTTAACTAGTGGGAGACTTTCTAGAGTTATTAGGTCCATCCAGACATCAACACACTTTATTAGTTTTTAAGCCAAGTTCTTCAGTTTTACATGTAGTGATCTTGTTCAAGCAACCAAGTCTCCGAGTCATACCTGTTTCTAATTACCTGAAAGACATGCTAAAATACGTCAACTATAAAGTTGGTGAGCTCACGAGTTTTAGTATACAGACACAATAATAAATAGCATGTGATAATTCAAAAACAATACAACCAACCCTGTGCCATGCCGAACGTTTGCCTCTTATAATGTTAGCCTGTAACATGGCGTTTTAATCTACTTCCCATTCCGAGACCCGTTCCTGCCCTCGGTGTAAATGTGTCAAAATGAATATATGCCACAACGGTTGACACTAACCTCAGTGGGGTTTCAACCCTATTTTTATAGGGCCACCCTTTCGGGCCACTGTGCGTGGGGGATTCCCCAAGTAGTACTACCCATATACCCACCGGCTCTCCTTCGGAGTTAATGGCTGTAAATTATGTTTCATGTCTAGGGGAAACAATTATATTTGAAACGGACGTTCATTATCACATAAATACAAATTTTATAAATAGTTTTTGGAGCATGCTTTCAGTATCCCAAAACAGTAAAACGAAAAGGGATCACATGAACTCACCTGGTTACTTTAACTAGTTCCTTTTCTTCCTGTACAATCATGTCAGTGTGCCACTATGCATGATTTGCTTTGTTCCCAGAGTTATCATCAAAGCAAGTTCCTATTTGTAATCATCTATACATGTATAAGTTGTAGATTCATACATTATGGTTGTTTACTGTTGTTGAGCTCTTTGGGTTTATGTGTTTAAGGTTTATTAGTTTAATGTTTCTTTATATAACCATACTTAGTGAAATCCCACTATACAATTGTACCTATAAATGTATGTGAAATGTTATTATCAATTGATGTTTAATATAACTACTAGTATGTTTGTGGTATCCAAATTAAATAGTTTGTATTACTAGTCATGGTGCTTTACTAATAATATAAATTGATGTAATGCATAAGGTATTATAAGACAATAAGATATTCCTTATAATGTATTCACCTAACTTATTAGTATTAGAGATAATTAATAGGTATTTCATACATCACAAAATAGTTGCAATTAACATTAGTATCTAAGAGATTTTACATGTTGTAGTTATTATTTATACGAACTATTATAATTGTTGTAAATATTGCATAAAAGAATGTTTAAAATTATACATAATTTAATTTCTATGTTTAAATGTAAGTAAACATTCTCAGATGATACTATTATTAAAAGTAAAAATAAATAATAATAATAATAACAATAATAATAATACTAATTTTACTAGTAATACTAATATCATTTTTATTTCCGTTATGTTAATCATCCGTAAAATATATGAATAAGGTAGTATCATATGAAAAGTTAATATTAATGTTTTTAAATAGTCTCCTTATTTACAATTATTAAATTAAAATCTATAATATTGTTGAGTTAAATTACTCTTTAAGTATTAGCTAAATTATAGTAAAATCTTATATGACCTTAAAAGAGTAGAAGGTGTTTATGTTGATAAAATATTAATTATTCTTATAAAAATAAATCTTCTTACTATGAATTTAAACAATTTCGTGATCCAATAGAAAATTAGTATGGTATTGATACTTTGTATAAAATCATATTAATATAGAATTAAACACTTATATTATATTCCTAATTGTTTAACACTAACCGATTACATATAATGTAGGTGTATATAATATGTGTTTGTATATATATATATATATAAAGACTAAGTGTTTACCTGAGAATTATATATGTATCCTACATATTCATTGAGTACCCAATTTATAAAGTTTTATTTAATTTAATTTTCTAAGTTATTTTATACTCAATGTAGCAAATTCCATAAGTATCCACATTACATATCAAGGGTTACAATAAACCAATTTAAACACTTATTACCACATACAAACATTTTATATAGGTATTGATATTAACACATTGTAAAATTTGTTATGTCTAATTCAGAATTTATATGTTAAAATTTTAGGGTTTTATAATGATATTTATTTACAAATGTCACTCCAAATGTATAATATAAATCAAACACGTGTTATGGTTACAACATACATTGTCTTATTAATCAATTGTTACCATTTATATTTTATGTTAGTTAACCCAAATACTCAAACACTTTAACTAATTTGTTTAAACATATAAACCATATATTAAAAGTTTATGGCGCGCGGTTTTACCTTCCCACTCGTTCATTTCGTGTATCTAAACCGATTAAATTATCCGTACGTTTGTTTCATAAGTCGAACATGCTTCTAAACTCGTTTTTACGTAACGAATACAACCGAGCGTTTGTTTTTGCTGTTGACCAAGGCTGACCGGGTTTGACACTTCCTAAATGCATCTGACTTTTGTTGACCAGAGCTTGCAACACACCACAACCCTAATTTTCTTTCACCACCATTTCTGGCCGCCACCATGGCTGCTCCTTCGCCACCGGCCGCCTTGTCCGGACCATCACAGCCACGAGAACCACCCAATAGCTATCACAAGAACCACAAATTTTTAAAATATTGACATGCATGTGTAGATTGAAGCAGATTATGTCGTTCTTACCCGTGTTTGTCGATTTTTAGAGTGAGACAAGGCTGGAACAGCTTGCACCACCACCCGATCCACCACAACTGCCACCGTCGTGAGGAAACAACCACCATTTCATTAAATCAGTACCAAAACCCTCAGAAATGGACATGCATGTGGAGATCGAAGCTTGTAGAGTCGTGTTCTTACCTTTGGTTGTCCGCTCAAGAGCATGTCAGTATGTAACGACTATAACCCTACTACCACCACCACTGTCGGCAGCCCTCTGGGGATGCACCACCATCGCAAGTAATAGCCACCATATCCCTTGGTCTACTAGCTGGATATAGAGAAAAGACGAAGAATTCCTACTGCAGCCTTCCCTCCGGCGGAACCCTAGCAACTCTCGGTGGCCGCTCGTGGTGGTTCTCGAGCTCAGCCGCCGCTGCATGTGATATTTGGGGTTTAAAAACCACCCAATCTTCATTCCCCTTTGCTGCATCGTCAAAACCATTGGACCTGTACCGCTTCTCCGCCGGTTTAGCGTAGAACCGAGACACCATCATCATTATCGGCCTTGTTTTCTTCACTTTGGAGTTGAAATCTTGCGAACAGAAAGAAGGGAACAGTGCAGCGCGTGAGGAGAGGAGTTCAGAGGTGTGACTTGCTCATCTCGCCGCCGTGGACCACCTTATAGCCGCCGTAGCTTAGCCCTAGCACCACCGGCGCTCTCTCTTTCTCTCGGTGTTTCTTGAGCGGCCGCACACATGTGTGTGTGTGTGTGTCGGCTGATGAAATGAAGGGAAAAGAAAGGGTAACACCCTTTTATATATAGGGTTACTTCTCGGGTTTAAAATACGTATCCGACCCGTCCCGCGATCGTATTTTCGTTTTCGTTTATCCTTCTCGACCCGAAAGTTTATTAGATAAACCAAAGTAACCTAAGTTATTGTTAAAACATTTATTTTGTTCGTTATAATTAATTAAATTATTTAATTACGTTGAAACACGTTAATATCGCGTTTACGACGTATTTAACTGTTTAATGTTTTCGCGCTCATAATAGAACTCTTATGTTTTTAGTATTTTCTTTATTCATAATTATTATTTCTTATACACCTTTTACCTTGATTTAGGTATTAGAATGTTTAAACGGTTGATATCATTTAACTAGTTCTAAACACGACTTCGTAAGTTTATGTTACACTGATTCGTGTTATTTCTCTTAGGTTAGATTTTATGTTTAAATTTCTAATAATTAAGATAATATCATTTTGTTATAATTACACGTTTTCTTTCGTCAGTTACATTTTTAACGAGCCTTATTGGCCCTAAGTTGCACATATTGGGTTTTAATGGGCCAATTTGGGCCTTCACATCTTGTTGAGCTTTTATATCTTATTGGGCCTTTATATCTTATTGGGCCTTTATATCCTATTGGGATTTATTAGGTCTAAGTATTCAATTTATAATTATATGTTTAAGTTTGTTGGGATTTCTTACAGTTGTTACAGTCTCCCCAACTTAAAAGAATTTCGTCCTCGAAATTAGCTGTTACTACGGTTTAGCATGTTCGAATAGTTGTAGGCATTTCTTGTGCATCTTTTCTTAAAGTTTAAATTTGGTTCATCATTACTAAGTATCATCATGTTCTATTTCCTCCTGAGAGACTACCCTTTGACTAGGCATGCATAACTTTTACTTATTATGGCATAAAATGTCAATACAGATTCTAAAAATTTTAAAGAGTAAAGCCTAACAAGAAATGTCAGTTTACATGTATTGCAATTTTAATTGTTTATAAGCTATCATACATAAAAGTTCACATATATATATAATTTTATTTGTATTATAGATGTCCCACATGATACCAAGTTACATTCTAGTTCTCCCACATGTTTCATTACATATCCAATGCATCAATGGTTTCCAAACCTCGATCACTTTGATCTTGTTTCCAAACGTAATGTTTCATCTTATACTGAATGTAACTAATAGGTGTCAAGGCTCATAGTTCCTTGATTATGTATCTTATTAGAATGTCTCGTACAACATAAACATAGCAATGACTCATCCAAGTTATTAATTAAATTATCTCACTCATGCATGACATCTGGCACAACATTGTACATAGTGCAAATCAACTTGTATTCCTGGTTACTTTCTTTTATACTATAGATTTATAAATTCTTATCTGAGTCTACATATTTATTCAATGATAAACATATCTTTGGTTTCTAAAACCAATAAAGGGAAAGTAACCACTTCATGTAAACAAAGTCTAACGTATCGATTAACAAGTACTAAGGTGTAACCGATATATTTCAAGTAGTTCAGTTAAGATAGGAACAAAATTATGATCATATCCACAATGTAACAATCATGTTTTATGTTGAATTTAACTAAAGTCTTACATGTATACAAATGGAGTTGTTGATCTAAGTCTAGATTATCAAAGAATAGGCTCAAGTGTGATTACAATAATACTAATAAAAGAAGCTATTGATCCCTGTCTAGGTAGGGAAGGAGTAAATTAATATGATAACTAGGATATTAAAAATATGAATTTAAGGATTTTTATTGACATACATGCGCCGAGATACCTTTACAATACGTAGATTATTTCACGTAGGGAGTTTATTCGCTAAGGCTCCTGACTGTAGTCCGAGGTAAATTTGGGAGATTGATAGAATACTTGTACTTAAGGTTCTCATAGACTTCGAATGGATAAGTTAACAAGGATACATAGGTTAGATTTCAACTAGAGTCTATTAAGTTAGGTTCCTAAGAGATTTGACTCACTGTTTGTGTCAGGTCATTACTCAGAATTATTTCAAGGGTTTACAACAATTACAACTTCATATGAAGTCTTTCAAAATAGAATCAAAGGACAAATCATTATTCGGGAGGAGGGCATCATCTTGTTTGAATATGTCAAACTTTCTGATCATCCAGTTTGGAATATAAGAAATCAAAGATGCAAAGATTTAAGGAAGCTTTCGTCCTCACCAAGAAAATTCGAGGAGTAGTTATTTCAAATGCTACTAATAGAATGAAATTGTATCGGGAAGTTTAGAAGCACTAATAGTATGTGGTGTAAAGAAATGGATAGAGTATTTAAAAGACGTACATCATGATTACAAACGAAACTGACGAGGGTGCCTTTGTTCTAAAGTGGTTACAATTTGATCTCTTTCAATAATTCCTTCTAAGTAGCTTTTCGGTACGCATCACCCCAAAGGATGACTTCTTGAATTGAAACCCCAATTGTGTGCTTGTTGAGATTGAGCTATTTATTCCTGTTAATAATTCTATGAATGTACCCACTTTTGACGAACAAATGGACATGACTTTTGTATATGATACTATCTTTTCCATTGACACATTATAAATTATTTATACGCTTTGTTATCGTTACTTGAAGCTAGGGGAGGTAGAGGTATAAATTGTTGATGATTTCACAATAGGTCTGGAAATCAATTATTCTGTCGTTTTGCATAATCGATAGAATGTTCTAGATTTCTTCTTTCACGTTATGTAGATAACCACAACTTCATTGTGTCATCGCACTGGTCACCGAGTTCATTGCTTATCCTCTTGACTAATCGTTTTACTTCATCTTATAAATTATAGCCTACTAATCTCTGGTCGTGATAAGATTATTGAAGTATCTCCTTGTCATGAATACCCTTGGGGTACATATTTTATTTATCCTACGTCTTGAAGTGATTAAATCATGCATTAGGCTCGAACGTGATCTTCACTGGTTATCCTCAAATCTGACAAAGATTTTCATAGTTATGCTTTTGAGGCTGACTTTTCGCAAATGATTTTTAACTTTTTATGCTACCTTCTTGTAGCTTTTCTTCTTACAATTTAATACATTCTATCGTCCTTGAGTTTGATCTTTTTTCTACTTTACCCCACTACAGTCCTTCCTTACTGCTTAATCTTGGTATGAAACTACTTTCCTTCATTGACAATCTAGTTTTGGTAGTCCTTATAGCCAATCAATTCATTATCTCTTGATGGTGTTTGTACGAGTGCATTCCAATGTTGATCCACCCAATGGTCAAAATCTCCAAAGTGCCCAAACTTTTCAATTTCAGGATATCTCTTCCCCCCACTATGGAGTGGTCAGTATTCAACTAGAATCTTTCGTGTAACTACTCGTGACTTCGGCTTGTTGGAATTTATAAGTTGTATAACATGGGAATTCTTGTGGTTGTTACAATTTTGTTTATATGTTTTAACTGTTCTACTACTTGTCATAACGCTTTGCACTGACATTATCCCAATATACCGAACATAGTTTATGTATAGGGCATACGTAGAGTCAGGCTACCTACCTTATCAGCCGCCAACCCACCACTGTTTCGATATATTACAATAGTGTCCTTGCCAAACGTATTTGACGGTAAAGATATTAGTGTAAGCTTAGCTGTTAACTAAATAATTTCCTATAACATACTACTCATGTTCATATGGTTCACATTGATGCTATGATGCACACACCATTTCTTGCAGTTAGTCTTCAGTGCTTCTCAAAACATTTATTGGCACTATAAAATCTTCTAATCTAAGATTAAATCCTTCACCATTTAATCTTTCACTTCTTCTTTATCCGATAATCATCGATTCGAACTGTTTGAAGATCGTCATTTCCTCTTGATGTTAATGACATTCCTTCCCCTTGCTATCATTTGGTAGCTGGTACTGATGGTCGTGTGTCCATGCGTATGGAGGTATCATTTGTCAAAACAACGAAGTTCTTCAAACAATAATTGGATGCCTAGCCCAATCTCATCTATGGTCTTCGATACACCTTATACAAAATGACCTTCGCGACTTCCCTTTTACCTTGCTGTCAAAGAATATCTTGATCCCTCTTATGATCCATGGGAATACATTCTTCTCATGAAAACCTAACTTCTGAAATTATATTCACTAGGTGTAGCTCCTTTAAGGATTTCTGTATTGTTCGTATATGACGCCGTTATTTGGTTCAGAATAAAGACTTCATTCTATAGATTGGGTAGGAAAGAGTCTCACTGTTGAAACAATTTGCTTAAAAATAGCATTTATGGAACAAAATTTCGAGTGATAGAATAAATTAAACTTCGTCTTGAAGGTTCACATTCCCGCTATGTGAACTAAGGAATTTCCTCTCAACAACATTCAATTCCAATACTTCTACGTTAGCTATCAATAATTGGAAATGGTCTTACAAGCGTGTTCATTAGAGTCGCAAATAGAATAAATTGTTGATGAAAGTTTGGAGATCGAAGATGAACAGGATAATAGAAATAGTAATCACATACAACAATGGTTGTGGGTTATTAAAGGTGACTAACCTAATGTCGATATGAGAAACGATGAAATGAAGAGTTTCTCAAGTTTATACGTATGATAATCTGAATCTGAAGGTAGTGTGTTTCGCAATACTTTGATGTCATCACATGCTTTCTCCTGGGTCTTCGTGATTTTTCACTCACTCGTGTAGTCTTGTAGTCAGTTGAGGAGTACACATAGTTGATGGTCATAATCAAACTTCTGTGGCTATATATAAATTCGATAGAGAAGTACAAAGGAATTTTGAAATTTGTTGAATAAAAACAAAAGATTCTTGGACGCCTTAAAAGGATTGGAAGTCGACAACATAAGTACCTTGATAACAAAGAAGTCATGATTCCCATAATATTTGGGGTAAAAAGAAGATAAGAACACAGAAATGTCGTTTCCACTAGGATAGAATGAATGAAGAGAAGATAACGTACCATAAAATCATTGTTGACCTCTTGTGACTTAAATCCTATGCTCAACTCCCAACGTCAACTAGCGTTTGTTCCAACAATCATTAACATAACAAGAATTTATACGTATATGCATAAGCATTATGTTCAGATTTTATTTTATGTGTGTCTTAGAACTTCCCATGTAACGTCAAATTCACAATTATGTGTGCACCTATAATCCTGAATTTGATTTACATGATTGTTCTAGTTTAACCATTCGTGTGCTTCATATGCCTCCTGAATTTGATTTACATGATTGTTCTAGTTTAACCATTCGTGTGCTTCATATGCCTGGGAATTCATGGTCTCACTTGTATCAAATTTCTATTTGTTTAGGCCCCTAGATTACTTAGGTTAAAGTTTAGGAACTTATCCTAAGGTTCCTAATTCACTAAAACCTTTGGCTCTGATACCAACCTGTCACAACCCAACCAGGGGCTTGACTAACGATTGATTCAAAACACAAAGTAGCGGAAGACAAAATAAATAATTTACAATTCATCCAAAGGTTTAGTCTAAATATCTAATTTGTTTACAACAAATCTAAAGACATGATTTAACTAGTGGGAGACTTTCTAGAGTTATTAGGTCCATCCAGGCATCAGCACACTTTAGTAGTCTTTAAGCTAAGTTCTTTTGTTTTACATGTAGTGATCTTGTTCAAGCAACCAAGTCTCCGAGTCATACCTGTTTCTAATTACCTAAAAGACATGATAAAATACATCAACTATAAAGTTGGTGAGCTCACGAGTTTTAGTGTACAGACACAATAATAAATAGCATGTGATAATTCAAAAACAATACAACCAACCCTGTGCCATGCCGAATGTTTGCCACTTATAATGTTAGCCCGTAACATGGCATTTTAATCTACTTCCCATTCCGAGACCCGTTCCTGCCCTCGGTGTAAATGTGTCAAAATGAATACATGCCACAACAGTTGACATTAACCTCAGTGGGGTTTCAACCCTATTTTTATAGGGCCACCCTTTCGGGAAACTGTGCGTGGGGGATTCCCCATGTAGTACTACCCATATACCCACCGGCTCTTTTCCGGAGTTAATGGCTGTAAATTATGTTTCATGTCTAGGGGAAGCAAATATATTTGAAACGGACGTTTATTATCACATAAATACAAATTTAATAAATAGTTTTTGGAGCATGCTTTCAGTATCCCAAAACAGTAAAAAGAAAAGGGATACATGAACTCACATGGTTGCTTTAACTGGTTTCTTTTGTTCCTGTACAATCATGTCAGTGTGCCACTATGCATGATTTGCTATGTTCCCAGAGTTATCATCAAAGCAAGTTCCTATTTGTAATCATCTATACATGTATAAGTTGTAGATTCATACATTATGGTTGTTTACTGTGGTTGAGCTCTTTGGGTTTATGTGTTTAAGGTTTATTAGTTTAATGTTTCTTTATATTACCATACTTAGTGAAATCCCACTATACAATTGTACCTATAAATGTATGTGAAATGTTATTATCAATTGATGTTTAATATAACTACTAGGATGTTTGTAGTATCCAAATGAATTAGTTTGTATTACTAGTCATGGTGCTTTACTAATAATATAAATTGATGTAATGCATAAGGTATTATAAGACAATAAGATATTCATTATAATGTATTCACCTAACTTATTAGTGTTAGAGATAATTAATAGGTATTTCATACATCACAAAATAGTTGCAATTAGCATTAGTATCTAAGATATTTTACATGTTGTAGTCATTATTTATACTAAGTATTATAATTGTTGTGAATATTGCATAAAAGAATGTTTAAAATTATACATAATTTAATTTCTATGTTTAAATGTTAGTAAAAATTCTCATATGATACTATTATTAAAAGTAAAAATAAATAATAATAATAACAAGAATAATAATACTAATTTTACTCGTAATATTAATAACATTTTTATTTCCGTTACGTTAATCATCCGTAAAATATATGAATAAGGTAGTATCATATGAAAAGTTAATATTAATGTTTTTAAATAGCCTCCTTATTCACAATTATTAAATTATAATCTATAATATTGTTGAGTTAAATTACTCTTTAAGTATTAGCTAAATTATAGTAAAATCTTATATGACCTAAAAAGAGTAGAAGGTGTTTATGTTGATAAAATATTAATTATTCTTATAAAAATAAATCTTCTTACTATGAATTTAAACAATTTCGTGATCCAATAGAAAATTAGTATGGTATTGATACGTTTTATAAAATCATATTAATATAGAATTAAACACTTATATTATATTCCTAATTGCTTAACACTAACCGATTTCATATAATGTAGGTGTATATAATATGTGTTTGTATATATACATATTGTCACACCCCGGGCGGAAGGTTCTCGGGGCGCGATATCGGAAATGATAATCGTGATGATCAGATTCTTTACATTGCACATGATATATAATGAGAAAATGCTAAATGAAAATAGAATTACAAAGTTAAATTACATCAGTTCTGTTCATAATTTAACAATGTAAATCTACTTTCAACATCATAAATTTTCTATTTTGTATCTCCACAAGATATACAAAATAATCTGTAAATGATCTTCCATAAATATACACGCCTAAAATGCTAGGTCCTCTAACTGGTATCCTAGCCCAAAAGCAATAACTTCTTAATTGACCTGTTCGTCACCTGAGAAGTCATGCAAAAAGATCAAGTCAACACATGGTTGGTGAGTTCATACAGTTTAGTATTTGAAAAATAGTTTTGCAAACCCTTTTTCGGTGAAAACCCTAACCTCATTAACATCACCTGTAATATGCAGTTCGGTATGCTTAAATATAGGGCATATGAAAGGGTCGAGCCTACAACCCGCCCAGACGCCATCCCACCACATAATTAACCACATATGACATTGTTGTTATTGATAATTAAGCATTTTTACCTACCATTCACTTCCATTCCATCATAGTTCTAACATGCACACAAAACATTTGTTAAACTCTCGGGTAACAACCTTAATCTCATTAACATCACATGTAATATCCAGATCTGTATGCTTATATATAAGGCATACCAAAGGGTCGAGCCTACAACCCGCCCAGACCCCATCCCACCACATACCAAACCACATATGACATTGTTGTTAATGATAATTAAGCATTTTGCCCCACCATTAACACATTAGTTCTTCAGTTCTTTGTTCCTGTACAAACACAAATTTGAAATCTCTATTGATTCCTTAAGTTCATCACTCATTCATGATCAACCACAACATTTGTAGAAACAATTCAACAAATGCTTAGTTAAATAAATAAATAAACATTTAGTAAAAATCTAAGACCTGATGATTGGCCTTGGTCAACTCGAGTAGACTAGTCTAGCAATCAGGGTTCTTAGTAGTAAAGGAGATCTGTAAATCTCATCAAACATGCGACCTATAATCAATCAGTCTAGCTAGGACATCTTTTGATATACAGGCTTGTAGAGTTCTTTAGACCGTCCATAGTTGGTGTAGTTCTTTAGTTCTTTGGCGCATGTTATCTTTGAGTATTTCCCAGATGTTCCCCTAAATGGTTAGGGAATATTGCAAATATCATCAAACATGCGTCTCATATTCGATTAGTCTAGCTAGGACATCTTTCACACCCAAGATTGGCACATGCTATATTTGATATTTCCCAGTCAAACCCTTGGAAAAATAGTTCTTTGTACATAGTTCTTTGAAATAGATTGTTAGTTCTTTGACAACACACCACTGAAAATAGCTCTTTAAAGTAAACCGTTAGTTCCTTGAAATTAGATCTATAGTTCTTTGTAAGTAGACCTTTGGAAATAGTTCTTTGTTTTAGATCTTTAGTTCGTTGAAAGTAGATCTTTGAAAATAGTTCTTTAATTTGAAATAGTTATCTACTCATAATGAATAAACAACTTACTTTGCATTCTTGTATATTGTATCCAAAACTGAATCTAGGATAACAATTATACATATAAACATATGTTAAGTAAAAGCATTTAAGTAAATATAATCTTACGAAAATAATTTACGCATGCTTCTCAGCCCCGCGTTTGAAAACAAAAATGCTTAGAAAAGGGGCAATGAACTCACCTGTGCTGCTAAAAATGTAACCACAACAAATAATGCGCTCTCGTTGCGTGTAGATTATGTTTCTTCAGTCCCTGATTTGTTTTAAGAAAATTCGTATACAATAAGTATTTGTAACAGAGGCCACTAAGGTTTTGGTCTTGGCGTGAAACTATGTGTCCTAGTTAACTAATGTCTTTACTAGAGTTCTCTCTAACTAGGCTAATATATTGCCCAATCATAACACTAATCCCATGAATAATTACCATTACACCTTAGTGATGTATGGTTGACGTTGTTCATATTCAAAGTCTTTTAATTAAAACATTTTAAACACTTTATTCTAAGTTAAACTATTAAGTTAGGAATCATTTATTTTCGTTTAAAGAAGTTTATAATTCACTTACCTTTTATTTAACATCAATCAATTTAAGAAAATTATAACTTATCTTGTTAGACTTAAGCTAATCTCATTTGATTAACTCCAAGTCTCTGGTTAGTTCTCTGTTTTCCCATGGTTCTTTGATCGTTCTTGTGCGTACAACTTAGCTTAGAGAGTCTCATTGAACTATCTACTTTGTTATACATGTGTATAGAAATCTCTAAGTATTTGGTGTTCACAATGTGTTTAACACCTAAACTTAGCTCATTTTCTTGATCTTTAATGGATTCCCACTTGTTTTCTTTACTTGAAAACCCTAATTTAGGTTCACTAATTCACATTTACTATTAATTTCATTTTAAAATGGTTTTTGTGTTGGACACTTGCATGGAGGTTTATCAAGCAACAATTCCCCTATCAAGGCCCTTATCCTGTGAATACAACACTACGTATATTCTCATGCACCCCATGCACTAACAATCACATATTGGTGATCATGTAACCCTAAACCCTAGCATCCGGCCAAAGGTTTCAAGCTCATGACAAGATCCGGTTTGATGGGGAGTTTGACCGAATAGGGTTTGCTGAGAATGGGTAGCCGATCGAATGGGTTATGGGCCGAAGTAGTAGTGGCCGGATGAATATTGGCCGAATGAGTCCTTGGCCGATCCAAGTCTGGCCGACAGAAGGAAAACATAGGCTGATCGAATGAAGCTTAGGCCGGCTGGAGCTGTCTTGGCTGAATGGGGCTACCGACTGAAGACCCGACCGAATGATGGACCGAACCAGGTTGAGGGAATGAGCTCAGGCCGAAAGGCTTCTGAGCGAATAGGCCTCATACGGCCTTAGGATCATTCGGCGAATGTGTGGCTCATTCGGCCAGGATGGCCATTCGGCCTATCTGTGGCTTAGGTCATTTGGCCGTTCGGCCTTGCCAGATGCAACCCCCAATTTTCGAACAAATCACTAGTCTACTCCTTATCCCTTGTTCCTATATTGTTCTAGGGTGATGTGGTGTGATTTTTCCTATGATCTTTGGGGTGGTTAACCGGTTAAATGTGGGTCGGCCAAGAGGGTTTACGAAACCCTAAAAACCGAACAAAGAATGCATCTTTACCTCGAATCATTCGGTTAAAGGCTCAGATCCGCTGTACTTTCGTGTTCTACAAGTGACAATGGTTGTTTTCACACCAAAAACACTAAATTTCGTGAAGATTTGAGAGATCTAGGGCTTGATCTTGTAGAGAGAGAAACTAGAGAGAGTGATGGGAATGGGTGGGTGGAGCTGGTTGGTGGTGGTAGATATGGCAATTAAATGCCATATTAAAGGCTTCAGCATACCCGGGTTCAATCGGGTTCGTTCGGTTTTGCTCGGTTTCGCGTAAAGTCGGTTTTCCTTCATTTTCGTAAAGAAACATCGCGATATAGTAAATTAACTAAATATCTTTCATTTATTTTAAACTTCTGAAAATATTTAATCAACTGTTTAAATCGAATCGTACAGTCGTCGCGCGTATTTGTTCGAATCATCACCCGTACGAACACGGCGATAACTATACTTTTCAATATGGTTTTCTAATTATCAGACATCATTCAGAACGTTAAACTTTCAGATATATTCGTACAGATCGTCACCTATACGAATAATCCGTCGGTTTAGCATTCACGTAACGACATCCGTTGCTATTTTGTTCAGTAAGTCCTCACATACGTTTATACATAATAGAATCCTAACAAATAATCACATGATGGTTCTGTATCGTCAGATAATTATCTGACTGATGAACCATAGTTCTGAGCTTTGTTTCCTGGGCTGATTCTGAATTCACTCTTTGATAACACAAAATTATAATGATATATGATATGAACACGACATACAATGAAACACGTATAGTTTGTACCTGATTATTGTTCATTTTACTGTTGAGATCACTGTTCCAGTGACGTTTCCGGCACTGATGTTACAGTCTCCCCTTGTTAGAGAAATTTCGTCCCGAAATTTAAAAATCATTATCAGGTACGGCTTCCTCTGTAAACAGTTGGGGATACTTGGACTTCATGTGATCTTCGCGTTCCCAAGTAAACTTAGGTCCGCGCTTTGAGTTCCAACGAACGTTGATGATCGGAATACGTCTTCGCCTTAGTTGCTTAACTTTGCGATCCATAATCTCTATAGGTTCCTCGATAAAGTGTAACTGTTCGTCCACTTGAATTTCTTCGATTGGAATGACGAGTGACTCATCAGAAAGGCATTTCTTTAAGTTTGAGACGTGAAACACGTCATGCACACCACTGAGTTCATATGGTAATCTCAGTCTATACGCTACAGGACCAATACGTTCAATGATCACGAACGATCCCACGTATCATGGTGCTAACTTATATTTGTGCTAACTTGCCTTTCTTCCCAAAACGTACTACACCTTTTCATGGGATACCTTCAACATGACACGGTCTCCCACTTGGAATTCCAATGGCTTGCGCCGTTTGTCGGCATAGCTCTTTTGTCTGCTCCTTGTCGCTTGTAACCTTTGTTGAATCTGGGCAATCTTCTCAGTAGTCTCTTGAATAAGCTCTGGCCCCGTTATACGTTTATCTCCCACTTCACTCCAACAGATCGGTGATCGACATTTTCGACCGTAAAGAGCCTCGAATGGTGCACATCCGATGCTACTGTGATAACTATTGTTGTAGGAGAATTCAATCAGTGGCAAATGAGAATCCCAATTTCCACCGAAATCCAACACACAGGTTCTCAGCATGTCCTCCAGGGTCTGAATCGTACGTTCTCTTTGACCGTCCGTTTGTGGATGGTAAGCTGTACTCAGATTTAAGTGCGTCCCTAGAGATTTCTGTAATGATTGCCAGAACCTTGATGTGAATCTACTGTCTCTATCAGAAATAATGGACAATGGCACACCGTGTCGTACCACTACCTCATTGATGTATAATCTTGCCAGTCTGTCCATTGTGAAAGTCTCACGCATTGGCAAGAAATGAGCAGATTTTGTCAAACGATCAATGATAACCCAAATCGTATCATGACCACTGGAAGTGCGGGGTAGCTTGTTAATGAAGTCCATAGCTATTTGTTCCCATTTCCAGAGTAGAATCTCAGGCTGTTCCAGTAAATCAGACGGCTTCTGGTGTTCCGCCTTTACCTTAGCACACGTATGACATGGACCGACGTACTCGGCTATGTCTTTCTTCATACCCGGCCACCAATAAAATCCTCATAAGTCTTGGTACATTTTATCAGCACCGGGATGTACAGAGTACTTGGTCTTGTGTGCTTCATTAAAGATAAGCTTTCTCAATTCATCCACTGCAGGTATCCATACACTTTCCTTATAGTAGACGACTCCATCAGGCATGGTTTCAAATTGTTTCTCTGCTCCACAGTCAAGTTCTTTCTTCAGATTTCCTCTATCCACTGACTCTTGTTGTGCCTGACTCATCTTATCACGTAATCTTGTCTGCACAATCATTCCCATTTCTCTGACGCGCATGGGTTTGACCCGTTCCTTCCGGGTTAAGGCATCAGCTACAACGTTCGCCTTACCCGGATGGTACTTGATTACATAATCGTAATCATTCAGAAGTTCAACCCAACGTCGCTGTCGCATGTTGAGGTCCTTCTGATCAAAGATATGCTACAGACTCTTGTGATCAGTGAATATGGTACATTTAGTGCCATATTAGTAATGTCTCCAAATCTTTAATGTGAAGATTACAGCTCCCAGTTCAAGATCATGAGTAGTGTAGTTCTTCTCATGAACCTTTAACTGTCTTGATTCATAAGCGATAACCTTATCTCATTGCATTAGTACGCAACCAAGTCCCTAATGGGAGGCATCACAATAGACAATAAAGTCATCACAGCCTTCTAGGAGAGATAAGATTGGAGCATCACATAACTTCTGCTTCAATGTCTGGAAAGCATCTTCTTGTTTCTGCTCCCAAACAAACGGTTCACTTTTCTGAGTTAGCTTGGTGAGAGCCAGGGCTATCTTAGAAAAGTTTGAGATAAACCTTCTATGATAACCCACCAATCCCAGAAAAGACCGTATCTCCGTTGGTGTCTTCGGAGTGTCCTAGTTCTTTATTGTTTCAATCTTGGTGGGATCTACGTGTATTCCCTCGCTGTTGACTACATGACCCAGAAATTGAACTTCTTTTAGCCAAAATTCATACTTAGAGAATTTGGCATAGAGTTTCTCTTCTTTCAACAGCTCCAAGATCTTCCTCAGGTGTTGCTCATGTTCTGCCTTGCTCTTGGAATAAATCAGTATGTCATCAATGAAGACAATGACAAACTGATCTAGATATGGCTTGCACACTCGGTTCATGAGATCCATGAAAACAGACGGTGCATTCGTCAATCCAAAAGGCATCACCATGAACTCGTAATGCCCATATCTGGTTCGGAACGCTGTTTTCGGTATGTCTTCATCTTGAACTCTGAGTTGATGATATCCAGACCGCAAGTCAATTTTTGAAAAGTACTGAGCTCCTTGTAACTGGTCAAACAAATCATCAATCCTCGGCAATGGATACCGATTCTTGATAGTCAACTTGTTTAGCTCTCGATAGTCTATGACATCCGAAAAGTTCCATCTTTCTTCTTCATGAACAGAACCGGAGCTCCCCAAGGTGAGTAGCTCGGTCTGATGAAACCTTTATCAAGTAGCTCCTATAGTTGGTTTGACAATTCCTGCATCTAAGAAGGTTCTAGCCTGTAAGGAGATTTAGCAACAGGAGTTGCTCCAGGAACCAAGTCAATACGAAACTCTACCGGTCGCGTAGGTGGCAAGCCTGGTAGGTCTTTAGAAAATACTTCCGGGTATTCTTTCACTATGGGTACGTCTTGTATCTTCTTCTTGTCCTTCTCTTTTTCCACCACATGAGCCAGGAAAGCTACGCACTGCTTCTGTAAACACTTACGCACCTTTATGCAAGAAATGATTTTGACACTTTGTTTTGCTTGATCCCCTCTGACTTCCAATACACGATCATTCGGTAGTGGAACTCGAAGCAGCTTTTCAGAACAGATGACTTCCACTCGATTGAGGGATAGCCAATCCATTCCAACAATGATGTCGAAACTACCCAGCTCCATCGGTATCAAGTCGATGGTGAATGTATGACCATTAAGAGTCAATGGGCAATTCCTGTATGCTGTGCTGACTGTGATTTGTTTCCTGTTAGCTACTTCTATGATGTAAGGGGAATCTAACTGTTCCTCTATAGAATCTAGTTGGTAGACAAAATCGGTAGAGATAAAACTCTGATCCGCACAGTGTCAAATAGAACAGATGCATAATAGTTATGTAAGAGAAATGTACTAGTGCCCACGTTTGGGTCTTGGCGTGCAGCTGGAGCTCCTATAGCGAACACTCGTCCACGAGGTGCTGGAACTGCCTGTTGTGCTTTCTTCGGACAGTTCTTCGCAAAGTGGCCAATTTCGCCACAGTTGTAGCATCCACCATTGTTCTGGTTGTTGGGTGGAGGGAGAGCTAAAGCAGCATTATTGACTGCTTGGTTAGGTGTCATCCGACAGTGCTGGACCCAATGGCCCTTTCATCCACATCCCGTGCATTGCTTGTAGTGAGTGTTAGCAGCATGGTAATATTGACACTTGGCACACATAGGATATGCACCAGTGTAGGGTCTCTTGTTAGGGTTTTGTGGTGCGGCTGTTACTTGGTTGAGAGGGGTATCCATCGTGTAGTTCTTGATGACCTTTTGTTTCTTCTTGGGGTGATGATGAGGTTTCTTAGATGAATCTTCTTTGTGCTTTCTGGAGTCGGCCTCTTTCTTCAGAGTTCCAGAGGCGACCATCAAATCAGTGAGTTTCCCAGACAAACTCACAGCAGACTCTAAGGTGACAGGCGGGGAGTCCACCCACATATCTATCAATCCTGTTTTCCAGTGTTGATACCATGTCTGGCACCAAAGTAACCAACTCCTGGTAACGAGTAGTATACCCATGTGATCTGCCCTTTTCATCACATGGTTTGACAGTTCAACTTCCAATTTCTGCAGCTCATTCTTGGGGCAAAATTCAGCTCTCAACATTGCGTTGAACTCTTCCCATGGCTTGAATATGTGAGTTCAACCATGTCAAAGCTCGCTTTTGAAAGATCCAGCAGAATAGCGAACTTTGTGATGCTCTGGACAATTGTTGATATCCAGAGTAGTCTCTATCTTTTCTATCCATTGCATTAATCAATGGCTCCCTCAGTACCGCTAAAACTTGGCGGTTTACATCCCACAAAGGATTTGTAGGAATAATTGGTGGCACTGCCAGTATTCCCACTGGCTTCTCCAGATGAATTCCCAGTGTTGTTGCCGTCGTTCCGAATACGGTTACGCATATCCGGTATCACCTCCTTCAGCTGGTTATTGAGCTGGCTGCTCAGTAGTGTTGCCAAGGCAACAGTAGCAGGATCTAGCGCTGGAGTTGCATTCGGGTTTGGAGGAGGAATGTGTGGAGGAGGAGGAGGAGGAGGAGGCGGTGGTGAATCAGGTGGTGTAGGTGTTGATGAGTGAGGTGCCTGCAGTGGCGGTGGTAACAGAGGAGGGTGTCTTCTAGGCGGCATTATGATCATAACCAAAAGAATATTGGTTAGTGCAGTGATCGAATGCAGATGACACCATGCAATCATACATCCTATGTTCTCTATATGAGGGTTCCTAGGTTATAGTCTAGGCCAAACTGTTTAAAAAAGTGACCTATATGTCTCTATAACCATGGCTCTTATACCAATCTGTCACACCCCAAGCCGGCGGGCCGGATCGTGTGTCCCGTCGGGCGGAAGGTTCTCAGGGCGCGATATCGGAAATGATAATCGTGATGATCAGATTGTTTACATTGCACATGATATATAATGAGAAAATGCTAAATGAAAATAGAATTACAAAGTTAAATTACATCAGTTCTGTTCATAATTTAACAATCTAAATCTACTTTCAACATCATAAATTTCCTATCTTGTATCTGCACAAGATATACAAAATAATCTGTAAATGATCTTCCAAAAATATGCAGGTCCAAAATGCTAGGTCCTCTAACTGGTATCCTAGCCCAAAAGCAATAACATCTTAATTGACCTGTTCGTCACCTGAGAAGTCATGCAAAAAGATCAACTCAACACATGGTTGGTGAGTTCATATAGTTTTGTATTTGAAAAAATAGTTTTGCAAACCCTTTTTCGATGAAAACCCTAACCTCATTAACATAACCTATAATATCCAGTTCGATATGCTTATATATAGGGCATACAAAAGGGTCGAGCCTACAACCCGCATAGATGCCATCCCATCACATACTAAACCACATATGACATTGTTGTTAATAATAATTAAGCATTTTTACCTACCATTCACTTCCATTCCATCATAGTTCAAACATGCACACAAAACATTTGTAAAACTCTCGGGTAACAACCTTAATCTCATTAACATCACATGTAATATCCAGATCGGTATGCTTATATATAGGGCATACGAAAGGGTCGAGCCTATAACCCTCCCAGACGCCATCCCACCACATACTAAACCACATATGACATTGTTGATAATGATAATTAAGCATTTTACCCCCACCATTAACACATTTGTTCTTCAGTTCTCTGTTCCTGTACAAACACAAATTTGAAATCTTTATTGATTCCTTAAGTTCATCACGCATTCATGATCAACCATAACATTTGTAGAAACAATTCCATAAATGCTTAGTTAAATAAATAAATAAACATTTAGTAAAAATCTAAGACCTAATGATTGGCCTTGGTCAACTCGAGTAGACTAGTCTAGCAATCAGGGTTCTTAGTAGTAAAGGAGATATGTAAATCTCATCAAACATGTGACCTATAATCAGTCAGTCTAGCTAGGACATCTTTTGATATATAGGCTTTTATAGTTCTTTAGACCGTCCATAGTTGGTATAGTTCTTTAGTTCTTTGGCACATGTTATCTTTGAGTATATCCCAGATGTTCCTCAACACGGTTAGGGAATACTGTAAATATCATCAAACAAGCGTCTCATATTCGATCAGTCTAGCTAGGACATCTTTCAAACCTGAGAATGGGACATGCTATCTTTGATATTTCCCAGTCAAACCCTTGGAATAATAGTTCTTTGTGCAAGTTCTTTGAAATAGATCGCTAGTTCTTTGACAACACACCACTAAAAATAGCTCTTTAAAGTAAACCGTTAGTTCCTTGAAAATCGATCTTTAGTTCTTTGTAAGTAGACCTTTGGAAATAGTTCTTTGTTTTAGATATTTAGTTCTTTGAAAGTAGATCTTTGAAAATAGTTCTTGAATTTGAAATAGTTATCTACTCATAATGAATAAACAACTTACTTTGCATTCCTGTATATTGTATCCAAAACAGAATCTAGGATAAGAATTATACGTATAAAGATATGTTAAGTAAAAGCATTTAAGTAAATATAATCTTACGAAAATAATTTACGCATGCTTCTCAGCCCCGCATTTGAGAACAAAAATGCTTAGAAAAGGGGCAATGAACTCACCTGTGCTGCTAGAAATGAAACCACAACAGATAATGCTCTTTCGTAGCTTGTAGACTATGTTTCTATAGTCCCTGATTTGTTTTAAGAAAATTCGTATACGATAAGTATTTGTAACAGGCGCAACTAGGGTTTTGGTCTCGGCGTGCAACTATGTGTCCTAGTTAACTAATGTGTTTACTTGAGTTCTCTCTAAGTAGCCTAATATATTGCCCAATCATAACCCTAATCCCATGAATAATTACCATTACACCTTAGTGATGTATGGTTTACGTTGTTCATATTCAAAGTCTTTTAATTAGAACATTTTAAAAACTTTATTTTAAGTTAAACTATTAAGTTAGGAATCATTTATTTTAGTTTAAAGAAGTTTATAATTCACTTACCTTTTATTTAACATCAATCAATTTAAGAAAATTATAACTTATCTTGTTAGACTTAAGCTAATCTAATTTGATTAACTCCAAGTCTCTGGTTAGTTCTCTGTTTTCCCATGGTTCTTTGATCGTTCTTGTGCGTACAAGTTAGCTTAGAGAGTCTCATTGAACTATCTATTTGTTGTACATGTGTATAGAAATCTCTAAGTATTTGGTGTTCACAATGTGTTTAACACCTAAACTTAGCTCGTTTTCTTGATCTTTAATGGATTCCCAATTGTTTTCATTACTTGAAAACCCTAATTTAGATTCACTAATTCACATTTACAATTAATTACATTTTAAAATGGTTTTTGTGTTTGGCCTTGCCAGATGCAGCCCCCGATTTTCGAACAAATCACTAGCCTACTCCTTATCCCTTGTTCCTATATTGTTCTAGGGTGATGTGGTGTGATTTTTCCTATGATCTTTGGGGTGGTTAACCGGTTAAATGTGGGTCGGCCAAGAGGGTTTATGAAACCCTAAAAACCGAACAAAGAATGCATCTTTACCTCGAATCAGTCGGTTAAAGTGTAACATCAGTGCCGGAAGCGTCACCGGAACAATGATTTGCACCGTAACTTGCACAGTAACTCAGGTACAAACTATGTGAACTATTGTATGCTATTAACATTGTGATGCTTGACACTAAACCATTATGCTATCGTTTCTGAAGTCTGATTAAATCTCACGGTTTAACAGTCAGAAACACATCAGAAAATGCAGAACTGACACACAAATGCTTGATTTAATGCTATTATGTATAAACGTATGCGAGGTTGAACAGAACAAAACAATAACGGATGTCGTTACAGGAACGCTAAATGGACGGATTATTCGTACAGGTGACGATCTGTATGAATACTTCTGAAAGTTTAACGTTCTGAATGATGTCCAATAATTAGAAAACGATATTGAAAAGTGTAGTTATAATCGTATTCGTACGGGTGACGATTCGAACGAATACGCGCGACAACTATACGATTCGATTTAAACTGAAATGTAAACATTTTTAGAAATTTAAAATAAACGTAAGATAATTAGTTAATTTAGTAGGAATAACCATCTAAATTTATTTATTAATCTCTATCCTTAAAACCGAGACGTTCGTCGCAAAAACGAAACAGAAACGACGCTTTTACGCGAAACCAAGCGAGACCGAACACGCGGTTGGTTGGAAGAATTAAATGGGGCATTTAATTCCTCATCCTCCCCACCACCTACCAGCCATCTATCTCCTCTCTCTCACTAAAAATCGTCACTTTCTCTCTCTAAACTCTCTCACTAGAAACCCACCACATATCTCATCCATTTCTCAACCAAATCAAGAGATCTTGGTGTCTAAATGACCACTACATAATGTAAATCCTAGAAATACAAAATATCTGAGCTTTAAACCGCTTGATTCGAGGTACAAACGAGTTTTATGTTGCGATTTTAGGGTTTGAAAAACCCTATTTCGAACCTACCATTTGGTCGGTTAAAACCCCTTCAAACCTTAGGGAAACATCATTCACATCACCTAGGATGAGTTAGAAACTTGATAAACATCATGCCTTGTTCATTGAAGTCGAAAATAGGATTCCATCTCCATGCCATTCGACCACCCGAATCAGCTCACCGAATGAGTATGTTGTGTCATTCGCTGAATGGCTCTAAGCCGAAGGAACTCCTTCGCTCTGCCCCCATTCGGTCGGCTTGGTCCCATTCGCCACTAGCTATTCGAGAGCACCATTCGACCAACCCTTTTGTCGATCGCCCAAGGCCATTCATTTGACCAACTCCCATTCACCCAGGCCCTTTCGGTCAGCACCCATTCGGTGGGACTGGTTTGGTCGCACAAGCTCATCTGGCCACAACCTCATTCGTGGGATCAAACACATTCGGCCATGCCCTCCTTTCGTGTGAGCCATCACATTCGGCCAGCCAATTCGGTTCACATGGCTCACACACTCGCTTGGATACATGGAGGTTAAGTACATGGGTGCATGCATGGTGTGTGGGTGTGTGCATGGGATTTTTAACCAGAAACCATCCTAGTTTCACTAAACAAAGATGATATGCTTATAACCTTTTCATGATAAGGCCTAAGACATCAATGGATTTCTAAACAAATGTTAAACATATAGTTTGTTTATCATAGGGGATGAATGATAAACAAGGGTTTGCGCATTGACACTAAGGATTTTAACTAATTCAACCACAAAGCATGAAATACAAAGGATCTAACTATGTGTTAGTGTTAATTACTAACACCCAATACTTAGTTAATTACTCCATTACATACAACCAAGTTAGAAAGTCCTATGGAATTTCTAAGTAGGTTGTACAACAAATAATTCAAGAAAACAAAGGGAAGCTAAGACTAAAGCCTAGGCTTAGAGTTAATCTAGCTGGATTAACTTAAGTCTAATAAACAAATATATAATTTTATTAAGATACAATCTGATTTTAATAAAAGGAATCAATGAGAAACTTTCTTAAATTAAGTAATTGATTTCTAGTCTAAATTTAACTTAAAATGAATTAATTTAAAATATTAAATTAAGGTTTTGTAATGGTGACTTACGAGAATCAAGGGTTTACTTATGGGTGATACCATAGACTAATTAGATGAAACCTTAGAAATATACTAGTAGCATAGGACACTTAGTTGCACACCGAGACCAAAACCCTAGTTTGCATCTGTTATAACGACTTATAGAACTCGAATCTCTTAAAACAACTCAGGTGTTGAAGATACTTAAGCTACAACAAACGAGCGCGCATTATCTGTGGTAATTCTTACTTAGCAACACAGCTGAGTTAATTGTCCCTTTTCAAACCATTTTGGATTTTACATCAGGACTGAGAAGCATGTTAATCATTTTAAACAGATGTTTAATTGTTTGTAATTGCTTTTATAATAAACCATATGCTAATGCTAATGCTATAAGCTACATGCTAAAACAAAATGCTAATGCTAATGCTAGATACTTAAACTATATGCTAATGCTAATGCTATAAAACTACATGCTAAAACTATATGCTCATACTAATGATATAAACTACATGCTAAAACTATATGCTCATGCTAATGCTATAAGCTACATGCTAAGACTCTATGCCAATGCTAATTCTATAAGCTTCATGCTAAAACTATATGCTACAACTGTATGCTAAAGCTAGATGTTATATGCTACAAGCTAAAGCCATATACCAAGACTACATGCTAATGCTATAGGCTACATACTACATGCTAAGATTGGACGCTAATGCAAAGCTTGTGTCCATATATGAGATACGTGAATGCTAAACTATCCTAATGCAAAGCTTGTATCTATATATAGGACACGTGAATGCTAAACTACGCTAATGCAAAGCTTGTATCTATATATGGGATACGTGAATGCTAAACTACGCTAATGCAAAGCTTGTATCCATATAAGAGATACGTGAATGCTAAACTATGCTAATGCAAAGCTTGTATCTATATATGGGATACATGAATGCTAAACTATGCTAAAGCAAAGCTTGAATCGAATCATGAGATACGTAATTGCTAAACTATGCTAGAGCAAAGCTTGTATCTAATCATGGGTTACGTAAATGCTAAACTGTGCTATTGCAAAGCTTGTACCTATGCTTGAGATTCGTAAATGCTAAACTATGCTGATGTAAAGCTAATATATGTGTATAATGTACGTAAAAGCCGGGCTAAATGAATGCTATAATGTAACATCAGTGCCGGAATCGTACCGGACAGTGATCTCAAACAGTGACATGAACAGTAATTAGGTACGAACCATATATGTTTCACTTTATGTCATGCTTATATCATATGTCATTATCAGTTTGTGTTATCAAACAACAAATTCTGAATCATTACAGAGAAACAAAACTCAGAAAACAGGGTTCATCAGTCGGATAATTATCTGACATCACAGAACCATCATGTGATTACTTGTTAGGATTTTATTATGTATAAACGTATGTGAGGCTCTATAGAACAAAACCACACGGATGTCGTTACGTGAATGCTAAATCGACAGATTATTCATATAGGTGACGACCTGTACGAATAAATATGAAAGTTTAATGTTCTGAATGATATACGATAATTAGAAAAACAATATTGAAAAGTATAGTTATCGTCGTGTTCATACGGGTGACGATTCGATTTTTAAACAGTAAATTTAATATTTTTGAAAATTTAAAATAAACCAAAGCTATTTAGTTAATTTACTAGGAATAACCACTTAAAATAATTTTTATAAATCTTAATTTATAAAACGAGTCGTTTTCGTTACGAAAAGTACAAAGAAACGACGTGTTACGCGAAACCGAGCCACCAGGTATTTTGGATCATTAAAGATGGTCATAAATGACACACCAACCACCATCAACCTCTTTCTCTCTCTCTAATCGCGTCTCCCTCTCTCTCTAGAATTCTCTCCACCTTCTCTCTTGGATTTCTCCTCCATATCTCCACGAAATCGCAAGTTTTTGGTGTCAAAACGACCACCATCATCTGTAGATCAAGGAAGTACAAGGGATTCCAGCTTTAATCCGTCGATCTTGAGGTAAATCTCCATTTTATTTTCGGTTTTTGAGGTGTACCACGAAACCTTTTAGCTTGTGATGTTTAACCGAAATAAACACTTAGGAAACACTTAGATAAACACCTAGAAGCAACTGGGAAACTTTGGGAACTAATTTGTAGCAGATTAGGGTTGAAAAATGAAGAGGATGATGCATGTTCGCGAACCAGATGATTCGGCCGAACCTATGCCAAGGAGCCGAACCTGTCGTCTCTGACCAACAACCAGAGACGAACCTGTCGACTCTGACCAAAAGCCAGAGCCAAACCGGTCATCTTTTGGCCGAACCTGAGTACTCCTAGCCGAACCTTCTAAGGCGATGGACCCTTGAACGAACCTTTGACCATGAATCTCTGATCCACAAACCTACACACGAGCCGAACCTGGAGATGACACGAACCTAGGATGAATGAACCAAGCAGACACGAACCTAGATCATACACGAACCTCAGAGGTTCGCCGAACCTTAAAGGTTCGCCGAACCTATTGTTGGCTGCCAAAAGGTTCGCCGAACTTAGTGTTAACCGAACCTACTCTCACAGCCAATAGGTTCCCTGCCCAAGTGGTGATTTAATCTAAATGTTGTTTAATTTGAGCAAATCTGGACATAGGATTGCTAAACATAGTGTAATGACCAAGGGAATGAATACCCGGGTACTTCAAGCCTAGAACGAACTAGGGAACATGCATTAAGGTGTGTGTACATGTGAAGTGTAATGGAGTTAATTTCAACATTAACATCTAACACTTAGAAAGTTTCATACGAATGCATAACTAAGTTAGATTGTTCAATTGAACACTTTAAGCTAAGTTATACACACGGGCGAACAAAGAACTATCGGAAACAAAGATCTAGCAATAGGTTTAAGGTTAGTTGAATGTGATTAACCTAAGCCTAACTTGTTGATTATATTCCTTAAATTAAATTATAAGTTTTTATTTAAGATATTCTTTAACTCAAATAAAATGATTTCTAACTTAACGACATAAAATAAAGTGTTTAAAAGGTTTTAATTAAGAAATATTGAAGATGAACAACGTAAACCATACATCGCTAAGGTGTAATGGTAATTAATTATGAGATTGGGGTTATGAAGGGGTAATAAGTTAGATTAAATCTTAGAATCACATTAACAACATAGGACACTTAGTTGCACACCAGGACCGAACCCTAGATACGACGACTAATACGTATACTTATTGTATTCGAACTCTTTTAAAACAACTCAGGAACTGAAGATACAAAGTCTACAAACAAAGAGCACGCATTTTGTGGTAGTACATTACACAACAACACAAGTGAGTTCATTGCCCCTTTTCTAAACATTTTGTTTTACAAACGCGGGGCTGAGAAGCATGCGTAAATTATTTTCTTGGATTATAATTACTTAAATGCTTTTATTTAACATACGTTTATTACGTGAAGAAAACTGTTAACCTAGATTGTGTCTAGGAAAACTTATTTCAGGTTTCATAAAGGATTATTTACTTATCATAAGTAGATAAATGTTCACTTTATGTATACTTGTACAACGGTCTATTTTTCAACTGTCTAATTATCAACGGTCAAGTTGCAACGGTCTATTTTCAAAGGAATATGTGGGAAATATCAAAGATAGCATGTGACGGTCAAGAACGGTCAAGAACAGTCAAGTACGGTCAAGAACGGTCAATAAAATCCTATAATTCAAAAGATGTCCTAGCTAGAATGATTGAGTGTGGGTCGCATGCTTGATGATATTTACAGATTCTCCTACACTACTAAGAACTTAGATTGCTAGACTAGTCTACTCGAGTATGACCAAGGCCCAATCATTGGATCTTAGATTTTATTAAATGTTTATTTATTTACTTAATTAAGCATTTATTGAATTGTTTCTACCAATGTTATTGTTGATCATGATTACATGATGAACTTAAGAAACCAACAGAGATTTCAAAGTGTATTTACAGGAACAATGAATAGAAGAACTGAACAACTAATGTGTAAATGGTAGGGGTAAAATGCTTAATTATCATTATCAACAATGTCATATGTGGGTTAGTAAGTGGTGGGATGGCGTATGGGCGGGTTGTAGGCTCGACCCATGCGTATGCCCTATATATAAGCATACAGATCTGGATATTACCTGTGATGTTAATGAGATTAAGGTTGTTACCCGAGAGTGGAATAAATGTTTTATGTACAGGTTTAGAACTTTGACAGATGTAACATCAGTGCCGGAACCGTCATCGGAACAGTGATCTGTACAGTACATGAACAGTAAATTAGGTACATATTTCAGTTATCAATTGTATATCATTTTCCTTACATGTTATCACAGCACAGTTCAGATTTAATTCAGAAAAACAAAGTACAGAACAATGGTTCTTGAGTCAGATAATTATCTGGCAACACAGAACCATCCAGGAATTACTTGTTAGGATTTAGTATTTATAAACGTATGTGAGGCCTTACAGAACAAAACAACACGAATATCGTTACGTGAATGCTAAATTGACGGGTTATTCGTATAGGTGACGATCTGTACGAATATATCTGAAAGTTTAACGTTCTGAATGATATTCTATAATTAGAAAACAATATTGAAAAGTATAGTTATCGTCGTGTTCGTACAGGTGACGATTCGAACGAATACGCGTGACGACCGTACGATTCAATTTAAACAATTAATTAAATATTTTAAATTAAATAAATAGAAGATATTAGTTAATTTATTAGGAATCACAACTTAGAATAATTAAATAAATTCTATTTTTATAAATCGTGTCGTTTCACCGCGAAACAACACTTTACGTGAAATAGAATGAGACCGAACAACCGGATATATTCTAACGCATTAAATGAAACATTTATGTCACCACCTACCACCACCACCACCATTCTTGCTTTCATTCACGTTTTACACCCTCTCTCTCTATGAAATTGTTCTCCACCTTCTCTCTAGAAGATCTCACTCATTTCAATTCGGATTCGATCAAATTTGGGGTCATTACGATCCTTTCATCTTGTAGATTACAGAAGTACAAGTATTTCGAGCTTCCATCCACGAAATCTAAGGTAAATGAACACTTTAAATTCGGTTTTAGGGTATTCACGAGCCCTTTTAGTTGTGGTTATGATAATTGGTTTTAAACACTTACGAACGTTGAGATGAGCACTAGTAAACAACTAGGAATGTGTAGAATTTGTGTTGTAACAGATTGGAGCCGCAAACAAGGAAGAGACGATACAGGTTCGTGGACCACCAAGCCGGCCGAACCTTCTTGGGTCGAAGGAGAGGGTGGCGAACCCAATCAGCCACGAACCCTGCTATCAACGAACCATCATCCTGCAACGAACCTAATGCTGACCTGCAACGAACCTTGCACCAGCATGTGGCTCCTGCACCGAACCCTGAACCACTGACAACGAACCTGTAGTCGTTTCTGAGCCACGAACCTTTGGACGCCTAACCTTCCTGTAGCCGAATCTAGGTGGGTAGCGAACCATTAAGTTGGCCGAACCCTTATGTCTAGCCGAACCTTCACATTTCAGGCGAGCCTAAGTGTCACGAACCCATGATTCACGAACCAGTCTCGGCCGAATCTACTAGATTACAACGAACCATAGCATGGCGAACCCTAGGAGCCGACCCTTAAAGGTTCGGTGGTGTATTGACCGAACCCTACATCTATATTAGCCGAACCATCCAATAGGTTCGCTGCCTTGAGGGTGTGCTGAATCTAAACCACCCTAAGACCCTTGAATTTTATAATGCATGGAGGCCTAGGTACATATATGTGCATGTGATAAGTGTGTGTGTGCATGGATAAGGATAAAACCCTAATCATGCATGCATGTGTAGGAGGAAATGTTGTACGTATAAGATTGTTAAGCAAGTGAGATTACATTGTTACAAATCCATGAGAATCAAAACCCAAGTCTTGACTTAAATGGGAAGTCAAGGAACCTTAATTTGGGCCCAATGGGGTTTAATAAAGCCCATCACACATTAAGTGTTACTTAAACTTAAGTAATGAGATTGTAATAAAAAGAAACCTATTTATAACTTGTTAGATTTCATTAAATGGTTTTGACTTAATATTGAATTAAAATGGAAGTTAATTGTAATGTTTTGATTTAAATACTTATTTTGATTTATTGTTTGGGAACTTGTTGAAAAATAGACAATATAATTGTCTGGATTTGGACTAAATACAAAGAAGACTCTGCCCAAATTTTGTAAAATTTATCTTAAGTGTTGTAGTTAAACATAGGATTTGGGGTCATAAAAGGGTAACTAAGTTAGATTAGATCATAGATACACTTAGTACTAGGACACTTAGTTACACACACCGAGACAAAGATTTAGATACGACGACTACTACGCGTACTTATTGTATTCGAATTCTTATAAAATAACTCAGGAACTGAAGATACTTAGCTTACAAACAAGAGTGTGCATTCTGTGATAGTACATTAGACATCAACACAGGTGAGTTCATTGCCCCTTTTCTAACAATTTTGTTTTAAAACACGGGGCTGAGAAGCATGCGTAAACTGCTATTTAAATTGTTTACTTAAATGCTTTTAAATTTGTATGTTTTACATACATAAATGTTATTCTAGACCATGTCTAGGAAGATTTTATGCAGGTTTTATTAAGCTTATTTACTTATAAATTAAGTGAATAATAGGGTTAAACTAAACATTTTAAACAAATCAAAACATTTCAAAGGAATCAAACTAAACATTTTGAAAAATCAAGTGGGTGAGTTCAACGAATCAAATGAAACATTTTGACAAATCAAGTGGGTGAGTTCAACGAATCAAACGAAACATTTTGACGAAACAAGTGTGGGATTTCAACGAATCAAACAAAACAATCTTTGCAAAGGTAATATTCAATGCTCAACGAACCAAGTGTTTGTTAAACAACGAATCAAGTGTACAATTGATCAATGAATCTAGTATTCTATGATCAACGAATCAAGTACATTTTGTAACAGAATCAGACGAATCAATAAATCATTTTCAAGGGAAAGCCTGGGAAATATCAAAGATAACATATGCCAAAACGAATCAAGAACGAAACAAAAACCCTACTTTTCAAGAAGTCCTAGCTACACCGTTTGATTTGTAGGTCATATGTTTGATGATATTTACAGATTCCCTAACTACTAAGTACCTAGATTGACAGACTAGTCTACTCGAGTTGACCAAGGCCCAATCATTAGGTCTTAGATTTTATTAAATGTTTATTTATTTATTTACTTAAGCATTTATGACTATTTATACAATTGCTATGGTTAATCATATTGTGTGATGAACTTATGATCAACATGGATTTCAAATGATTGTAATTATAGGGACAAAGAACAGAAGGATTTTTGTGTTAAATGAGAAAGGGTAAAAATGCTTAACTATCATTAACAACAGTGTCATATACGGATTAGTGTGTGGTGGGACGGTGACTGGGCGGGCGGTAAGTTCGACCCTACATATGCCCTATATATAAGCATACCGATTCGGATATTACATGTGGAGTTAATGAGGTTAAGGTCTTTACCGGAAGAGGTTTACAAATCACTTTCAAACTTAAAACTATATGAACTCACCAACCATGTGTTGATTTTATCTTTGCATGACTTCTCAGGTGACGAACAGGTCAACTAGGAAGCGTGTGCTTTTGGACTAGGACTTCAGATAGAAGACTTAGTATTTTTGGACCTGCATATTTTTGGAAACATCATCATACTATTATTTTGTATATCTTGTGCAGTTACAAGATAGTTATTTTATGATGTTTATGATAGATTTACATTGTTAAATTATAAACGATTCGGATGTAATTTAACTTTGTAATTCTATTCTATTTAGCATTTCTCATTTATATCATGTGCAATGTAAACAATCTGATCACTTTTGATTATCACTTACGATATCGCGCCCCGAGAACCTTCCGCTCGACGGGGATTCCAATCCAACCCCGCCGGCTCGGAGTGTGACAGATTGGTATCAGAGCCATGGTTATAGAGAAATATAGGTCACTTATTTAAACGGTTTGGCCTAGACTATAACCTAGGGACCCTGCATATAGAGAAATAGGACTTAGGAATTTCTTGCATACTGTCTTCTATATTTGATCATTGCACTAACCAATAACTTTATTGGTTATGATCAGAATGCCACCGAGAAGACAGCCTCCCTTGATACAGCTACCACCACGAGACTTGGCTCCACACTCCTCTACACCGTCACCAAATGATTCACCACCACCACCTCCTCCACCTCCTCCCCCTCCTCCTTTGATTACCCAAGCATCTGGCTCGGGCACAACACCTACTTTGGATCCTGCAACTATCGCCCTGGTGACGTTACTGAGTAGCCAGATGACAAACCAAATGAAAGAAGCAATACCGTAGATGTTCCTTCGTCTCTGCAATGAAATCAGCAACACTGGCAATTCATCTGGAGAAGCCAGTGGAAATACTGGAGGTTCATCTCATTACTCCTACAAGTCCTTTGTAGGATGTGAACCCTCCAGCTTTAGTGGGTCTGAAGGAGCCGTTGGATTAATCCAATGGATTGAGAAGATCGAGACAACCTTGGATCTCTGCAGCTGTCCCGAACACCACAAGGTCCGTTACTCAGCTGGAACATTCAACAAACGGGCTCTGACTTGGTGGAACGGTCAGATCAACGCCCGAGGAAGAGAGGAAGCTATGGCCATGCCATGGGAAGACTTCAAGACACTGCTGCGAACAGAATTCTGCCCCAAGAATGAGCTGCAGAAATTGGAGGTTGAATTATCCAACCATGTGATGAAAGGGGCTGATCACATGGGTTACACTACTCGTTACCACGAGTTAGTTGCTTTGGTGCCAGACATGGTACCAACTTTGGAGAAAAGGATAGACAGATATGTGGGTGGACTTCCCGCCTGCATTCAGGGCATGGTTGTTTCAGCCAACCCTACCACTGTCGAATCTGCAGTGAGATTGTCTGGAAAACTCACTGACCTTATGGTAGCCTCTGGAGTCCTAAAGAAGGAGGCTGAACCCAGCAAGAACAAAGCTGAGTCTTTAAAGAAACCCCACCACCATCAGAAGAAGAAGCAGAAGACCATCAAGAACTACACGACGGCCACACCTCTTCAACAAGTAGCAGCAGCACCACAAAACCCCAACCGCAAACCCTACATTGGCACGTTTCCTCTGTGTGCCAAGTGTTAGTATCATCATATTGCTAACACTCCCTGCAAGCAATGCACGGGATGTGGAAGAAAGGGCCATTGGGTCCAGCACTGCCGGATGACACCTAACCAAGCAGTCAACAATGTTGCTTTGGCTCTCCCTCCACCAGCTAATCAGAACAACGGTGGATGCTATAACTGTGGCGAACAAGGCCACTTTGCGAAGAACTGCCCAAAGAAGACACAACCAGCAGTTCAAGGTCCCCGTGGACGAGCCTTTGCCATCGGAGCACCATCGTTTTATCTCTACCAAATGTGGTCACTGGTACGTTTCTCTTACATGACTTTTATGCATCTGTTCTATTTGATACTGGTGCGGATCAGAGTTTTATCTCTACCAATTTTGCATGCCGATTAGATTTCATAGAGGAACAGTTAGACTCCCCTTACATTATAGAAGTATCTAACAGGAAACATATCACAGTTAGTACAGTTTATAGGAATTGCCCATTGACACTTAATGATTATACATTTACCATCGATTTGATACCGATGGAGTTAGGTAGTTTCGATATCATCGTGGGGATGGATTGGCTTTCTTCTAATCGAGTGGAAGCCATCTGTTCTGAAAAGCTGCTTCGAATTCCATTGCCGAGTGATTGTGTATTGGAAGTAAAGGGGGACCAAGCAAAAAGAAGTATCAAAACCATCTCTTGCATAAAGGCGCGTAAGTGTCTACAGAATCGGTGCGTGGCGTTCTTGGCTCATGTGGTGGAAAAAGAGAAGGATAAGAAGAAGATTCAAGATGTACCGGTAGTGAAAGAGTATCCTGAAGTATTTCCTGAAGATCTGCCAGGTTTGCCACCTGTGCGACCGGTAGAGTTTCGTATTGACTTAATTCCTGGAGCAACTCCTGTTGCTAAATCTCCTTACAGGTTAGCACCTTCAGAGATGCAGGAATTGTCTAACCAGTTACAGGAGCTATTTGACAAGGGTTTCATCAGACCGAGCTACTCACCTTGGGGAGCTCCGGTCTTGTTTGTGAAAAAGAAAGACGGATCGTTCAGAATGTGCATAGAGTACCGTGAGCTGAACAAGTTAACTATCAAGAATCGGTATTCATTGCCGAGATTTGATGACTTGTTTGATCAGTTGCAAGGAGCTCTATATTTTTCAAAGATCGATCTACGGTCCGATTATCATCAACTTAGAGTCCAATACGAAGACATACCGAAGACGGCTTTCCGAACCAGATACGGGCATTACGAATTCCTAGTGATGCCTTTCGGATTGACGAATGCACCCGCAGTTTTCATGGATCTCATGAACCGAGTGTGCAAGCCGTATTTAGATCAGTTTGTCATTGTCTTTATTGATGACATACTGATTTATTCCAAGAACAAAGCAGAGCACGAGCAACACTTCAGGAAGATCTTGGAGCTGTTGAAGGAAAAGAAACTTTATGCCAAATTCTCTAAATGTGAATTTTGGCTAAGAGAAGTTCAATTTCTGGGACATGTAGTCAACAGCGAGGGAATACACGTGGATCCTGCCAAGATCGAGGCGATAAAGAATTGGGACACTCCGAAGACACAGACGGAGATACGGTCTTTTCTGGGATTGGCAGGTTATTACAGAAGGTTTATCTCAAACTTTTCTAAGATAGCATTGCCCTCACTAAGTTAACTCAGAAAAGTGAACCGTTTGTCTGTGAGCAGAAACAAGAAGATGCTTTTGAGACGTTGAAACAGAAATTATGTAATTCTCCAATCCTGTCTCTTCCAGAAGGATGCGATGACTTTGTTGTGTACTGTGATGCTTCCCGTCAGGGACTTGGTTGTGTATTAATGCAACGGGACAAAGTTATTGCCTATGCCTCCACACAGTTAAAAGTTCATGAGAAGAACTACACTACTCATGATCTTGAACTGGGAGCGGAAATCTTCGCATTGAAGATTTGGAGACATTACTTATATGGCACCAAGTGTACCATATTTACTGATCACAAGAGTCTGTAGCACATCTTTGATCAGAAGGAGCTCAACATGCGACAACGCCGTTGGGTTGAACTTCTGAATGATTATGATTGTGTGATCAAGTACCATCCGGGAAAGGCGAACGTTGTAGCCGATGCCTTGAGCCGGAAGGAACGGGTCAAACCCCTACGTGTTAGAGCAATGGGGATAACCGTGCAGACCAGTTTAAGTGACAAGATTATTCAAGCACAACAAGAAGCACTTGATTGAGGTAATCTGAAAAAGGAACTTGATTGCGGAGCAGAAAAACAGTTTGACACGAAGTCTGATGGAATGATCTATTACCGGGAATGTGTATGGATCTCGGCGGTAGATGAACTGAGAGAACTTATCTTCAATGAGGCACACAAGACTAAATACTCTGTTCATCCAGGCACCGATAAAATGTACCAAGATTTGCGTGGATTCTATTGGTGGCCTGGAATGAAGAAAGACATAGCCGAATACGTCGGTCAATGTCTAACGTGTGCGAAGGTGAAGGCGGAACACCAGAGACCGTCTGGGTTACTGGAACAGCCTGAGATTCCGCTCTGGAAGTGGGAACAAATAGCTATGGATGTCATTACCAAGCTACCCCGCACTTCCAGTGGTCACGATACAATCTGGGTGATCATTGACCGTTTAACAAAATCTGCTCACTTCTTGCCTATGCGTGAGACCTTCACGATGGATAAACTGGCAAGGTTGTACATCAACGAGATAGTGGTACGCCACGGTGTGCCATTGTCTATTATTTCTGATCGACACAGCAGATTCACCTCAAGGTTCTGGCAATCACTACAGAAATCTGTAGGGACACAGTTAAATCTGAGTACAGCTTACCACCCACAAAAGGATGGTCAAAGCGAACGTACTATTCAAACTCTAGAGGACATGTTAAGAACCTGTGTATTGGACTTCGGTGGGAATTGGGATTCCCATTTGCCACTGATCGAGTTCTCCTATAATAACAGTTACCACAGCAGTATCGGATGTGCACCATTCGAGGCTCTATATGGCAGGAAATGTCGATCACCGATCTGTTGGGCAGAAGTTGGAGATAATCGAATAACTGGTCCAGAACTAATTCAGGAAACCACTGACAAAATTGCTCAAATTCAAAGAAGACTACAAGCAACAAGGAGCAGACAAAAGAGCTGCGCTGACAAACGGCGCAAGCCGTTGGAATTCCAAGTGGGAGACCGAGTCATGTTGAAGGTATCCCAATGGAAAGGCGTTGTACGCTTTGGAACGAAAGGCAAATTAGCACCACGATACGTGGGACCGTTCGAGATCATTGAACGAATTGGTCGTGTGGCGTATAGACTGAGATTACCGGATGAACTCAGTGGTGTGCATGACGTGTTTCACGTCTCAAACCTAAAGAAATGCCTTACTGACGAGTCTCTCGTCATTCCGATTGAAGAAATTCAAGTGGATGAACAATTACACTTCATTGAGAAACCTCTGGAGATTATGGATCGCAAGGTTAAACAACTGAGGCGAAGCCGTATTCCGATTGTAAAGGTTCGATGGAACTCAAGACGCGGACCCGAGTTTACCTGGGAACGTGAAGATCACATGAAGTCAAGGTATCCCCAACTGTTTGAAGAGGAAGCTGTACCCGATAACAACTCTTAAATTTCGGGTCGAAATTTCTATAACAAGGGGAGACTGTAACATCAGTGCCGAAACCGTCACCGGAACAGTGATCTCTACAGTACATGAACAGTAAATCAGGTACATTTTTCAGTTATCAATTGTATATCATTTTCCTTACATGTTATCACAGCACAGTTCAGATTTAATTCAGAAAAACAAAGTACAGAACAATGGTTCTTGAGTCAGATAATTATCTGGCAACACAGAACCATCCTGGAATTACTTGTTAGGATTTATTATGAATAAATGTATGTGAGGCCTTACAGAACAAAACAACACGAATATCGTTACGTGAATGCTAAATTGATGGGTTATTCGTATAGGTGACGATCTGTACGAATATATCTGAAAGTTTAACGTTCTGAATGATATTCTATAATTAGAAAACAATATTGAAAAGTATAGTTATCGTCGTGGTCGTACGGGTGACGATTCGAACGAATACGCGCGACGACCGTACGATTCAATTTAAACAGTTAATTAAATATTTTAAATTAAATAAATAGAAGATATTAGTTAATTCATTAGGAATCACAGCTTAAAATAATTAAATAAATTCTATTTTTATAAATCGTGTCGTTTCACCGCGAAACAACACTTTACGCGAAACAGAACGAGACCGAACAACCGGATATATTCTAATGCATTAAATGAAACATTTATGTCACCACCTACCACCACCTCCATTCTTGCTTTCATTCACGTTTTACACCCCTCTCTCTAAGAAATTGTTCTCCACCTTCTCTCTAGAAGATCTCACTCGTTTCAAGTTAGATTCGATCAAATTTGGTGTCATTACGATCCTTTCATCTTGTAGATTACAGAAGTACAAGTATTTCGAGCTTCCATCCACGAAATCTAAGGTAAATGAACACTTAAAATTCGGTTTTAGGGTATTTATGAGCCCTTTTAGTTGTGGTTATGATAATTGGTTTTAAACACTTACGAACGTTGAGATGAGCACTAGTAAACAACTAGGAATGTGTAGAATTTGTGTTGTAACAGATTGGAGCCGCAAACAAGGAAGAGATGATACAGGTTCGTGGACCACCAAGCCGGCCGAACCTTCTTGGGTCGAAGGAGAGGGTGGCGAACCCTATCAGCCACGAACCCTGCTATCAGCGAACCATCATCCTGCAACGAACCTAATGCTGACCTGCAACGAACCCTGCACCAGCATGTGGCTCCTGCACCGAACCCTGAACCACTGACAACGAACCTGTAGTCGTTTCTGAGCCACGAACCTTTGGACGCCAAACCTTCCTGTAGCCGAACCTAGGTGGGTAGCGAACCATTAAGTTGGCCGAACCCTTATGTCTAGCCGAACCTTCACATTTCAGGCGAGCCTAAGTGTCACGAACCCATGATTCACGAACCAGTCTCGGCCGAATCTACTAGATTACAACGAACCATAGCATGGCGAACCCTAGGAGCCGACCCTTAAAGGTTCGGTGGTGTATTGACCGAACCCTACATCTATATTAGCCGAACCATCCAATAGGTTCGCTGCCTTGAGGGTGTGCTGAATCTAAACCACCCTAAGACCCTTGAATTTAATAATGCATGGAGGCCTAGGTACATATATGTGCATGTGATAAGTGTGTGTGTGCATGGATAAGGATAAAACCCTAATCATGCATGCATGTGTAGGAGGAAATGTTGTACGTATAAGATTGTTAAGCATGTGAGATTACATTGTTACAAATCCATGAGAATCAAAACCCAAGTCTTGACTTAAATGGGAAGTCAAGGAACCATAATATGGGCCCAATGGGGTTTAATAAAGCCCATCACACATTAAGTGTTACTTAAACTTAAGTAATGAGATTGTAATAAAAAGAAACCTATTTATAACTTGTTAGATTTCATTAAATGGTTTTTACTTAATATTGAATAAAAATGGAAGTTAATTGTAATGTTTTGATTTAAATACTTATTTTGATTTAATTGTTTGGGAACTTGTTGAAAAATAGACAATATAATTGTCTGGATTTGAACTAAATACAAAGGAGACTCTGCCAAAATTTTGTAAAATTTATCTTAAGTGTTGTAGTTAAACATGGGATTTGGGGTCATAAAAGGGTAACTAAGTTAGATTAGATCATACATACACTTAGTACTAGGACACTTAGTTACACACACCGAGACAAAGATTTAGATACGACGACTACTACGCGTACTTATTGTATTCGAATTCTTATAAAATAACTCAGGAACTAAAGATACTTAGCTTACAAACAAGAGTGCGCATTCTGTGATAGTACATTAGACATCAACACAGGTGAGTTCATTGCCGCTTTTCTAACAATTTTGTTTTAAAACGCGGGGCTGAGAAGCATGCGTAAACTGCTATTTAAATTGTTTACTTAAATGCTTTTAAATTTATATGTTTTACATATATAAATGTTATTCTAGACCATGTCTAGGAAGATTTTATGCATGTTTTATTAAGCTTATTTACTTATAAATTAAGTGAATAATCGGGTTAAACTAAACATTTTAAACAAATCAAAACATTTCAAAGGAATCAAACTAAACATTTTGAAAAATCAAGTGGGTGAGTTCAACGAATCAAACGAAACATTTTGACAAATCAAGTGGGTGAGTTCAACGAATCAAACGAAACATTTTGACGAAACAAGTGTGGGATTTCAACGAATCAAACGAAACAATCTTTGCAAAGGTAATATTCAATGCTCAACAAACCAAGTGTTTGTTAAACAACGAATCAAGTGTACAATTGATCAATGAATCTAGTATTCTATGATCAACGAATCAAGTACATTTTGTAACAGAATCAGACGAATCAATAAATCATTTTCAAGGGAAAGCCTGGGAAATATCAAAGATAACATATGCCAAAACGAATCAAGAACGAAACAAAAACCCTACTTTTCAAGAAGTCCTAGCTAGACCGTTTGATTTGTAGGTCATATGTTTGATGATATTTACAGATTCCCTAACTACTAAGTACCTAGATTGACAGACTAGTCTACTCGAGTTGACCAAGGCCCAATCATTAGGTCTTAGATTTTATTAAATGTTTATTTATTTATTTACTTAAGCATTTATGACTATTTATACAATTGCTATGGTTAATCATATTGTGTGATGAACTTATGATCAACATGGATTTCAAATGATTGTAATTACAGGGACAAAGAACAGAAGGATTTTTGTGTTAAATGAGAAAGGGTAAAAATGCTTAACTATCATTAACAACAGTGTCATATACGGATTAGTGTGTGGTGGGACGGTGACTGGGCGGGCGGTAAGTTCGACCCTACATATGCCCTATATATAAGCATACCGATTCGGATATTACATGTGGAGTTAATGAGGTTAAGGTCTTTACCGGAAGAGGTTTACAAATCACTTTCAAACTTAAAACTATATGAACTCACCAACCATGTGTTGATTTTATCTTTGCATGACTTCTCAGGTGACGAACAGGTCAACTAGGAAGCGTGTGCTTTTGGACTAGGACTTCAGATAGAAGACTTAGTATTTTTGGACCTGCATATTTTTGGAAACATCATCATACCATTATTTTGTATATCTTGTGCAGTTACAAGATAGTTATTTTATGATGTTTATGATAGATTTACATTGTTAAATTATAAACGATTCGGATGTGAACAATCTGATCACTTTTGATTATCACTTACGATATCGCGCCCCGAGAACCTTCCGCTCGACGAAGATTCCGATCCAACCCCGCTGGCTCGGGGTGTGACAACAGAGATGGAACAAAAGGGTAGGTAAAATGCCTAATTATCATTAACATCAATGTCCTATGTGGCTTAGTATGTGGTGGGATGGCGTCTGGGCAGGTTGTAGGCTCGACCCTTTCGTATGCCCTATATATAAACATATCGACTCGGATGATACAGGTGATGTTAATGAGGTTAGGGTTGTTACCGAAAAAGGATTTTACAGAACTATTCTTCAAATGTTAAACTATATGAACTCACCAACCATGTGTTGACTTGATCTTTTTGCATGACTTCTCAGGTGACGAACATGTCAATTAAGAAGTTATTGTTTTTGAGCTAGGCTTTCAGTTAAAGGATCTAGCATTTTGGACCTGCATATTTTTGGAACATCATACACATATTTTTGTATATCTTGTGCAGATACAAGATAGGATATTTATGATGTTAATAGTAGATTTACATTGTTAAATTATGAACTAAACTGATGTAATTTAACTTTGTAATTCTATTCTATTTAGCATTTTTCTCATTATATATCATGTGAAAAGTAAACAATCTGATCATCACGATTATCACCTCGATATCGCGCCCCGGGAACCTTCCGCCCAGCGGGACACACGATCCGGCCCGCCGGCTCGGTGTGTGACATATAAACATGTCAACTCTTAAACAGTATGCTAAAGCTATGATGGAGACGGGATTGAACATAGGTAAAATGCTTAATTATCATTAACACCAATGTCATATGTGATTTAGTATGTGGTGGGACGGTGGCTGGGCGGGCGGTAAGTTCGACCGTACATATGCCCTATATATAAGCATACCGAATTGGATATTATAGGTGATGTTAATGAGGTTAAGGTTGCTACCGAAAAGGTTTGCTAAAGCTATTTTTCAACTACTAAACTATATGAACTCACCAACCATTGTGTTGACTTTGTTTTCTTACATTCTTTCTCAGGTGAGGTACATGATTAAGCTAAGGCTAAGGAATGTATGCTAGGATGCCCAGTTAGAGGACCTAGTAGATTTTGGAAAGCTCATGTTTTGTTTATTGATGCGAATCACTTTTGATATCTTGTACAGTTACAAGATAGTAAACACTTGATTCTTTTTATTGGTTTACTTAGTTAAATTATCAAACATTCAGCTGTAATTTAACTTTGTAATCCTAGTTTAAATGCCATATTGTGCTTTAGTTATTCTCAATGTTGATACTATGTAAACAATATGATCATCACGATTATCACTCACAATATCACGCCCCGGGAACCTTCCGCCCAACGGGAAAGTCGATTCGTCCTGCCGGCTCGGGGTGTGACAGATTGGTATCAGAGCTCAAGGTTATAGAGAATAATAGGTCATTTACTTAAAACGGTCTGGCCTAGACTATAACTTAGGGACCCGCATGTAGAGAACATAGGATCTATGTTTGCATTGTGTTTTCTACATTCGATCACTGCACTAACCAATATTCTTTTGGTTATGATCAGAATGCCGCCCAGAAGACAACCGACTCCGCTACCAACTCCACAAAACTCAGCACCTCACTCATCAACACCTACACCACCTGATTCATCGCGTCCTCCTCTTCCACTTAATCCTCCTCCGAACCCAAATGCAACACCAGCTCTCGATCCTACTACCGTTGCTTTGGCAATACTTCTGAGCAGTCAGCTGACTAATTAGCTGAAGGATGTTATCCCAGAGATGATCAACAGGATTCAAGATCACGGCAACAACTCTGGGCATACTACAGGAGAAGCTAGTGGAAACACTAGCACTACTTCAGACTGCTCCTACAAATCATTCGTAGGATGCAAGCCGCCAAGCTTTAGCGGCGTTGAAGGAGCTGTTGGACTGATGCAATGGCTATAGAAGATGGAGACCACATTGGACATCAGCGGTTGTCCAGAACACCACAAGGTTCGATATGCTGCTGGATCTTTCAACAAACGTGCCTGAACATGGTGGAACTCCCAGATTAGAGCTCGAGGCAGAGAGGAAGCACTGGCTATGCCTTGGGCAGATTTTTAAATCCTTCTAAGGAAAGAATTCTGTCCAAAGCACGAACTTCGGAAGCTAGAGGTTGAACTTTCAAATCATGTGATGAAAGGAGCAGACCACATGACTTTCACCACTCGCTTTCATGAACTAGTAGCTTTGGTGCCAAAGATGGTACCGACTCTGGAAAAGCATATTGATAGATATGTGGGAGGATTACCTTCCTGCATTCATAGCATTGTACTGGCTGCAAATCCTGCAACTCTGGAATCATCCATATCTCTATCAGCTAAACTCGAGTTTTGAAGAAAGACTTAGGAAAAGCAAAAGAAGAGACTTCAAAGAAGCCTGAACACCACCAAAAGAAGAAGCAAAAGGTCGTCAAGAATTATGTGATGGCCACCCCATTAAGATAAGCCCCTGCAGTACCCTATAATGCTGCACCCAAGCATTATGTTGGAGTGCATCCTCAGTGTGCTCAATGCATATATCATCATCCTACTACGTTGTAGTGCAGGAAGTGCAACAACTGTGGCCGACTAGGCCACTGGGTTCAGCAATGCCGTAGCCCGGTTACACAAGCTACAAACAATGCTGCTAGAGCATTACCTCCACCACCAATCCCAGACAATCACAACAACAACAACAGGGGATGTTATAACTGTGGAGAAGTAGGCCATTTCTCCAGAGACTGCCCAAAGAGAGTGCAACAGGGAGCCCAAGCACCTCATGGAAGGGCTTTTGTGATTGAAGCCAATGCAGAACGCCAAGACCCAAACGTGGTCACTGGTACATTTCTTTTACATGACTCTTATGCATCTATTTTGTTTGACACTGGTGCAGATCAAAGTTTTATTTCATCTGACTTTGCATGCCAACTTAACCTTACTAAGGAATCTTTAGACTCCCCTTACATTATCGAAGTAGCAAATGGAAAACAAATCACAGCTGTCACTATACTTTGGAACTGCCCACTTACACTAGCTGATCATACATTTACTATCGATTTGTTATCGATGGAGTTGGGTAGTTTCGACATCATCGTTGGGATGGATTGGCTATCTGTCAATAGAGTAGAAGTCATCTGTTCCGAAAAGCTACTTCGGATTCCATTGGCGAGCGATCGTGTATTGGAAGTTCGAGGGGACCAAGAAAAGCGTAGTGTCAAAATCACATCCTTCATAAAAGCGCGTAAGTGTCTACAAAAGCAATGTATAGCTTTCTTGGCTCATGTAGTGGAGAAAGAGAAAGACAAGAAAACGATTCAAGACGTGCCGATAGTAAAGGAATACCCCAAAGTGTTTCCTGAAGACCTACCGGGTTTGCCACCTGTGAGACCGGTAGAGTTTCTTATTGAGTTGATTCCTGGAGCAACACCTGTTGCCAAATATCTTTATAGGTTAGCACCTTCAGAGATGCAGGATTGTGGAGCAGAAAAGCAATTTGAAATAAAACCAGACGAAGTCATCTACTACAAGGACCGTGTATGGATTCCTGCAGTGGATGAATTGAGAAAGCTTATCTTTGATGAAGCACACAAGACCAAGTACTCTGTGCATCCCGGTGCTGATAAAATGTAATAAGACTTACGGGAATTTTATTGGTGGCCGGGTATGAAGAAAGACGTATCCGAGTACGTTGGTCGATGCCTTACGTGTGCCAAAGTGAAAGCAGAACCCCAGAAACCGTCAGGTTTACTGGAATAGCCTGAAATTCCACTTTGGAAGTGGGAACAAATAGCCATGGAATTTATTACCAAGCTACCTCGCACTTCCAGTGGTCATGATACAATTTGGGTTATCGTTGATTGATTAACCAAATTTGCTCATTTCTTGCCAATGCGTGAGACTTATACGATGGATAAACTGGCAAGGCTTTACATCAATGAGATAGTCGTACGAAATGGTGTGCCATTATCTATCATCTCAGATCGAGATAGCAGATTTACATCAAGGTTCTGGCAATCATTGCAGAAATCTCTAGGGACGCACTTAAATCTGAGTACCGCTTACCATCCACAAACGGACGGTCAGAGCGAACATACTATCGGTGGGAATTGGGACTCTCATTTACCGCTGATTGAATTCTCCTACAACAACAGTTATCATAGTAGCATCGGATGTGCACCGTTCGAGGCTCTTTATGGTCGAAAATGTCGATCACCGATCTGTTGGACTGAAGTGGGAGATAATCGAATAACTGGGCTAGAACTTATTCAAGAAACTACCGACAAGATTGCTCAGATTCAACAACGGCTACAAGAAACACGAAGCAGACAAAAGAGCTATGCCGACAAACGGCGCAAGCCGTTGGAATTCCAAGTGGGAGATCGTGTCATGTTAAAGGTATCCCCATGGAAAGGCGTAGTCCGTTTTGGAAAGAAAGGCAAACTAGCACCACGATACGTAGGACCGTTCGAGATCATCGAGCGTATTGGTCCTGTGGCGTACAGACTAAGATTACCAGATGAACTTAGTGGTGTGCATGACGTGTTTCACGTCTCAAACTTAAAGAAATGTCTTGTTGATGAATCGCTCGTCATACCAGTTGAAGAAATTCGATTGGACGAACATTTACACTTCATCGAAGAACCTTTGGAGATTATGGATTGCAAAGTTAAGAAACTGAGGCGAAGCCGTATTTCGAATGTCAAGGTTCGTTGGAACTCAAAGTGCGGACCAGAGTTTACCTGGGAACGCGAAGATCACATGAAGTCTAAGTATCCCCGGTTGTTTATGGAGGAAGCCGTACCGGATAATGATTCTTAAATTTTGGGACGAAATTTCTCTAACAAGGGGAGCCTGTAACATCAGTGCTGGAAGCGTCACCGGAACAGTGATCTGCACCGTAACTTGCACAGTAACTCAGGTACAAACTATGTGAACTATTGTATGCTATTAACATTGTGATGCTTGACACAAAAACATTATGCTAGCATTTCTGAAATCTGATTAAATCTCACGGTTTAACAGTCAGAAACACATCAGACAACGCTGAACTGACACACGAATGCATGATTTAATGCTATTATGTATAAACGTATGCGAGGTTGAACAGAAAAAAAACAATAACAGACGTCGTTACATGAACGTTAAATGGACAGATTATTCGTATAGGTGACGATCTGTACGAATACTTCAGAAAGTTTAATGTTCTGAATGATGTCCAATAATTAGAAAACCATATTGAATAGTGTAGTTATCATCGTATTCGTACGGGTGACGTTTCGAACGAATACGAGCGACAACTATACGATTCGATTTAAAATGAAGTGTAAACATTTTCAGAAATTTAAAATAAACGAAAGACAATTAGTTAATTTACTAGGAATAACCTTCTAAATTTATTTATTAATCTCTATCTTTAAAACCGAGACGTTCGTCGCAAAAACGAAACAGAAACGACGCTTTTACGCGAAACCGAGCAATACCGAACACGCAGTTGGTTGGAAAAACTAAATGGGGCATTTAATTCCTCATCCTCCCCACCACCTACCAGCCATCTATCTCCTATCTCTCACTAAAAATCGTCACTTTCTCTCTCAAAACTCTCTCACTAGAAACCCACCACATATCTCATCCATTTCTCAACCAAATCAAGAGATCTTGTTGTCTAAATGACCACTACATCATGTAAATCCTAGAAGTACAGAATATCTGAGCTTTAAACCACTTGATTCGAGGTACAAACGAGTTTTATGCTGCTATTTTAGCGTTTGAAAACGCTATTTCGAACCTACCATTTTGTCACACCCCGAGCGGGCGGGCTGGATCGACTTTCCCGCCGGGCAAAAGGTTCCCGGGGCGCGATATCGTTGTCATAATCGAAATGATCAGATTGTTCACATAGCATATGATATATAAATGAGAAATGCTAACATGACATCAATACATAATTACAAATTTAAATTACATAGTCATGTTCATAATTTAACCAAGTAATTCTACCAAAAGAATCATTGTGGTTTCTATCTTGTAACTGTACAAGATATACAAAAGATGATTCATAGTTTTTGTCATCCCAAAAGTATGCAACACAAAATGAAGCTAGGTCTTCTAAAAGTCCACTAGCTTAGTTCTTGAATGTAGGCAACTACACCTGTTCGTCACCTGAGAAAACATGCATTTAAACAAATTCAACACTAGGTTGGTGAGTTCATAAATATGATAATTGAAAACCTTGATTTGTTCACATGCACAATCACCATGTCATATCTGTTACTTGTATGTTGTTTTATTCACCCGTTCACCCAATGGCTTCTCAATAGTTATATTTACAAATAATATCTCATCCTAGTAGTTATGCTTATATATAGGGCATATGTAGGGGAACCAAGCCCCAACCAACATCCCACCACATAACTACTAGAACTCCACACTACTTGCAATACAACTATTGATGTCCATTTCCATTTCACCTGTAGTATCATGTGTAGAATAATATAATAATAGGGTTTTAGTTACCAAACCGAAGTATTGATAAACTTTTTATGTGTTAAGGATATTAGATTAATTTAATCTGATCCTTGTATTATTCTATTACTTGTGGGGTTATATGTTAATCACTTTTAAATATTAAGAGTGTTAGTTAACCAATTGTTATTTGTTCTCAACTTGCAATGCACAGAGCCTAGAAGGAATCCATTGCAATCCTCACGTAATCAGATTGCATTGCATCCGATCTACCTCTACCACTTTACGTATCCATAGACCTTATCGAAACGGTTACTAGTGTTATGACCTGAGAGAATAAATTCCTCAGTCAACTAGTCAACAGGTAATGATGGATTAATTACAATTATAACTGTAGATTTATATCACCATGTGTCGCTTACCAGAACCTGACTTGAGTCGCCCTGTCACCGGTCATACGTTACCGGCCAATGTATCAATACAATCAACATACTAGCCCTACAAGCTAGAGGTTTGTCAAACCTATGGTACCACTATGCTATCGTCGGTTTAGTCACGTCAAACTAACTGGTCAACGAATTATAAGGGGCTTACAGTGATCAACTTAAGTACATGACACATGATTGAAATGATATAATGCAGACAGTTCAATAATCAATTGTATTGCGTGGTCATCAGTGTTATTTGTTCTCAATGTTGCATGTTCTCGTTGTTGTTAACAAAGTTAAATAAGAACTTGTCTTATTACGTTATGTTAATTGTTGCGTGAATGATGTTGTTATCATGAAGTTACATTATCATGATTATCATTCCTTGTTATTCCATATAATCCCCATGTTGTCACTAAGCTGTGATAAGAAATCTTCTTATTACACTTAGTCGACTCAGGTGGTGGATGATTGTTGTTCCATGTTCTCTTGTAATATGTGTAGAGTTGTAAGCTAAGTGTTATAAGCACTTGTCTTATTACACTTAGTTAACTCTAGTGTTGAATGATGTTAAGAAGATGTGTTATCTTCATATCATTCTTGGGTTTTGTTCTTGTCATCATGTTGTCCTGTGATTATCTCAATGTTCGTTCTTGTAAAAATAACTAAGTGTTGGAAGATATAATCTTGCAACTATGTTATTCTATTGTGTTGATGAGTTATGAAATTATATTATCATATTCATCTTAGTTGTTCCTGTCATATCATGATCATACAAGCATGCATACAATGATAAATGATAATAAAGCAAACAATATTATCTAATCATAGTATAAACAATATGTTAAACATAAAACTTTTAAATAATTAAAAGTTAAGCGTGTTTCTTAGCCCCGAGAGTTTGAACTCATTTATGATTAGAAAAGGGGCGTATGAACTCACCATGTATTTGAAGTGGTTGACTTAGCTTAAAACAATAAGTGCACGCGCTCTTTGTTGGCTTTGTCGTTGTATTCACGGTCCTGTATTTATTTCATGTTGTATATAACTTATAAGTGTTGAGTGTAATTGATTTGTGTACGCATATGTGTGTTAGCCTTAAACTGGCTAACACTAGTGAGTCTCGGTCTTGGTCTTCATTCGGCCCCAATCCTATTTATGTGTTTTTAGAACTAACTTTTTGGTTTGAGCTTTGCTTGCCTTAACTCACTCTTGAACTTCCAATACCTCCCATGATGGTATAATTACTTGTAATAATAATATCTTTGATAATCAACCTAAGTGTTCAACTTAGATTTGTCGTTTATGACTTATCATGTTATTCTTATTTTAGCTTGAATTTATTTATCACTTAGTTAGTAATATCAAGATTTCATCATGTACCTCATCCCTTGAATCCCTAGTTCCGTGTTTTTATCGTAATTTATTTGTCTAAGTCATGTGGGCCGAATGAAATGTATGTGGGCCGATTGGGCCATGGCGAGTTGGAGAGATTTATTGGACTAGGCCGAGCGACAAGTGGCTAACAAAAGGGTTTGGGCCAACTAATCCCTATGAGCCGAATCAGTGTCCATGGGCCAATTAATTCTAATTGGACCGAAATTATGTGTGTGTGTAGAGCTGATCGGTTAGACCCATGCTTAACGATTTACATGGGCCGATTGATATGGTGTAGGCTAATAATGTTTGGGCCAGTTGTTGGGCCGAACAAATCTATTGATTTGGCCTGATTCACGAAGGTTGCATCCCATCATTTTTCTGATCAACGAACCATCCTGCATTTCCCTCCCACAGGTTCGTTTGATTTCAAGGTTCGTGTACGGCGCATGTAGATTCGTGGTTCTAGGTTCGCAGAAGGAGTGTACAGGTTCAGTGGTGATGCAACAAAAGGTTCGTGAATCGTCATTATTTCAGTCATTATTTCAGAGAGTTAAACTCACAGATATGTTTGTGTGAATCGTCACGCACACAAACACACTGTAAGTTTACTGTTCTAAAATAACACTGCAATTTATGTTTGAATTGTGTTTCCTCACTGACGGACTCAACTAACATCCTGTTTTCACATTGTTTTCATACTGATTTGTCGGCTATATGATTCCTGTCATCTGTGGATATCAGATCGCAACCGACATGTTCTTGTTATATACTTGAACACCGTTGTCATTCTTTATTCGTTGTATTAATTGTACTTAGGTTTTCACCTAAATACATACAACTATTGTTTATTGTGATCGTTGTACTTAAAGTATTTAAGTTTTCACATAAATACGTACAACTGTTTCTTGTATTTTGAATTCTGTTAATACAAGCACTGTTCATATACATGTATTTACACACAGTAAATAATGAAAGTACACATACCGTACGGACTTGCCGGCCGGTCAGGTAGTAGTTGTCACAGTCTCCCATTGTTAGAGAAATTTCGTCCCGAAATTTAAGCATCAATGTCGGGCTCTACTTCTCGAACAGGTGGGGATACATTTTCTTCATGTGATCCTCACGCTCCCAGGTAAATTCTGGTCCGCGCTTGGAGTTCCATCGAACCTTTACAATAGGGATACGGCTTCGTTTCAGTCTCTTGACTTCACGTTCCATAATCTCTACAGGTTCTTCAATGAAATGTAATTGCTCATCAACTTGTATTTCTTCCAACAGTATGATCAATGAGTCATCAGCGAGACATCTTTTGAGGTTTCATACGTGAAAGAAATCATGTACTCCACTGAGTTCATCAGGGAGTCTAAGTCTGTATGCCACAGGACCTATGCTTTGAGTTATCTCAAACGGTCCGACATACCTTGGTGCTAGTTTGCCTTTAGCCCCAAAACAAACTACGCCCTTCCATGGGGACACTTTCAACATAACTCGGTCAGCCACATCGATTTCCAAAGGCTTTCGCCGTTTGTCTGCGTAACTCTTTTGGCGGCTACGTGCTGCTTGTAATCGTTGTTGTATCTGGGCTATCTTATCAGTAGTCTCTTGAATAAGTTCAGGCCCAGTGATTCTGTTGTCTCCCACTTCGGTCCAACAAATTGAAGACCCACATTTTCTACCATATAGTGCTTCAAACGGAGCACATCCAATGCTGCTGTGGTAGCTATTGTTGTAGGAGAGCTCAATGAGTGGTAAATGTTTATCCTAACTTCCACCGAAGTCCAGGATGCATGTCCTCAACATATCCTCTAGGGCTTGAATCGTTCGCTCGCTTTGTCCATCCGTTTGTGGATGATAAGAGGTGCTCAAGTTTACACTTGTCCCTAGAGATTGTTCAAATGATTGCCAGAACCGCAATGTGAATCGACTATCCCGGTCTGAAATAATAGACAATGGCACATCGTGTCGAACTACTATTTCATCAACATAAAGCCTTGCTAGTTTCTCCATCTTGTAAGTTTCTCTGATCGGCAAGAAGTGTGTGGACTTGGTCAATCGATCAATGATGACCCAAATCGAATCATGTCCGCTGGAAGTGCGGGGTAGCTTGGTAATAAAATCCATAGCTATTTGTTCCCACTTCCATTGTGGTATCTCTAGTTGTTCTAGCAAACCCGAAGGTTTCTGGTGTTCGGCTTTGACTTTGGCACATGTGATGCATTTGCTAACATAAGTGGCAACATCTTTCTTCATACCCGGCCACCAATAAAACGACCTAAGATCTTGGTACATCTTATCGGCACCAGGATGAACAGAATATCGTGTCTTGTGTGCCTTGTCAAGTATGATTGTTCGGAGTTCATCTACTGCCGGGATCCAAACACGATCCAGATAATAGATAACTCCATCTTGTTTTGTCTTGAAATGTTTCTCGGCTCCATAATCGAGCTCGCGTTTCAAATTGTCTCTTGCCACTGCTTCTTGTTGTGCTTGTAGAATTTGTTCTCTCAAACTTGTTTGCACGGTCATTCCCATTGCTTGAACGCGCAAGGGTTTGACTCTTTCCTTCCGACTCAAAGCATCTGCCACAACATTTGCTTTGCCCGGATGGTATTTGATCACACAATCGTAATCGTTCAGGAGCTCAACCCAACATCTTTGTCTCATGTTAAGCTCATTCTGATCAAATATGTGCTCTAACTCTTGTGATCTGTGAAAATAGTGCACTTGGTACCATACAGGTAGTGTCTCCAAATCTTTAAAGCAAAGACAACAGCTCCCAGTTCTAGATCGTGTGTTGTGTAGTTCTTCTTGTGTATCTTCAACTGTCTTGAGGCATAAGCAATGAATTTGTCTAGTTGCTTCAAAACACATCCGAGTCCCTGATGGGAAGCATCACAGTATACTACAAAGTCATCATTGCCTTCTGGGAGTGTTAAGATTGGAGCATTGCCCAATCTTTGTTTTAATGTATGGAATGCCTCTTCTTGTTTCTGAGTCCACACAAAAGGTTCACTCTTCTGTGTGAGTTTGGTGAGAGGCAAAGCTATCTTAGAGAAATTCGAAATGAATCTCCTGTAATAACCTGCCAATCCCAAAAATGATCCGATCTCGGTTGGTGTTGTAGGCACATCCCAGTTCTTGATTGCTTCAATCTTGGCAGGATCCACGTGAATACCATCACTGTTAATCACGTGACCCAAGAATTGAACTTCTCTTAACCAAAATTCACACTTGGAGAATTTGGCATATAGTTGTTCCTCCTTTAGGAGTTCCAAGAGTGTTTTGAGGTGTTGTTTGTGTTCCATCTCGTTCCTTGAATAAATCAGTATATCATCAATAAAGACAATAACAAACTGATCTAAGTACAGCTTGCACAACCGGTTCATTAAATCCATGAACACTGCCGGTGCGTTCGTCAGTCCGAATGGCATCACTAGGAATTCGTAGTGACCATATTGGGTACGAAAGGTCGTCTTTGGTATGTCTTCCTCTTGAATCTGGAGCTGGTGATAACCTGATCTTAGGTCTATCTTTGAAAAGTACTGAGCTCCCTTTAACTGATCAAACAAATCATCAATACTTGGTAACGGGTACCGATTCTTAATGGTGAGTTTGTTGAGCTCTCTGTAATCAATGCACATTCTGAATGATCCATCCTTCTTTTTGACGAAAAGAACCGGAGCTCCCCACGGGGAAAAGCTCGGTCGGATGAATCCTTTGTCGAGTAGCTTTTGTAATTGATTGGACAACTCCTGCATTTCTGATGGTGCAAGTCTATAAGGAGACTTAGCTACAGGAGTCGCTCCCGGAATCAAATCAATTCGAAACTGCACCAATCTCTCAGGTGGCAGTTCCGGTAAATCATCCGGAAACACGTCCGCATAGTCTTTCACAACTGGTACATCTTGCATCTTGGTTGCTTTCTTGTCTTTCTCTACCACATGAGCTAGAAATGTGACACATTGTTTTCTGAAGTACTTGCGAGCCTTCATGCACGATATTATCTTGACACTGTGTTTCGCTTGATCTCCATGAATCTCCAAAATCCCATTGTTCTCCACTAGAATGCGTAGTAACTTCTCGGAACAGATGAACTCAACTCGATTAAGAGATAGCCAATACATTCTGATGATGATGTCGAAACTACCCAGCTCCATCGGTATCAAGTCGATGGAAAATGTGTGATCACCAAGTGTTAGTGGGCCGATTGATATGGTGTAGGCTAATAATGTTTGGGCCAGTTGTTGGGCCGAACAAATCTATTGATTTGGCCTGATTCACGAAGGTTGCATCCCATTATTTTTCTGATCAGCGAACCTTCCTGCATTTCCCTCCCACAGGTTCGTTCGATTTCAAGGTTCGTGTATGGCGCATGTAGATTCGTGGTTCTAGGTTCGCAGAAGGAGTGTACAGGTTCGGTGGTGATGCAACAAAAGGTTCGTGACATGGCAGATCTTGGGTTCGGCAATGATGATAGGTTCGGTGCATGTTGGAAGGTTCGCATGCAGGAGGTTCGCGGCTCCTGCCATAGTTCGATTCGATTTAAAATGAAGTGTAAACATTTTCAGAAATTTAAAATAAACGAAAGACAATTAGTTAATTTACTAGGAATAACCTTCTAAATTTATTTATTAATCTCTATCTTTAAAACCGAGACGTTCGTCGCAAAAACGAAACAGAAACGACGCTTTTACGCGAAACCGAGCAATACCGAACACGCGGTTGGTTGGAAGAACTAAATGGGGCATTTAATTCCTCATCCTCCCCACCACCTACCAGCCATCTATCTCCTATCTCTCACTAAAAATCGTCACTTTCTCTGTCAAAACTCTCTCACTAGAAACCCACCACATATCTCATCCATTTCTCAACCAAATCAAGAGATCTTGTTGTCTAAATGACCACTACATCATGTAAATCCTAGAAGTACAGAATATCTGAGCTTTAAACCACTTGATTCGAGGTACAAACGAGTTTTATGCTGCTATTTTAGCGTTTGAAAACGCTATTTCGAACCTACCATTTTGTCACACCCCGAGCGGGCGGGCTGGATCGACTTTCCCGCCGGGCAAAAGGTTCCCGGGGCGCGATATCGTTGTCATAATCGAAATGATCAGATTGTTCACATAGCATATGATATATAAATGAGAAATGCTAACATGACATCAATACATAATTACAAATTTAAATTACATAGTCATGTTCATAATTTAACCAAGTAATTCTACCAAAAGAATCATTGTGGTTTCTATCTTGTAACTGTACAAGATATACAAAAGATGATTCATAGTTTTTGTCATCCCAAAAGTATGCAACACAAAATGAAGCTAGGTCTTCTAAAAGTCCACTAGCTTAGTTCTTGAATGTAGGCAACTACACCTGTTCGTCACCTGAGAAAACATGCATTTAAACAAATTCAACACTAGGTTGGTGAGTTCATAAATATGATAATTGAAAACCTTGATTTGTTCACATGCACAATCACCATGTCATATCTGTTACTTGTATGTTGTTTTATTCACCCGTTCACCCAATGGCTTCTCAATAGTTATATTTACAAATAATATCTCATCCTAGTAGTTATGCTTATATATAGGGCATATGTAGGGGAACCAAGCCCCAACCAACATCCCACCACATAACTACTAGAACTCCACACTACTTGCAATACAACTATTGATGTCCATTTCCATTTCACCTGTAGTATCATGTGTAGAATAATATAATAATAGGGTTTTAGTTACCAAACCGAAGTATTGATAAACTTTTTATGTGTTAAGGATATTAGATTAATTTAATCTGATCCTTGTATTATTCTATTACTTGTGGGGTTATATGTTAATCACTTTTAAATATTAAGAGTGTTAGTTAACCAATTGTTATTTGTTCTCAACTTGCAATGCACAGAGCCTAGAAGGAATCCATTGCAATCCTCACGTAATCAGATTGCATTGCATCCGATCTACCTCTACCACTTTATGTATCCATAGACCTTATCGAAACGGTTACTAGTGTTATGACCTGAGAGAATAAATTCCTCAGTCAACTAGTCAACAGGTAATGATGGATTAATTACAATTATAACTGTAGATTTATATCACCATGTGTCGCTTACCAGAACCTGACTTGAGTCGCCCTGTCACCGGTCATACGTTACTGGCCAATGTATCAATACAATCAACATACTAGCCCTACAAGCTAGAGGTTTGTCAAACCTATGGTACCACTATGCTATCGTCGGTTTAGTCACGTCAAACTAACTGGTCAACGAATTATAAGGGGCTTACAGTGATCAACTTAAGTACATGACACATGATTGAAATGATATAATGCAGACAGTTCAATAATCAATTGTATTGCGTGGTCATCAGTGTTATTTGTTCTCAATGTTGCATGTTCTCGTTGTTGTTAACAAAGTTAAATAAGAACTTGTCTTATTACGTTATGTTAATTGTTGCGTGAATGATGTTGTTATCATGAAGTTACATTATCATGATTATCATTCCTTGTTATTCCATATAATCCCCATGTTGTCACTAAGCTGTGATAAGAAATCTTCTTATTACACTTAGTCGACTCAGGTGGTGGATGATTGTTGTTCCACGTTCTCTTGTAATATGTGTAGAGTTGTAAGCTAAGTGTTATAAGCACTTGTCTTATTACACTTAGTTAACTCTAGTGTTGAATGATGTTAAGAAGATGTGTTATCTTCATATCATTCTTGGGTTTTGTTCTTGTCATCATGTTGTCCTGTGATTATCTCAATGTTCGTTCTTGTAAGAATAACTAAGTGTTGGAAGATATAATCTTGCAACTATGTTATTCTATTGTGTTGATGAGTTATGAAATTATATTATCATATTCATCTTAGTTGTTCCTGTCATATCATGATCATACAAGCATGCATACAATGATAAATGATAATAAAGCAAACAATATTATCTAATCATAGTATAAACAATATGTTAAACATAAAACTTTTAAATAATTAAAAGTTAAGCGTGTTTCTTAGCCCGAGAGTTTGAACTCATTTATGATTAGAAAAGGGGCGTATGAACTCACCATGTATTTGAAGTGGTTGACTTAGCTTAAAACAATAAGTGCACGCGCTCTTTGTTGGCTTTGTCGTTGTATTCACGGTCCTGTATTTATTTCATGTTGTATATAACTTATAAGTGTTGAGTGTAATTGATTTGTGTACGCATATGTGTGTTAGCCTTAAACTGGCTAACACTAGTGAGTCTCGGTCTTGGTCTTCATTCGGCCCCAATCCTATTTATGTGTTTTTAGAACTAACTTTTTGGTTTGAGCTTTGCTTGCCTTAACTCACTCTTGAACTTCCAATACCTCCCATGATGGTATAATTACTTGTAATAATAATATCTTTGATAATCAACCTAAGTGTTCAACTTAGATTTGTCGTTTATGATTTATCATGTTATTCTTATTTTAGCTTGAATTTATTTATCACTTAGTTAGTAATATCAAGATTTCATCATGTACCTCATCCCTTGAATCCCTAGTTCCGTGTTTTTAACGTAATTTATTTGTCTATGTCATGTGGGCCGAATGAAATGTATGTGGGCCGATTGGGCCATGGCGAGTCGGAGAGATTTATTGGACTAGGCCGAGCGACAAGTGGCTAACAAAAGGGTTTGGGCCAACTAATCCCTATGAGCCGAATCAGTGTCCATGGGCCAATTAATTCTAATTGGACCGAAATTATGTGTGTGTGTAGAGCTGATCGGTTAGACCCATGCTTAACGATTTACATGGGCCGATTGATATGGTGTAGGCTAATAATGTTTGGGCCAGTTGTTGGGCCGAACAAATCTATTGATTTGGCCTGATTCACGAAGGTTGCATCCCATCATTTTTCTGATCAACGAACCATCCTGCATTTCCCTCCCACAGGTTCGTTTGATTTCAAGGTTCGTGTACGGCGCATGTAGATTCGTGGTTCTAGGTTCGCAGAAGGAGTGTACAGGTTCAGTGCTGATGCAACAAAAGGTTCGTGAATCGTCATTATTTCAGTCATTATTTCAGAGAGTTAAACTCACAGATATGTTTGTGTGAATCGTCACGCACACAAACACACTGTAAGTTTACTGTTCTAAAATAACACTGCAATTTATGTTTGAATTGTGTTTCCTCACTGACGGACTCAACTAACATCCTGTTTTCACATTGTTTTCATACTGATTTGTCGGCTATATGATTCCTGTCATCTGTGGATATCAGATCGCAACCGACATGTTCTTGTTATATACTTGAACACCGTTGTCATTCTTTATTCGTTGTATTAATTGTACTTAGGTTTTCACCTAAATACATACAACTATTGTTTATTGTGATCGTTGTACTTAAAGTATTTAAGTTTTCACATAAATACGTACAACTGTTTCTTGTATTTTGAATTCTGTTAATACAAGCACTGTTCATATACATGTATTTACACACAGTAAATAATGAAAGTACACATACCGTACGGACTTGCCGGCCGGTCAGGTAGTAGTTGTCACAGTCTCCCATTGTTAGAGAAATTTCGTCCCGAAATTTAAGCATCAATGTCGGGCTCTACTTCTCGAACAGGTGGGGATACATTTTCTTCATGTGATCCTCACGCTCCCAGGTAAATTCTGGTCCGCGCTTGGAGTTCCATCGAACCTTTACAATAGGGATACGGCTTCGTTTCAGTCTATTGACTTCACGTTCCATAATCTCTACAGGTTCTTCAATGAAATGTAATTGCTCATCAACTTGTATTTCTTCCAACAGTATGATCAATGAGTCATCAGCGAGACATCTTTTGAGGTTTCATACGTGAAAGAAATCATGTACTCCACTGAGTTCATCAGGGAGTCTAAGTCTGTATGCCACAGGACCTATGCTTTGAGTTATCTCAAACGGTCCGACATACCTTGGTGCTAGTTTGCCTTTAGCCCCAAAACAAACTACGCCCTTCCATGGGGACACTTTCAACATAACTCGGTCAGCCACATCGATTTCCAAAGGCTTTCGCCGTTTGTCTGCGTAACTCTTTTGGCGGCTACGTGCTGCTTGTAATCGTTGTTGTATCTGGGCTATCTTATCAGTAGTCTCTTGAATAAGTTCAGGCCCAGTGATTCTGTTGTCTCCCACTTCGGTCCAACAAATTGAAGACCCACATTTTCTACCATATAGTGCTTCAAACGGAGCACATCCAATGCTGCTGTGGTAGCTATTGTTGTAGGAGAGCTCAATGAGTGGTAAATGTTTATCCTAACTTCCACCGAAGTCCAGGATGCATGTCCTCAACATATCCTCTAGGGCTTGAATCGTTCGCTCGCTTTGTCCATCCGTTTGTGGATGATAAGAGGTGCTCAAGTTTACACTTGTCCCTAGAGATTGTTCAAATGATTGCCAGAACCGCAATGTGAATCGACTATCCCGGTCTGAAATAATAGACAATGGCACATCGTGTCGAACTACTATTTCATCAACATAAAGCCTTGCTAGTTTCTCCATCTTGTAAGTTTCTCTGATCGGCAAGAAGTGTGTGGACTTGGTCAATCGATCAATGATGACCCAAATCGAATCATGTCCGCTGGAAGTGCGGGGTAGCTTGGTAATAAAATCCATAGCTATTTGTTCCCACTTCCATTGTGGTATCTCTAGTTGTTCTAGCAAACCCGAAGGTTTCTGGTGTTCGGCTTTGACTTTGGCACATGTGATGCATTTGCTAACATAAGTGGCAACATCTTTCTTCATACCCGGCCACCAATAAAACGACCTAAGATCTTGGTACATCTTATCGGCACCAGGATGAACAGAATATCGTGTCTTGTGTGCCTTGTCAAGTATGATTGTTCGGAGTTCATCTACTGCCGGGATCCAAACACGATCCAGATAATAGATAACTCCATCTTGTTTTGTCTTGAAATGTTTCTCGGCTCCATAATCGAGCTCGCGTTTCAAATTGTCTCTTGCCACTGCTTCTTGTTGTGCTTGTAGAATTTGTTCTCTCAAACTTGTTTGCACGGTCATTCCCATTGCTTGAACGCGCAAGGGTTTGACTCTTTCCTTCCGACTCAAAGCATCTGCCACAACATTTGCTTTGCCCGGATGGTATTTGATCACACAATCGTAATCGTTCAGGAGCTCAACCCAACATCTTTGTCTCATGTTAAGCTCATTCTGATCAAATATGTGCTCTAACTCTTGTGATCTGTGAAAATAGTGCACTTGGTACCATACAGGTAGTGTCTCCAAATCTTTAAAGCAAAGACAACAGCTCCCAGTTCTAGATCGTGTGTTGTGTAGTTCTTCTTGTGTATCTTCAACTGTCTTGAGGCATAAGCAATGAATTTGTCTAGTTGCATCAAAACACATCCGAGTCCCTGATGGGAAGCATCACAGTATACTACAAAGTCATCATTGCCTTCTGGGAGTGTTAAGATTGGAGCATTGCACAATCTTTGTTTTAATGTATGGAATGCCTCTTCTTGTTTCTGAGTCCACACAAAAGGTTCACTCTTCTGTGTGAGTTTGGTGAGAGGCAAAGCTATCTTAGAGAAATTCGAAATGAATCTCCTGTAATAACCTGCCAATCCCAAAAATGATCCGATCTCGGTTGGTGTTGTAGGCACATCCCAGTTCTTGATTGCTTCAATCTTGGCAGGATCCACGTGAATACCATCACTGTTAATCACGTGACCCAAGAATTGAACTTCTCTTAACCAAAATTCACACTTGGAGAATTTGGCATATAGTTGTTCCTCCTTCAGGAGTTCCAAGAGTGTTTTGAGGTGTTGTTTGTGTTCCATCTCGTTCCTTGAATAAATCAGTATATCATCAATAAAGACAATAACAAACTGATCTAAGTACAGCTTGCACAACCGGTTCATTAAATCCATGAACACTGTCGGTGCGTTCGTCAGTCCGAATGGCATCACTAGGAATTCGTAGTGACCATATTGGGTACGAAAGGTCGTCTTTGGTATGTCTTCCTCTTGAATCTGGAGCTGGTGATAACCTGATCTTAGGTCTATCTTTGAAAAGTACTGAGCTCCCTTTAACTGATCAAACAAATCATCAATACTTGGTAACGGGTACCGATTCTTAATGGTGAGTTTGTTGAGCTCTCTGTAATCAATGCACATTCTGAATGATCCATCCTTCTTTTTGACGAAAAGAACCGGAGCTCCCCACGGGGAAAAGCTCGGTCGGATGAATCCTTTGTCGAGTAGCTTTTGTAATTGATTGGACAACTCCTGCATTTCTGATGGTGCAAGTCTATAAGGAGACTTAGCTACAGGAGTCGCTCCCGGAATCAAATCAATTCGAAACTGCACCAATCTCTCAGGTGGCAGTTCCGGTAAATCATCCGGAAACACGTCCGCATAGTCTTTCACAACTGGTACATCTTGCATCTTGGTTGCTTTCTTGTCTTTCTCTACCACATGAGCTAGAAATGTGACACATTGTTTTCTGAAGTACTTGCGAGCCTTCATGCACGATATTATCTTGACACTGTGTTTCGCTTGATCTCCATGAATCTCCAAAATCCCATTGTTCTCCACTAGAATGCGTAGTAACTTCTCGGAACAGATGAACTCAACTCGATTAAGAGATAGCCAATACATTCTGATGATGATGTCGAAACTACCCAGCTCCATCGGTATCAAGTCGATGGAAAATGTGTGATCACCAAGTGTTAGTGGGCCGATTGATATGGTGTAGGCTAATAATGTTTGGGCCAGTTGTTGGGCCGAACAAATCTATTGATTTGGCCTGATTCACGAAGGTTGCATCCCATTATTTTTCTGATCAGCGAACCTTCCTGCATTTCCCTCCCACAGGTTCGTTCGATTTCAAGGTTCGTGTATGGCGCATGTAGATTCGTGGTTCTAGGTTCGCAGAAGGAGTGTACAGGTTCGGTGGTGATGCAACAAAAGGTTCGTGACATGGCAGATCTTGGGTTCGGCAATGATGATAGGTTCGGTGCATGTTGGAAGGTTCGCATGCAGGAGGTTCGCGGCTCCTGCCATAGTTCGTAGCTCGTGGGTTCGTAGCTTGTAGGTTCAGCTAGGGTTCGTGGCACATGGTGGGGTTCGGTTGATCACCTGTTGATCCTGCATAGGTTTGGCTGGTGTCCTAGGGTTCGGCCACCCCCCCTCGACGAACCTGTTGCAGCACCATCATCCTCCTCAAGCTACGACTGGTCATAGTGCTGCTCCCACGTCGATGGTGAACCAGGAGAAGTTTTCTATGGTGTCTGTTTCGTAGAGAGAGGTTGGGAGCCGGCTAGGTGTATGTGGTTCAAACAAAAGTAAGAAAACCCTATTTTCAAGGTTTTCTCTTGATCATACCTCGATTTTGGCCGGGTAAAACTCCAGATCAGTTGTACTTCTAGGTAGAGGGAGTCGAGAGCTTCGTTTGGACGCCAAGAACGTCCGATTCCTTCAAGAAACGAGCAAGTTATCGCTAATTGAAGAGTGATTATCCTAGTGAGAGAGAATAGGTTCGTGGGTGGTGTTTTAGAGAGATAATGGCTGGTGGGAAATGAGGGTGAGAGTCTCATTTGGTGTTTATATACCCCGAGTGTATTTGGGTTCGTTTCGGTTGCTCGGTTCGAATATTCGTTACGTTTCCGGAATGTAACGATTATTTTACGCGTTTTAAATAAGGAATTGATTTTAATTATCTTTTGATGAGTTTGAAAATTGTAAAAATATAAGATATTTTATTTTCTTAATTTATTTTCGTTCGTATCGTCTTTCGTTTTCGTTTCGTCAGATCGCGTCACCATCGCACGTATTCGTTTGAATCGTCACCCGAACGAACACGATGTTGGTTTTGCTTTCCGACTTTTGTTTTCTACTTTTCGGTCATTATTTCAGAGCGTTAAACTCACAGATATGTTTGTGTGAATCGTCACCCACGCAAACACACTGTCAGTTTACTATTCTAAAATACTGCAATTTATGTTTGAATTGTGTTTCCTCACTCACGAACTCAACTAACATCCTGTTTTCACATTGTTTTCATACTGATTTGTCGGCCATCTGATTCCTGTCATCTGTGGATATCAGATCGCAACCAACATGTTCTTGTTATTTACTTGAACACCGTTGTCATTCTTGATTCGTTGTATTAATTGTACTTAAGTTTTCACCAAAATACATACAACTATTGTTTATTGTGATCGTTGTACTTAAAGTATTTAAGTTTTCACATAAATACGTACAACTGTTTCTTGGATTTTGAATTCTGTTAATCAAACACTGTTCATATACATGTATTTACACACAGTAAATAATGAAAGTACACATACCGTACGGACTTGCCGGCCGGTCAGGTACTAGTTGTCACACATTTGGTCGGCTAAAACCCCTTCAAACCTTAGGGAAACTTCATTCATATCACCTAGGATGAGTTAGAAACTTGATAAACATCATGCCTTGTTCATTGAAGCTGAAAATAGGATTCCATCTCCATGCCATTCGACCACCCGAAAGGGGTTAGGTCAGCTCACCGAATGAGCATGTTGTGTCAGTCGCCGAATGGCTCTAAGCCGAAGGAACTCCTTCGCTCTGCCCCCATTCGGTCGGCTTGGTCCCATTCGCCACTAGCTATTCGAGGGCACCATTCGACCAACCCTTCTGTCGATCGCCCAAGGCCATTCATTCGACCATCTCCCATTCGCCCAGGCCCTTTCGGTCAGCACCCATTCGGTGGGATTGGTTCGGTCGCACAAGCTCATCCGACCACAGCCTCATTCGTGGGATCAAACACATTCGGCCATGCCCTCCTTTTCGTGTGAGCCATCACATTCGGCCAGCCAATTCGGTTCACATGGCTCACACACTCGCTTGGATACATGGAGGTTAAGTACATGGGTGCATGCATGGTGTGTGGGTGTGTGCATGGGATTTTTAGGGTTTTCCTAACAAGAAACCATCCTAGTTTCACTAAACAAAGATGATATGCTTATAACCTTTTCATGATAAGGCCTAAGACATCAATGGATTTCTAAACAAATGCTAAACATATAGTTTGTTTATTACAGGGGATGAATGATAAACAAGGGTTTGCGCAATGACACTAAGGATTTTAACTAATTCAACCACAAAGCATGAAATAGAAAGGATCTAACTAAGTGTTAGTGTTAATTACTAACACCCAATACTTAGTTAATTCTCTATTACATACAACCAAGTTAGAAAGTCCTATGGGACTTCTAAGTAAGTTGTACAACAAATAATTCGAGAAAACAAAGGGAAAACTAAGACTAAATCCTAGGCTTATAGTTAATATAGTTGGATTAACTTAAGTCTAATAAACAAATATATAATTTTATTAAGATACAATCTGATTTTAATAAAAGGAATCAATGAGAAACTTTCTTAAATTAAGTAAATGATTTCTACTCTAAAGTTAACTTAAAATGAATTAATTTAAAATATTAAATTAAGGTTTTGTAATGTTGACTTACGAGAATCAAGGGTTTACTTATGGGTGATACCGTAGACTAATTAGATGAAACCTTAGAAATATACTAGTAGCATAGGACACTTAGTTGCACACCGAGACCAAAACCCTAGTTTGCGTCTGTTATAACGACTTATAGAACTCGAATCTCTTAAGTTAACTTTAGAGTAGAAATCATTTACTTAATTTAAGAAAGTTTCTCATTGATTCCTTTTATTAAAACCTTAGAAATATACTAGTAGCATAGGACACTTAGTTGCACACCGAGACCAAAACCCTAGTTTGCGTCTGTTATAACGACTTATAGAACTCGAATCTCTTAAAACAACTCAGGTGTTGAAGATACTTAAGCTACAACAAACGAGCGCGCATTATCTGTGGTAATTCTTACTTAGCAACAAAGCTGAGTTCATTGTCCCTTTCAAACCATTTTGGATTTTACATCAGGACTGAGAAGCATGTTAATCATTTTAAACAGATGTTTAATTGTTTGTAACTGCTTTTATAATAAACCATATGCTAATGCTAATGCTAATGCTACATACTTAAACTATATGCTAATGCTAATGCTATAAGCTACTTGCTAAACTAAAAGCTAATACTACATACTTAAACTATATGCTAATGCTAATGCTATAAACTACATGTTAAAACTATATGCTCATACTAATGCTATAAACTACATGCTAAAACTATATGCTCATGCTAATGCTATAAGCTACATGCTAAGACTCTATGCTAATGCTAATTCTATAAGCTACATGCTAAAACTATATGCTACAACTGTATGCTAAAGCTAGATGTTATATGCTACAAGATAAAGCCATATGCCAAGACTACATGCTAATGCTAGATGCTATAGGTTACATACTACATGCTAAGATTGGACGCTAATGAAAAGCTTGTGTCCATATATGAGATACGTGAATGCTAAACAATGCTAATGCAAAGCTTGTATCTATATATGGGACACGTGAATGCTAAACTACGCTAATGCAAAGCTTGTATCTATATATGGGATACGTGAATGCTAAACTACGCTAATGCAAAGCTTGTATCCATATAAGAGATACGTGAATTCTAAACTATTATAATGCAAAACTTGTATCTATATATGGGATACGTGAATGCTAAACTATGCTAAAGCAAAGCTTGAATCGAATCATGAGATACGTAATTGCTAAACTATGCTAGAGCAAAGGTTGTATCTAATCATGGGTTACGTAAATGCTAAACTGTGCTATTGCAAAGCTTGTACCTATGCATGAGATTCGTAAATGCTAAACTATGTTGATGTGAAGCTAATATACGTGTATAATGTACGTAAAAGTCGAGCTAAATGAATGCTATAAACATGTCAACTCTTAAACAGTATGCTAAAGCAAGGATGGAGACGGGATTAAACGTAGGTAAAATGCATAATTATCATTAACACCAATGTCATATGTGATTTAGTATGTGGTGGGACAGTGGCTGGTATGGCGGTAGGTTCGACCCTACATATGCCCTATATATAAGCATACCGAATTGGATATTACAGGTGATGTTAATGAGGTTAAGGTTGTTACCGAAAAGGTTTGCTAAAGCTATTTTTCAACAACTAAACTATATGAACTCACCAACCATTGTGTTGACTTTGTTTTCTTACATGCTTTCTTAGGTGACGTACATGATTAAGTTAAGGCTAAGGAATGCATGCTAGGATGCCCAGTTAGAGGACCTAGTAGATTTTGGAAAGCACATGTTTTGTTTATTGATGTGAATCACTTTTGATATCTTGTACAGTTACAAGATAGTAAACACTTGATTCTTTTGATAGGTTTACTTAGTTAAATTATCAAACATTCAATTGTAATTTAACTTTGTAATCCTATTTTAAATGCCATATTGTGCTTTAGTTATTCTCAATGTTGATGCTATGTAAACAATCTGATCATCACGATTATCACTCACGATATCACGCCCCGGGAACCTTCCGCCCGACGGGAAAGTCGATCCGTCCCGCCGGCTCGGAGTGTGACATAAAGGCTCGGATCCGCTGTACTTTCGTGTTCTACAAGTGACAATGGTTGTTTTGACACCAAAAACACTAAATTTTGTGAAGATTTAAGAGATCTAGGGCTTGAGCTTGTAGAGAGAGAAACTAGAGAGAGAGAGAGTGACGGGAATGGGTGAGTGGAGCTGGTTGGTGGTGGTAGATATGGCAATTAAATGCCATATTAAAGGCTTCAACATACCCGGGTTCAATCGGGTTCGTTCGGTTTTGCTCGGTTTAGCGTAAAAGTCGGTTTTCCTTCATTTTCGTAACGAAACATCACGATATTAAAAGTAAAGTTTAGGAATTTATTTTAGATGGTTATTCCTAGTAAATTAACTAAATATCTTTCATTTATTTTAAATTTCTAAAAAAATATTTAATTAACTATTTAAATCGAATCGCCAGTCGTCGCGCGTATTCGTTCGAATCGTCACCCGTACGAACACGGCGATAACTATACTTTTTAATATGGTTTTCTAATTATCAGACATCATTCAGAACGTTAAAATTTCAGATATATTCGTACAGATCGTCACCTATATGAATAATCCGTCGGTTTAGCATTCACGTAACGACATCCGTTGCTATTTTGTTCGGTAAGTCCTCACATACGTTTATACGTAATAGAATCCTAACAAATAATCACATGATGGTTTCGTATCGCCAGATAATTATCTGATTGATGAACCATAGTTCTGAGCTTTGTTTCCTGGACTGATTCTGAATTCGCTCTTTGATAACACAAAATGATAAAGATATATGATATGAACATGACATACAATGAAACACGTATAGTTTGTACCTGATTATTGTTCATTTTACTGTTGAGAGCACTGTTCCGGTGACGTTTCCGGTACTGATGTTACATATATATATATATATATATATATATATATATATATATATATATATATATATATATAAAGACTAAGTGTTTAACTGAGAATTATATATGTATCCTACACATTCATTGAGTACCCAATTTATAAAGTTTTATTTAATTTAAGTTTCTAAGTTATTTTATACTCAATGTAGCAAATTCCATAAGAATCCACATTACATATCAAGGGTTACAATAAACCAATTTAAACACTTATTACCACATACAAACATTTTATATAGGTATTGATATTAACACATTGTAAAATTTGTTATGTGTAATTCAGAATTTATATGTTATAATTCTAGGGTTTTATAATGATATTTATTTACAAATGTCACTCCAAATATGTAATATAAATCAAACACGTGTTATGGTTGCAACATACATTGTGTTATTAATCAATTGTTACCTTTATCTTTTATGTTAGTTAACCCAAATACTCAACCACTTTAACTTATTTGTTTAAACATATAAACCATATATTAAAAGTTTATGGCGCGCGGTTTTACCTTCCCACTCGTTCATTTCGCGTATCTAAACCGATTAAATTATTCGTACGTTTGTTTCATAAGTCGAACATGCTTCTAAACTCGTTTTTATGTAACGAATACAACCGAGCGTTTTGTTTTTGCTGTTGACCAAGGCTAACTGGGTTTTACCCTTCCTAAACGCATCTGACTTTTGTTGACCGGAGCTTGCAACACACCACAACCCTAATTTTCTGTCACCACCATTTCTGGCCGCCACCATGGCTGGTTCTTCGCCACCGGCCGCCGTGTCCGGACCATCACAGCCACGAGAACCACCCAATAGCTGTCACAAGAACCACAAACTTTTAAAATATTGACATGCATGTGTAGATTGAAGCATATTATGTCGTTCTTACCCGTGTTTGTCGGTTTTAAGAGTGAGACAAGGATGGAACAGCTTGCACCACCACCCGATCCACCACAACTGCCACCGTCGCGAGGAAACAACCACTATTTCATTAAATCAGTACCAAAACCCTCAGAAATGGACATGAATGTGGAGATCGAAGCTTGTAGAGTCGTGTTCTTACCTTTGGTTGTGCGCTCAAAAGCACGTCACGACTATAACCCTACCACCACCACCACCGTCGGCAGCCTTCTAGGGATGCACCACCATCGCAAGTAACAACCACCATATCCCTTGGTCTACTAGCTGGATATAGAGAAAAGATGAAGAATTCCTACTGCAGCCTTCCCTCCGGCGGAACCCTAGCAACTCTCGGTGGCCGCTCGTGGTGGTTCTCGAGCTCAGCCGCCAGTGCATGTGATATTTGGGGTTTAAAAACCACCCCAATCTTCATTCCCCTTTGCTGCATCGTCTAAACCATTGGATCTGTACCGCTTCTCTGCCGGTTTTGGGTAGAACTGAGACACCATCATCATTCTCGGCCTTGTTTTCTTCACTCTGGAGTTGAAATCTTGCGAACAGAAAGAAGGGAACAGTGCAGCGCGTGAGGAGAGGAGTTCAAAGGTGTGACTTGCTCATCTCGCCGCCGTGGACCACCTTATAGCCGCCGTAGCTCAGCCCTAGCACCACCGGCGCTCTCTCTTTCCCTCGGTGTTTCTTGAGCGGCCGCACACATGTATGTGTGTGTGTGTGTTGGCTAATGAAATGAAGGGAAAAGAAAGGGTAACACCCTTTTATAGATAGGGTTACTTCTAGGGTTTAAAACACGTATCCGACCCGTCCCGCGATCGTATTTTCATTTTCGTTTATCCTTCTCGACCCGAAAGTTTATTAGATAAACCAAAGTAACCTAAATTATTGTTAAAACTTTTATTTTGTTCATCGTAATTAATTAAATTATTTAATTACGTTGAAACGCGTTAATATCGCATTTACGACGTATTTAACTGTTTAATGTTTTCGTGCTCAGAATAGAACTCTTATGTTTTTAATATTTTCTTTATTCATAATTATTATTTCTTATACACGTTTTACCTTGATTTAGGTATTAATACGTTTAAACGGTTAATATAATTTAACTAGTGCTAAACATGACTTTGTAAGTTTATGTTACACTGATTCGTGTTATTTCTCTTAGGTTAGATTTTATGTTTAAATTTCTAATAATTAAGATAATATCATTTTGTTAAAATTACACGTTTTCTTTCATCAGTTACATTTTTAACGAGCCTTATTGGGCCTAAGTTGTACATATTGGGTTTTAATGGGCCTATTTGGGCCTTCACATCTTGTTGAGCTTTTATATCTTATTGGGCATTTATATCTTATTGGGCCTTTATATCCTATTGGGCTTTATTAGGCCTAAGTATTCAATTTATAATTATATGTTTAAGTTTGTTGGGATTACTTACAGTTGCTACAATGTACCATCATATTATGTGTATCAATGTGAATCTTATGAACTTGCGTGTATGATGTTGGAATTTATTTAGTTAGTGGCTAATTATATACTTATTTTTTTATAGTATGATACGCTTGGCAAGAAAACCATTGTAATATATCGAAACGGTGGTGGCCTGGTGGCTGATAAGGTAGGTAGCCTGACTCTACGTATGCCCGATACATAAACTAGGATCGGTATATTGGGATAGTGTTAGTGCGAGGAGTTATGACAAATAATAGTACAATTAAAACATTAAAACAAAAATCGTAATGCATAAGCGAGACCCGATATCGTTATGGGTGAAGATCCATAAAGATATCCATGTTGAAATTATCGTTACGAGTAAACGTTTATAAAAAAATAGAATAACCAAAAACGTATATAATTACGGGTATACACGTAAATATAAACTTTAAAAGTTTAAAATAGATGAATATTAAAAAGTGCATAAAATATTCTATTTTATATTTTACAATTTTGAAACTCATCAAATACAATCCAAAAGTCTAAAATAAAGACTATTTATTCTAATTACGAAACAATTACATCGTGTTCGTAAAATAACGCGAAAACACGAAACCAATCGAACACGAATGCGCTGGATACCACTCGGGTATTAAAGCCCTTATTTCCTCCGCAACCTCTCATTTATTGCAGCTTATCTCCTTTCTCTCTCTACATTTCCGTTCAGCTCTCTCTCTGTAGAAATTCCACCATTAAACCCATAGGCTAACATGGTAAATCTTCACCAAATCGTGCAAATAAGGTGTCTAAACGTTCATCTTGACGAAAGAAAGCTTATAGTACAAAGGATCTGCTCCATCTCAGGCTTGATCGGCAGGAATCTTAGTGAGAAGGTTCGGAACTTATAGGGTTTTCACTATTCAACATCTCTTTGAAACTAGGACCGGTTTCATGCATTCCTAGCTCAAGAACTAACGACTAGAGACCGTGGGATATCTTGGAAAATGTTAATTTGAGTCTTAGGAACATTGGTTGTGGTTGGAATGATTGAGATAGGGCTAAAGCAGTTAAACCTTCAAGACTATTAACATTATCCAAGACTATTAACATTATCCAAGATGTTAATAGGAATGCATTCCTATCTCAAGAACTAACGATGGTTCTTTGAATCAGTTAAACCTTCAAGACTATTAAGATCGACGACCTCCAAGGGATATGGGCTAAAGCACCATCGATATTAACAGTTCGAAGTTCCAGGTGGTCGATATTAAGCCCATCGATATAGTATCGATGGGAACACTTTTGATACAACTCAGTTTTCTCTACGATACTACTACGTTCCGTGGCCTTCTTTCGGTCCTGAATAAACTCCAACACTTAGTCTTAGTTTTTCCAAGGGGAAACGAACTTATAGGGTTTTCACTATTTATCATCTCTTTAAAACAAGGACCGGTTTCATGCATTCCTAGCTCAAGAACCAATGACCAAAGACCAAAGACCATGGGAACTCTTGGATAATGTTAACTCGAGTCTTAGGAACATTTTTTTGGAGATGGAAAGATCGAAAAAGGTAGTATCGATGGAGTAGCAGCTGGTAAGTTAGTGTCGACCGATGAACTATCATGGTGATCGTCCATCGAACTTGGGCAGTTCGATGGTTCCTTGAATCAGCTAAAACCTTCGGGACTAGTAAGATCAAAGACCTCCAAGGGATCTGGCAAAAGCAGCGTCTATATTAACAGTTTCGAAGTTCCAGGTGGCCGATATAAACCCATCAATACTACAACATTCGATGGCCCTCTTTCGATCTTTAATAAACTCCAACACTTAGTTTTATTTTGTCCAAGAAGAAAGGACTCAGATCCATTGAGATTTATAGGGTTGAAGATGGTCCATCTACTAAACCCATCGCTGCTACTAGTATCGATGGGCATCTACCTTAATTTGAGCATTTCAGCTTTCCATCTATGTGGCCACTAACAACGACCATTTCTTAGCTTCAATTCACTCATAATACTTAAATTAAGATGGTCCAACCTGTAGAGCCCACTAACACGATGAAGACTGACAAAGTCAACCCGGAAGAGTCAACACTCTGTTTCTGATCATTTTCGTGTACAACATTTTGAGTACACCACATGTTCGTGTACTCGAACTTTTGTATTAGATTTCGAGTACACCTAGGCCTAGTATAAATAGACGTATTTTGTACAGGTTTAGGTTGGAATGCCGATGCACTTGCTCTCTAGACATATTGAGGCACTTGTACTCGAAATTTTCAGTATTTATAAAAGTTTGCATTTTTCTTTTTGCTTTCTCGATTCTAACTTGGATTCCGCACTCGTTAGAGATCATTGATGATGATTATGAAGATAAAGTTTGGTTCTTGATCCGTTTTAAGACCTACAAGTGGTATCAGAGCTAGAGTGCTCTTTTCATCATCAAGGTAACAACTTTTTGAAACAAGTTTACTACTTTATCATTCTTCTCTACTCCTACTAGCTGCTGTATAAATTTGGGACTCCAAATCTTAAGAAATAATTTTATAAAATTTTTCTTAAGTATTGTCGAGTTCAAAATTTTTCGAGTTCAGCTATTTCGAGTATAGATAGAGTGTTCGAAGAATAGTTGCAGTTCGAATACAAGAGATTTTCGACTACAAGGGATTTTCGAGTACAACTTGGTTTCGAGTACAAGAGGAGTTCGACTACAGGGGATTTTTGAGTACAAGAGGATTTCGAATACAGATTGAATTTCGTGTACTCATTGGTTTCGAGTACACCCAGGACTTCGAGTATAGACTTATCTGTTATACTTCGAGCAGTTCTATTGATCTGTATCTACAGGGAGCTACAGGGAATTCGTGTACTACACTTAGAAAATTTCCTGATTCATCATGGCTTCAAAGAATCTGACAAATTTGTCCAACTTACTCAATCTGGACAATGAAATCGGCACCGAAACAAAGCCACCAAGGCTCATGTCAGGAGATAACTTCCAAGACTGGAAATTCAGATTTCAGTCGTTCATCAAGTATACTGATCCAAAGCTTTGGAGATCCATCGAAGAGGGTCCCTTTGTGCCCTCATACAAAAGTGAAATCAATGGTCCTCTTATTGCTAAGGATCCTGAATTGTACACTGACAATGACATTCTTATGATAGAAAAGGATGAAAAGGCCTATGCTTCAATCACTATGGCTCTATCAACTGAAGTTGCTCATGGATTTAAGGAACACAAGACAACTAAGGAACTTTGGAATGGATTGGTTGAACGATTTCAAGGAAATGAGGACATGCGAGAAAGTCGGAAGGACATGCTTAGGCAGAGGTTCAACATGTTTAACCACATCAAGGGAGAGTCCTTGAAGCACAGCTTAACAGATTCACACATCTGATGACTGAAATGACCAGTTCTGGAATTGAGATGACCAAGGGAGAAGTGAACAAGAAGTTGCTGAATTCATTGCCTTACACGTGGAATTCAAATTGTACAATGATCAAAAGGACCAAGGATATGTACAAGACTTCTCTGAGTGAGCTGATTTCAATTATCAACTCCTATGATATGGATGATAAGCAGAGAGCTCTGAATCATGCCAGCCCCATGGGAATTGCACCCGTATCAGAAAACTCTGCACTACTGTCTGCTATCAGTCTTCAGACTCCAGGAATGCATCACTATCAGAACTCTCCATCTCAATCACTTCCCTTTGAAAATGCCTTTCTATCATCTGGACAAACCGGATCAGTGCCCAAAATCAATCCAGAAAGTGAAGAAAATCTGCTGCTGTTTAAGGGTTTCATTAACAGCTACAATGCATTCATAGCAGGAGAGTTGGCACCTGCCAATCTTACTCAGGACAATCTGGAGCAGATAAATCCAGCTGATGTTGAGGAAATGGATATCTCATGGCAGATGGCTATGGCAGTGTTTAGAGCAAAGAAGTTTATCAAAAGATATGGAAGAAACAACTTTGGAAACAACCCAGGAAAGAAACTTGGATTTGATAAGTCAAAACTTAGGTGCTACAACTGTGATCAACCCGGTCATTTTGCTAGAGAGTGTAAGCAGCCAAAGGTGGTCAAGGAAGGAGAAAAGAAGCCTGAAGAGAAAGTTGTGACTGCTGCTGCAGGAGGAAGTGCTAGTACGTCCAAAGCACTGGTGACCCAAGAAACTGACTCTTATGACTGGAGTGATCAAGTGCAGGAACTGGAGCTGACTCTGAGTAACGCATTCATGGCTGAGGTGGACCACAAGCAGAAGGAGGTAACTGAAAATCTTTGCTCTACCTCATGCATAGATAAAGTATTTAAGTATAGATCACATAATGAATCACTAATCAAAGAAATAACCAAACTTAAATACTTTAACTCAGAATTTCTTAAAAATGAAGGAATTTTTAAAAGGAAACTTGAAGCAGAGGGTCGGATTGTGGCAAGGTTAAAAGAACTTCTAAGTGACAAAGAGTCCAACTATCGAGATGCTCGACGCGAAATCGATGAGCTCACATTAGAGTTGGACCAAGTTAAAACTAAATTTTCTAAAACCTCGGTAAAATGTGAAAAGTTTGATTACTCAGGCAAGGTTGTGGAAAACATGACAACCATGCAGTATCGGGAAAAGAGGGGCAAAGGTATTGGGTATAGTGAATGTGCACCACCTTTTAATCACAATTACTCAGTTACGCCCAAAATCAACACATCTGTTGATGATCTGTTGTCCCAATCAGATCGAAGGTTCGTGTTTAGTATTGGTTCTGACAAACCTGTCCCTCTGACAGCAGGTCCCATTGAGACCAGTCCCAATATTTCTAATAATTCTAAGATAATTGCAGATAGTTTAAGCAAAGCAGGTGTGAAAGGGAAGACTGAAGAAAGAAGTGCTGAGAAAAGCACAGACTGTTCAACATCTTTTGGAACATCAACTTTTAGTTCAAACTCTAATTTTGTTGGAAAAGTTGATCAATTTAAAATTAAAACAAATGAGATGTCTAAAAGCATTAAGTCAACTTTTTTTAAAAAGGATGTTATTTTGGAAACAACATCTTCTCGTTTACATCATGAGTTCAAGGGTCATTCCACTGTCACCAAAGAAATAGGATCAAAATTGGATCCTAACTGTGAACCTTTTGTTCCAAAAGGAATTTTGACACAATCTTCTAACTCGTTTAAACCTTGCAACTGTGATGTAAAACCTTTTGACCCTAAGGAATTTCATGAGAAAGTATGTTGCTTTGCCTGTGGTAAGCCAGGCCACATTGCTAGAAATTGTCTGCACCGACCTACTGAATTCTTCTATGGGAAGAATCAGAAGGTCACACCTAAGGCAAAACTCTCTGTCAAATCAAAAGGACTGATAAATCCTCAATGCCTAGGGTGAACTCTCAGAAAGGACCACAAAAGCAATCCACTGCCAAAAGTAAAAGATCACCCAAAAATCATCAATATGGTTTTCATAAGCTACAATCGAACGTTTCAAAAATTAAAAACAAGACATATTGGAGACGTGATCCAGTTTTTAATATCCCATTAACACCAGTTAAATATGGCAGTGGTGCTAGATCAAAGATTGATAAGGTCAAAACAGCTAAATCAAAGGAAGTTCAAAAGAAAGAGTCTAGTGTTTCTACTGTGCCTAAACCTGTTATGGTTTGGGTACCTATTTCTCATTGATTATGTATAAAATGCAGGGACGGCCAAGTAAGCTCAAACATGTTTGGTATGTAGATAGTGGCTGCTCCCGCACATGACTGGGGTTTTTTCTCAGTTACATGAGGTTACACCATTCAATGGAGGATATGTATCATTTGCAGGAGACAAGGGAGGAAGGATAAGTATGAAGGGCACGGTCACAAATGGAACTCTCAGTTTTGAAGACGTGTACTATGTTGAAGAGCTCAATCATAGTCTTTTGAGTGTTTCTCAAATCTGTGACAAGAGTTTTTCCACACACTTCACAAACAAGGAGTGTCTAATTATGAAGCCTGGCTTTGTAGTGCCTGAGAAGTGGATTCTGATGAGAACTCCAAGGATAAACAATGCCTATATTATCAACATGAACTCAGATTCATTCACAGAGAACACTTGTTTGTTCTCAAAGGCATCGGAGCATGATTGTCTGTTATGGCATCGGAGACTGGGTCACGTAAATCTGAAGAATCTAAACAGATTAGCCAAGGGAGATCACGTTATTGGCTTGCCTTCTAAAGACTTCTCCACCATTGAGAAGTGCATCGCATGTGCCAAGGGGAAGCAACACAAGAGACCCCATAAGCCTAAACTTTTCAATTCTATCTCTTCAGTTCTTCAACTTCTGCATATGGATCTCTTCGGACCAGTCAACGTAATGAGTATCGGGAAAAAGTCATTTTGTCTTGTTGTGACAGATGATTTTCCAGATTCACTTGGGTGTTCTTTCTGGCCAAGAAGGACGAAACACCAGAGATTCTGAAGAAGTTTAATACCTTGATTTAAAATCAGAAGGATCTAAAGGTCTAGGTGATAAGAACTGATAATGGCACTGAATTTAGAAATCAAACTCTTATAGATTTCTGCGATGAGAAGGGTATCGCTAGGCAATACAGTGCAGCCAGAACACCACAGCAAAATGGAGTTGCTGAAAGGAGAAATAGAACACTTATAGAAGCTGCACGAACAATGTTGTCAGAGTCGAAGCTGCCAATCTTCTTCTGGGCTGAAGCAGTTAACACCGCTTGCTATGTTCAAAATCGAGCACTCCTGAACAAGCGTCATCAGAAGACTCCCTATGAGATTCTCTTCAATCAGAAGCCCAAAGTCGGACACTTCAAGTCATTCGGATGTCCTTGCACTCTTCTTCATACAGAGCCTAATCATAAGTTTGATGATAAGGCAAATGAGTGTTACTTTGTAGGATATTCATCCGAGAAAGCAGCTTACAGAGTTTACAACAAGAAGACTTGGATGATCGTGGAATCATACTACATAGATTGGCAAGAAATGAACTCGACAGATGCTGGTTCTGGTCCAAACTGGTTATTTGAGTATGATTCTACTTTCAAGCCCTTTGACAATCCTACCGAGAACCCAGAGTTATCCAAGCAAACCATTGATTTCTATAAGGGAGATGACGTGGACTATAGGGTTGACTATGTTCCTTGTGATCCTAGTCTCTTGACTGTTGACCCTCCAGGCTTATACAATCGTGCCCCTCCAACTCAGCCAACCCCAATTCATGAAGTTCTTCCATCAGAACCAGAAACCTCTCAGTCCGTTCAACCTCCTCCCGAAACCGATCAAGTCTCATCTTCTTCCCACAAGACTTTTGATAATCCACTATTCCCAGATAGTATACCTGAGGAACATTGCGTGGATCATGGAGCAGAAGCAAGTGAAACTGCTCCTATTGACAACATTTCTTCTTCAAATGAAGATCAAGTGAACAGCATCAGCAACTTGCTAGACAATCTAGCTGTGGAGGAAGTGCCAACACTCAGTATAAACAAGAATCATCTAGTTGAAAATATTATTGGACCTCTCTCAGAAGGCGTTCTCGCTCGAAGCAGATCCATTACAGCTTAGAACATCTTGCCCGAGGAGACAACTACCAGAAGCCAATCAGGTCCAATTAATTCTTGTTTATACTCGTGTTTTATTTCGCAGGTTGACCCCAAAAACGTCAAAATGGCTCTCAAAGAGTTCAGCTGGGTTGAGGCAATGCAGGAAGAGCTGATGCAGTTTCAGAAACTTAAAGTATGGAATCTGGTTCCACTGCCCAAAGGAAAACTGCCTATAGGAACCAGATGGGTTTTCAGAAACTCAAGTTAGACAAAGCTTTTTATGGTCTCCATCAGACGTTGTTCGTCCGCAAGGATAAAGATGATTTGGTTCTCGTCCAAATCTACGTGGATGACATTATATCTGGCTCCACAAGCTCAGCGCTGTGTAAGGAATTTGAGGGGGTAATGAAGAAGAAATTTGAAATGAGCGCAATGGGAGAAATGACCTTCTTTCTAGGTCTACAGGTGAAGCAAGATTCTAAGGGTGTGCTGATTCACCAAGGAAAATATGTCACGGACGTTTTGAACATGTTCATAATATTGGAGTCAAAACCGGCATCCACTCCCATGGCTGCTCGTCCTATCTTGACTTCAGATTCGGAAGGTGAAGATGTTGATCAACACCTCTATCGCTCGATGATTGGTTCTCTGATGTATCTGACTGCTAGTCGTCCAGACATCATGTTCTCAGTATGTCAGTGTGCCAGGTATCAGGCAAATCCGAAGGCATCTCACCTTATAGCTGTCAAGAGAATCTTTCGGTACCTAGTCGGGAAGCCTAGACTCGGTCTTTGGTACCCAAAGAACTCTGAGTTTCGATTATTTGCATACTCAGACAGTGACTTTGGTGGATGTAACCTGGATAGGAAGTCAACCACAGGTGGGTGTCAGTACCTAGGAGATCGCCTTGTCTCATGGCAATGCAAGAAACAAACAACCGTATCCACATCTACTGCGGAAGCTGAATATGTTGCTGCTTCCAGTTGTTGCTCGCAGGTTATATGGATGCAACAACAACTCCTCGATTACGGTTTGAACTTTCTTGACTCTCCTATTGATTGTGACAATGAAGCCGCCTTACAGATCGTCAAAAATCCGGTACAACACTCCAAAACTAAACATATTGACATCCGGATTCATTTTATCCATGACTGTTTTGAACGGAAATTCATTCATCTTGAAAAGGTCCATACAGATGATAATCTGGCGGATCTTTTCACAAAACCATTCGACACAGCACGCTTTCATCACTTGCTTGCCTCTCTAAAACTGATAAGCTTCAATTAAAAGCATTTTTGTAAATACATCAAAATTTGTGTCCTAATCTGTTCACAAATTTAGGGGGAGAAAATTTGCAAAACAACAAAAAGATTTTTCGTTCTTTGAGTCAAAATTTACAAAACAACAAAAAGATTTTCGGTCTTTGAGTCAAAATTTACAAAACAACAAAAAGATTTTCGATCATTGAGTCAGTCTAAGATGATCTACAAGTTTAGGGGGAGTTAAGTTTTCAAACCCTAAGAAAAGAAGATTATGCCTCTTGTTATTCAACGAAAATTACAAAAATATTTTATCTTTCCAAAGTTTAAGAAAATACAAAAAGAGTTTATTTGAACAAGCAAAGTGAACCGATCAAATTGGGAAGTGAAATAATCTCTAAGGATCAAAATTTCACTATCTTAATAAGATTTCTAAAAGAATAACAACTTTGAATATCTATTCTATACTAAGAAGTTGAAATAAGTTTTTCAAAACTTAAATAATCAGACTTGATCAAAATTAAAATACATATAAATAGATAAATAAGTGTGAAATTGTGATCATTAGATAACTAGAAATGTGTGACAACTATTTGACTTCTTGTTTAAATCCTTGAATCAAAACGAGATTGTGTTTCAATAAACTTGAAATTGTGTTTTGAAAAACTCGGGTATTTCCTATGTTTTGTGCAAACAAAGAGCGGGAAATACCTACTGAAGCATCCTATGTTTTGCGTAAGCAAAGACCTGGATGTGTGACGTTAAGGCCAATGTGTCTGCAGATCAGAAAATAAAAGATGCCAATGAGCACAAGATGATAGAACCCCTTCTTGTTCTTGATTCTAACCTAATAGATCTGTTCTTTTCTTTTCTCATCTTAAAACTCTGTCAAAATAATTTTAAGTTCGTTGAAACACAATCAAAGTTTGAAACTAAGAATTTAACAAGACTGATAGGTTGCATATTAATCTAGTCTTACAATCTAATCGTTCACAAATTTCCCATAATTTATTTTTGGAAAAACTTGATCATATGACTGATTTTTAAGAAATGAAATAACGAGTGGAAATTATTGGTGGGGAATAGCTATTTAAAGGTTGTGCTTCGTTAAGAAATTAACTAAGCTAGTAAAATTTTGATAACAGATTTGATCCTACAAAATTTGAACCGACTAAACTTAAACTTGTTCAAAGTGTATTTTATTTTATTTTATTTTATTTTACAAAACAACAAAAAGATTTTTCGTTCTTTGAGTCAATATTTACAAAACAACAAAAAGATTTTCGGTCTTTGAGTCAAAATTTACAAAACGACAAAAAGATTTTCGGTCTTTGAGTCAGTCTAAGATGATCTACAAGTTTAGGGGGAGTTAAGTTTTCAAACCCTAAGAAAAGAAGATTCTGCCTCTTGTTATTCAAAGAAAATTACAAAAATATTTTATCTTTTCAAAGTTTAAGAAAATACAAAAAGAGTTTATTTCAACAAGCAAAGTGAACCGATCAAATTGGGAAGTGAAATAATCTCTGAGGATCAAAATTTCACTATCTTAATAAGATTTCTAAAAGAATAACAACTTTGAATATCTATTCTATACTAAGAAGTTGAAATAAGTTTTTCAAAACTTAAATAATCAGACTTGATCAAAATTAAAATACATATAAATAGATAAATAAGTGTGAAATTGTGATCATTAGATAACTAGAAATGTGTGACAACTATTTGACTTCTTGTTTAAATCCTTGAATCAAAACGAGATTGTGTTTCAATAAACTTGAAATTGTGTTTTGAAAAACTCGGGTATTTCCTATGTTTTGTGCAAACAAAGAGCGGGAAATACCTACTGAAGCATCCTATGTTTTGCGTAAGCAAAGACCTGGATGTGTGACGTTAAGGCCAATGTGTCTGCAGATCAGAAAATAAAAGATGCCAATGAGCACAAGATGATAGAACCCCTTCTTGTTCTTGATTCTAACCTAATAGATCTGTTCTTTTCTTTTCTCATCTTAAAACTCTGTCAAAATAATTTTAAGTTCGTTGAAACACAATCAAAGTTTGAAACTAAGAATTTAACAAGACTGATAGGTTGCATATTAATCTAGTCTTACAATCTAATCGTTCACAAATTTCCCATAATTTATTTTTGGAAAAACTTGATCATATGACTGATTTTTAAGAAATGAAATAACGAGTGGAAATTATTGGTGGGGAATAGCTATTTAAAGGTTGTGCTTCGTTAAGAAATTAACTAAGCTAGTAAAATTTTGATAACAGATTTGATCCTACAAAATTTGAACCGACTAAACTTAAACTTGTTCAAAGTGTATTTTATTTTATTTTATTTTATTTTGCAAAACAACAAAAAGATTTTTCGTTCTTTGAGTCAATATTTACAAAACAACAAAAAGATTTTCGGTCTTTGAGTCAAAATTTACAAAACGACAAAAAGATTTTCGGTCTTTGAGTCAGTCTAAGATGATCTACAAGTTTAGGGGGAGTTAAGTTTTCAAACCCTAAGAAAAGAAGATTCTGCCTCTTGTTATTCAAAGAAAATTACAAAAATATTTTATCTTTTCAAAGTTTAAGAAAATACAAAAAGAGTTTATTTCAACAAGCAAAGTGAATCGATCAAATTGGGAAGTGAAATAATCTCTAAGGATCAAAATTTCACTATCTTAATAAGATTTCTAAAAGAATAACTACTTTGAATATCTATTCTATACTAAGAAGTTGAAATAAGTTTTTCAAAACATAAATAATCAGACTTAATCAAAATTAAAATACATATAAATAGATAAATAAGTGTGAAATTGTGATCATTAGATAACTAGAAATGTGTGACAACTATTTGACTTCTTGTTTAAATCCTTGAATCAAAACGAGATTGTGTTTCAATAAACTTGAAATTGTGTTTTGAAAAACTCGGGTATTTCCTATGTTTTGTGCAAACAAAGAGCGGGAAATACCTACTGAAGCATCGTATGTTTTGCGTAAGCAAAGACCTGGATGTGTGACGCTAAGGCCAATGTGTCTACAGATCAGAAAATAAAAGATGCCAATGAGCACAAGATGATAGAACCCCTTCTTGTTCTTGATTCTAACCTAATAGATCTGTTCTTTTCTTTTCTCATCTTAAAACTCTGTCAAAATAATTTTAAGTTTGTTAAAACACAATCAAAGTTTGAAACTAAGAATTTAACAAGACTGATAGGTTGCATATTAATCTAGTCTTACAATCTAATCGTTCACAAATTTCCCATAAGATATATTTGGAAAAACTTGATCATATGACTGATTTTTAAGAAATGAAATAACGAGTGGAAATTATTGGTGGGGAATAGCTATTTAAAGGTTGTGCATCGTTAAGAAATTAACTAAGCTAGTAAAATTTTGATAACAGATTTGATCCCACAAAATTTGAACCGACTAAACTTAAACTTGTTCAAAGTGTATTTTATTTTATTTTATTTTAGAAAAGTAAGAATTTTAAATCGAAATAAGAAAATAAGTGCGTGTACTCGAAGTAGAGTACACGAAAAATGCGTACTCGAAATGACTCTATAAATAGTCCAACCACATTTAATTTCGAGTACCATTTATTTCGTGTACACAGTTCTCTATTTCGAGTACAGATTGATTGCTCTGAGGCGATTTCGATTTCTAGACCTGATCTCAAACTTCTACTCCGGCCATCTTATAGATCATATCATTAGGCGAACTTAGGTATAGAGTTTTATCAATTTTTGACCGTGGATTCGAAAGTTATGGTCAAAAGTAATTTTCGAATACGCTACTTTCGTGTACAGACAGTTTTTGGTTAAATTGAGCACGAAATACTTGAAATTGAAAGGCAAGTCGTGAATATGTAGGTCGCCTCCCAATTCCGAGTATATTGAACATGATTAGAAAATCTAAGGAGCCAAAATGATGAATTTTTCAAAGAAACTTGAGTACACGAAATGTAAAATTTCGAGTACAAGCACACTTCGTGTACAACCTGTATTTCGTGTATAGATTGTACTTCGTGTACAGACTACATTTCGTGTACAAGTTCCATTTCGTGTACGGAGTGCATTTCGTGTACAGAATGTACTTCGTGTACATCTTGATCTTCGTGTACATCTTGTTGTCTCGAGTGAAAATGTTAAGTTCGAGAACAGAAAAATCAAGACTTAGAAAATTTTCAACAAATCCAGTTTTGTTGAACTTAAACTAACTTGATCTGTTTGTGTCTTTCAGATGGCAGACTTACGGTTCGTGCATGATCACAACATGACAGCATTCCTTGGGGAACCTCCAGCAAAACATTCAGAGTTCAAGAGTATGGTGGATGGACTGATCTTGTCACCCATCAACTATGCCATCATGGAGTATCAGCTTATTATGACTGATTTTGTTAGGAGTTTCTGGAGCACTGTAGAAGAAAGTACCGATGCGGATGGAAACATGAGTATCGTTGGAAAGATCCAAGGTCATCACATCGTGATTTCAGAGCAGATTATCAGAGAATGTCTGCAGTTCGGAGACAAAGATTCAGACCCAGTTGAGCTTGATCAAGCATTGGTGAACCGAACTGTTTTTTAGATGGGACACGAAGGTGCCTACCCTCCAACAGAAAAGAAACTGCTACATCCCTACTGGAGGTATCTGGCACACGTAGTGACACAGTGTCTGTCACACCCCGAGCCGGCGGGGTAGGATCGGGTTTCCCCGACGGGCGGAAGGTTCCCGGGGCGCGATATCGGGAGTGATAATCAAAGTGATCAGATTGTTTACATTGCACATGATATATAAATGAGAAACTTGCTAAAATAAAATAGAATTACAAAGTTAAATTACATCAGTTAAGTTTATAATTTAACAATGTAAATCTACTATAACATCATAAATCTTCAATCTTGTATACAAAATAATGGTGTATGATGTCCAAAAATATGCAGGTCCAAAAGCTAGGTCCTCTATCTGTAACCTAGTCCAAAAGAAATAACTCTTCAGTTGACCTGTTCGTCACCTGAGAAGTCATGCAAAAAGATCAAGTCAACACATGGTTGGTGAGTTCATGTAGTTTAGTATTTGAAAATGATTTGGAAATGGTTTGATAATGATTTGAAAACCTCCTTCGGTAAAGACCCTAACCTCATTAACTTCACATGTAATATCCATATCGGTATGCTTATATATAGGGCATACCCCTGGGTCAAGCCAACAAACTCGCCCAGACGTCATCCCACCACATACTAATATCCATATGACACTGTTGTTAATGATAATTAAGCATTTTTACCCTACACACCTCTGATTTAGATTTTGTTTTCCCAATACTTGATTTACCTTTGATTCTCTTGAGTTCATCATAGATATATGATTTCCCAAAAGTCAGTAATAGAAATAAATGTTAAATATTTAATTAAATAAATAAAACATTTAATTACAACTAAGACATGATGATTGGGCCTTATTTGACTCAATCACTTAGACTTAGTTGTTGGTGGTTGTCCAAGTTGTAACCTCTCACACGTGACCCATGTCAGGCATAACTCACAAGGAGTATACCTGAACTGAGCGGGATTTTAATGTTTTGCCCGTTACAGCCTGACCCAATGGTCTTCTGCATCTGAGTGGGACTTTAAGGATATCCTTTGATTCTTGATCTCTTGATTCTCTTGATTTGACTTTGATATTGATTTCATTGATCATTCACGTTATTGCCCGTTACAGCCTGACCCGAAGGTCTTCTGTATCTGAGAGGGACTTTATATGTGTGTTACACGTGGTCTTGATTTCCTATACAACTGACATCCACCATAACTTGAATATTAATGATTTCATTAGATCATAATGATTTCATTATTATCATGATTCACACACATTTATGATTTATGATTCCTTGAGTCTCTTGATATTGATCTTTATGATTTCCATGATTTCACAATGATAATTGATTCTTGATTTTGATTCTTGGTTCTCAGATCACACACTGAGTTAAGTTCCTTGGACATGATCTTTAGTTTCTTTGATTTCACTTTGAATTTAGATTCTTGAATTTGAACTTGATGGCCTAAGGGTTGTTTAGAGTTTAGATTTTAGGTATTACTCATAAGAGTAATTTAATTAACTTGTTAGTTAATTTAGCATGATAATTACCTAGACAGGAATCTAGGAGTATAAAACAATCATATATAAACATATAATAAAGTAAAGCATTTAAGTAAACAATTTAAATAAAACAGTTTACGCATGCTTCTCAGCCCCGCGTTTTAAAACAAAATGTTTAGAAAAGGGGCAATGAACTCACCTGTGTTGCTCGGAAATGAATTACCACAAAAGATATGCGCTCTCCTTCATTGTTTCCTAAGTATCTTTAGTACCTGATTTATTTTAAGAAGATTCGTAGACAATAAGTATTTATAATAGTCGTATCTAGGGTTTGGTCTCGATGTGCAACTAAGTGTCCTACATTACTAATGTGTTTCTAAGATTCTATCTAGCTAATCTAACATATTACCCATAAGTGAACCCCTTTATTCCGCAGTGATAATTATAAGTCTTTATTTAAAACCCTTTCAATTTAATTCATTTTATGTTAAACATTTATTTAGGAAAGTCATTTAATTATATTAATAAAATTTATAATTTAAGTATCTTTTATGAAAAACATAATTAATTTAAGAAAAGTGTAATTAAACAGGATGGGCTTATATTAAACCAATTGGGCCATCCTTGGCCCATTTATAGGACTGTGATTTCCAATTGACTTTCTTTCAACACATAGATTAACTAAGCATAGATAAGTTTAAATAACTACCTCAGTTAGTCACGCACGTTTATAGATTTCTCGAAATGGCTTAAAACTGGTCCTACAAGGGTTCGAACCTAGGGTTTAGAAAACCCTAAAAACCGAACATGAGAATCGATTTTACCTCGAATCTGATGGATGGAAGCTTAGATCGGTTGTACTTTCACGATCTACAAGTTGTGATAGTTGTTTTGGCACCAAGAACACATGATTTCATCAAGAAATGAGGGAGAAATCTTAGAGAGAGAGAGAAGAATGCTAGAGAGAGAGTGACGGGAGAGAGATTTTTGAGAGAGAGTGAAGAGGGTGAAAATGAGGAAGAAGACTCATTCCGGGTATTTATACCCCGGGTGAGTTCGGGTTCGTTTCGTTTGCTCGGTTTCGCGTAAAGATGTCGGTTTCTCGTCGTTTTCATAACGAAACGACTCGGTTTTTAAAAATAAGATTTATAAAATTATTTTAGGTTGTGATTCCTAGTAAATTAACTAAATATCTTTTGTTTATTTTAAATTTTGTAAAATATTTAATTTACTGTTCGAAATCGAATCGTACGGTTATCGCGCGTATTCGTTCGGATCGTCATCCGCACGAACACAGCGATAACTATACTTTTCAATATTGTTTTCTAATTATTGGAGATCATTCAGAACGTTCAACTTCTAGATTTATTTGTACAGATCGTCACCTATACGAAAAATCCGTCGGTTTAGCATTCACGTAACAACATCCATATTGTTTTGTTCAGTAAAGCCTCACATACGTTTATACATAATAAAATCCTAACACATAATCACATGATGGTTCTATATCGTCATATAAGTATCTGACTGATGAACCATAATTCTGAACTTTGTTGTTCTGAACTGAATCTGAACTGTGCTATGATACATGAATTGGCAATGATGTACGAATGATAACTGAAATACGTATCTGATTTACTGTTCATGTACTGTAGAGTTCACTGTTCCGGTGAAGTTTCCGGCACTGATGTTACAGTCTCCCCTTGTTAGAGAAATTTCGTCCCGAAATTTAAGAGTAATTATCGGGTACGGCTTTCTCTGTAAACAGTTGGAGATACTTAAACTTCACATGATCTTCGCGTTCCTAAGTAAACTCAGGTCCGCGCCTTGAATTCCAACGAACCTTTACAATCGGAATACGGCTTCGCCTCAGTTGCTTGACTTTGCGATCCATAATCTCTAAAGGTTCTTCGATGAAGTGTAACTGATCGTCAACTTGAATTTCTTCGATTGGGATGACGAATGATTCGTCAGCAAGGCAATTCTTTAAGTTTGAGACGTGAAACACGTCATGCACATCACTGAGCTTATCTGGTAATCTCAGTCTGTACGCTACAGGACCAATACGTTCAATAATTTCGAACGGTCCTACGTATCGTGGTGCTAACTTGCCTGCCTTTCTTTCCCAAAACGTACTACACCTTTCCATGGGAAAACCTCTAACATGACACGGTCTCCCACTTAGAATTTCAACGGCTTTCGTTGTTTATTGGCGTAGCTTTTCTGTTCACCTCTTGTAGCTTGCAATCTTCGTTGAATCTGGGAAATCTTATCAGTGGTTTCCTGAATAGGTTCTGGCCCAGATATACAGTTATCTCTCACTTCAATCCAACAGATCGGTGACCGATGTCTCGACCATAGAGAGCCTCTAACGGTGCACCTCCGATGCTACTGTGGTAACTGTTATTGTAGGAGAATTAAATCAGTGGCAAATGAGAATCCCAATTCCCATTGAAATTTAACACATAAATTCCTAACATGTCCACCAGGTCTGAATTGTATGTTCGCTTTGACCGTCCGTTTGTGGATGGTAAGCTGTACTCATATTTAACTATGTCCTTAGAGATTTCTGTAATAATTGTCAAAACCTTAATGTTCAACTGCTATCTCTGTCAGGGATAATAGACAATGGTACTCCGTGGTGTACCGCTATCTCATTGATGTACAATCTCGCCGATTTGTCCATCGTAAGAGTCTCATACATCGACAAGAAATGATAGATTTTTGTCAATTGATCATTGATAACTCATATGGTATCATGACCGCTGGAAGTGCGGGGTAGCTTGGTAATGAAGTCGATAGCTGTTGTTCTCACTTCCAGAGCGGAATTTCAGGCTGTCCCAGTAACCTGACGGCTTCTGGTGTTCCGCCTTTACTTTCGCACACTCAAGGCATCGACCGACATACTCGACGATTTCTTTCTTCATTCCCGGTCATCAATAAAATCTCCGTAAATCTCGGTACATTTTATCGATACCCGGATGTACTGATTATCTGACCCGTGTGCCTTTCCAAGAATAAGTCTTCTTGATTTACCTATCACCAGAATCCGCCCACTATTTTGGTAGTAGGTATTTCATCCGGTTTATCTCAAATTGTCTTTCGGCTCTACGACCTGACACACTCCTTAAAGTTTTCGTAGATGACTCTCACAACTCTAGGTCTTGATCGTCGGATCGAGATCCTTAAGTCACACATGGTGAATCTTTAGGTTATTTGATACAACCGTATACATACTTCACCATCTGTTTAATCTATACTTAGCTTTGAAAGTGTACCTTATACATCGGGAAAAGTCTACCTAAGATATGGTAGTACTATTAGGATAAAGATAATAAGTTACCTCCTAAGTAATCCTATACCCATCTGTGAGATGATGTATATTTACTTTACTTCTACCCGAAAGTCATGTGACTTACGGAACCCATTGTAACTGTTGTTCCAACTGTTACTTATTCTCATCCTAAATTCGCTCTTGAAGAATTTAACATAGAGTTGTTCTTCCGTTAACAGCTCCAGAATATCCCTGAAATGTCGTTCGCGTTCTGTCTTACTATTAGAGTAAATCAGTATGTCATCCCTAATAATAATGACAACTAATCCAGATACAGTTTGCACCCTCGGTCCATGAGGTCCACAAAAACCATAGGTGCATTCTTCTATCCGAAGAGCATTACCGTAATTTGGAATGCCCATCTTTCATTCGGAATATTTGTCTCTGGCATATCTTCGGCTTGCATTCACAACTGATTTCCCTTGATCTACTTATCCTATTGTAGCTATATTTCTAGCACAGTCGTAAAATTCGTCCTGTCCTAGCATTCTAGGACCGGGGTTCTCTAAATCAAATGATTCGAGTTCTATGGATCTAAGTGAGGAAATAACAGTTTATATACTAGCTTTAGCATCTACATATCTATGGCCTTCAATTTTTCTAATCAGAAACGGTTATTTTCCTAACTGTAGTAACTAGACGGTAATTAGGAATCACCCTATCATTATTTATTTATTTAACTCTTATTCGACTTAAGACTTCCTTAGGTTACTATTCCTATTGTCTTATTAGCATCAAGCTTCCTATAGTTTTCCTTGGATTTATCGTTCTAAAGTCACAATGGAGGATGCTTTCAAACTTAGCACACCAATAAATAGTTTAACGTAATAATATGAAATATGCATACCTGTGGGGTCATCGGACTCCGAATGTTCCCCAGGGGCTGGTAAAGCAATTAGTGCCTCGGTGACTGCTGGGTCTGCGGGAGATCTTCGTCTAGGGCAGTCCCTTTTGAAATGTCCGGGCATTCCACATATGTAGCAGTTGTTATTATTAAAGGAAGTAGAGGTGTTTGCTTTTTGTCTCTGTTTCCGAGTTGGAATAAACCGACACTGTTGAATCCAGTGTCCTATTTTCCCACAATTCAGACAGTGTCTGCAGGGTTTCTCCTTGTCGTGGTGAAAATCACATTTGGCACATTTAGGATCTGTAACAACGTATTGACGAAGAGTAGAGGTCATTGGTGATCTACACTGCTGCCTCCAGTGTCCCGTTTCTCCACAGTGCGTGCATTGTACTCATGAGAGTTCAGCTCGATGATGGTGGTGACAAACCGTACAGAGGGGGGCTTTTCCCTTAGAATGTGCAGGACTTATGGAAGATATCCTCACGGGACAGTTTCGTGAAATGTGTTCGGATAGCCCGCACACATAGCAATCCTTTCTGTAACGAGGAAGAGGATATGTAGTGTTTCCAGGATTTTGGTTATGAGTCGGGGGATTATTACAATCACGACTCCAGTGTCCCTTTCCCCCACAGTTCAGACAATGTTTGCACAGTTTATCCTTAGCATGGTGAAGACCGCACGTGGCACATAAAGGAAATTTGCCAGCATAACACTTACGACTCTCCGACTCTGGAGCAACGGCCATCTGGCGTAGGGGAATGGCCTCAGTGTAGATTACAAGTTCTCTTGATTTCTTAGAACAACACCACTTTCGCTTCTGCTTGTTTCTCCTCCTTCCGGTTCCCTCTTCTCTGCAGCAAGTAGTGGAAAGTTCCTAGCAAACTCCTCACTGTTCCTGATCCGAGTGATGATTCCAGGGAGGACCGCCACCAACTGTTCAGTGATCAGGGTTGCAAGTGCCTCAACTGTTGGGTCCGTCTCCTGCGAAGGGAGAGGCGGTGATGGTTGTCTTCTTGGTGACATTCTAATCATAACCAAATGAATATTGGTTAGTGCAATGATCGAATGCAGAAGACAATTATGCAAATAAGTCTTAAGTCCTATGTTCTCTACATGCAGGGTCCCTAGGTTATAGTCTAGGCCAAACTGTTTTAATTAAGTGACCTATATTTCTCTATAACCATGGCTCTGATACCAATCTGTCACACCCCGAGCCGGCGGGGTAGGATCAGGTTTCCCCGACGGGCGGAAGGTTCCTGGGGCGCGATATCGAGAGTGATAATCAAAGTGATCAGATTGTTTGCATTGCACATGATATATAAATGAGAAACTTGCTAAAATAAAATAGAATTACAAAGTTAAATTACATCAGTTAAGTTTATAATTTAACAATGTAAATCTACTATAACATCATAAATCTTCAATCTTGTATACAAAATAATGGTGTATGATGTCCAAAAATATGCAGGTCCAAAAGCTAGGTCCTCTATCTGTAACCTAGTCCAAAAGAAAAAACTCTTCAGTTGACATGTTCGTCACCTGAGAAGTCATGCAAAAAGATCAAGTCAACACATGGTTGGTGAGTTCATGTAGTTAAGTATTTGAAAATGATTTGGAAATGGTTTGATAATGATTTGAAAATGATTTGATAATGATTTGAAAATGATTTGATAATGATTTGAAAACCTCCTTCGGTAAAGACCCTAACCTCATTAACTTCACATGTAATATCCATATCGGTATGCTTATATATAGGGCATACCCCTGGGTCAAGCCAACAAACTTGCCCAGACGCCATCCCACCACATACTAATATGCATATGACACTGTTGTTAATGATAATTAAGCATTTTTACCCTACACACCTCTGATTTAGATTTTGTTTTCCCAAACCTTGATTTACCTTTGATTCTCTTGAGTTCGTCATAGATATATGATTTCCCAAAAGTCAGTAATAGAAATAAATGTTAAATATTTAATTAAATAAATAAAACATTTAATTACAACTAAGACATGATGATTGGGCCTTATTTGACTCAATCACTTAGACTTAGTTGTTGGTGGTTGTCCAAGTTGTAACCTCTCACACGTGACCCATGTCAGGCATAACTCACAAGGAGTACACCTGAACTGAGCGGGATTTTAATGTTTTGCCCGTTACAGCCTGACCCAATGGTCTTCTGCATCTGAGTGGGACTTTAAGGATATCCTTTGATTCTTGATCTCTTGATTCTCTTGATTCTCTTGATTTGACTTTGATATTGATTTCATTGATCATTCACGTTATTGCCCGTTACAGCCTGACCCGAAGGTCTTCTGTATCTGAGAGGGACTTTATATGTGTGTTACACGTGGTCTTGATTCCCTATACAACTGACATCCACCTTAACTTGAATATTAATGATTTCATTAGATCATAATGATTTCATTATTATCATGATTCACACACATTTATGATTTCTGATTCCTTGAGTCTCTTGATATTGATCTTTATGATTTCCATGATTTCACAATGATAATTGATTCTTGATTTTGATTCTTGGTTCTCAGATCACACACTGAGTTAAGTTTCTTGGACATGATCTTTAGTTTCTTTGATTTCACTTTGAATTTAGGTTCTTGAATTTGAACTTGATGGCCTAAGGGTTGTTTAGAGTTTAGATTTTAGGTATTACTCATAAGAGTAATTTAATTAACTTGTTAGTTAATTTAGCATGATAATTACCTAGACAGGAATCTAGGAGTATAAAACAATCATATATAAACATATAATAAAGTAAAGCATTTAAGTAAACAATTTAAATAAAACAGTTTACGCATGCTTCTCAGCCCCGCATTTTAAAACAAAATGTTTAGAAAAGGGGCAATGAACTGACCTGTGTTGCTCGGAAATGAATTACCACAAAAGATATGCGCTCTCCTTGATTGTTGCCTAAGTATCTTTAGTACCTGATTTATTTTAAGAAGATTCGTAGACAATAAGTATTTATAATAGTCGTATCTAGGGTTTGGTCTCGATGTGCAACTAAGTGTCCTACATTACTAATGTGTTTCTAAGATTCTATCTAGCTAATCTAACATATTACCCATAAGTGAACCCCTTTATTCCGCAGTGATAATTATAAGTCTTTATTTAAAACCCTTTCAATTTAATTCATTTTAAGTTAAACATTTATTTAGGAAAGTCATTTAATTAAATTAATAAGGTTTATAATTTAAGTATCTTTTATGAAAAACATAATTAATTTAAGAAAAGTGTAATTAAACAGGATGGGCTTATATTAAACCCATTGGGCCATCCTTGGCCCATTTATAGGACTGTGATTTCCAATTGACTTTCTTTCAACACATAGATTAACTAAGCATAGATAGGTTTAAATAACTACCTCAGTTAGTCACGCACGTTTATAGATTTCCCGAAGATTTAGGTGTTAATATGTAAATCAACCCTATAACCTTTAGATTATAGTTTGATCCCCAAGATAATGTTGCCTATCTTTGCTTAAGTAGAATCAAGATTTATGTGATTTCTTGTTAGAAATTTCGTACATAAATCATTCATATTTAATGTTAAGCCCCATTGTTACTATGTTAATTCCTTAGTTTACTACATCATGATAACACCATATTCACCCAAGATGGCTTGCATGAAAATGGAAATCCTAATTCCTTCCCATGCACACACACATGCATGTATTTCCATGCAAATCATACACACATGATCAACATATGTATACACACTAACCACTAGATCCCATGTGTAACCACCCCCACCCGACTCGAGTTAATCATGGGCTGTGACAACCTGGGCCGACTGAGTCTGGCCCGAAGGAATTTGGGCCGCAAGGGTCCTATGTCGGTCGAATGGCAAACCGAATGAGATCGACCAACGAATGAATTCTAGTCGAATGAGTAGATTGGTTGGCCGAAGGAGATGCTCGAGCGAATGGCTTGGGTCGAATGTAAGCTTGGCCGAATAGGTTAATGGCGACCGAATGATCCAGTTTGTCGAAAGGGGAGTTCTCGAATGGGATTGTCCGAATGTAGGTTTGAGGCGAATGGGTTTAGCCGAATCAAGGTTGGCCGAAAGAGACTGGTTCGGCGAATGAGACAATAGCCGAAGAAGGGTTGCTTCAGTGAATGAACTGTGGGCGAATGGAGGTCCCTCAGTCGTGACTCATTCGGCGATTGGGCTGTGCTCATTCGTCGAGCTGTTCTTGGCCATTCGGCCGATCGAACACCTCGATTTGCAGTCACGATTTCGAATCAAATGGCTACCCCATTATATAAAGCAAGTTTCCAGTTCATTATAAGGTGTTGTGAAGTGTTTCATATGGCTCGAAATGGCTTAAAACTGGTCCTACAAGGGTTCGAACCTAGGGTTTAGAAAACCCTAAAAACCGAACATGAGAATCGATTTTACCTCGAATCTGATGGATGGAAGCTTAGATCGGTTGTACTTTCACGATCTACAAGTTGTGATGGTTGTTTTGGCACCAAGAACACATGATTTCATCAAGAAATGAGGGAGAAATCTTAGAGAGAGAGAGAAGAATGCTAGAGAGAGAGTGACGGGAGAGAGATTTTTGAGAGAGAGTGAAGAGGGTGAAAATGAGGAAGAAGACTCATTCCGGGTATTTATACCCCGGGTGAGTTCGGGTTCGTTTTGTTTGCTCGGTTTCGCGTAAAGATGTCGGTTTCTCGTCGTTTTCATAACGAAACGACTCGGTTTTTAAAAATAAGATTTATAAAATTATTTTAGGTTGTGATTCCTAATAAATTAACTAAATATCTTTTGTTTATTTTAAATTTTGTAAAATATTTAATTTACTATTCGAAATCGAATCGTACGGTTATCGCGCGTATTCGTTCGGATCGTCATCCGTACGAACACAGCGATAACTATACTTTTCAATATTGTTTTCTAATTATTGGAGATCATTCAGAACGTTAAACTTCCAGATTTATTCGTACAGATCGTCACCTATACGAAAAATCCGTCGGTTTAGCATTCACGTAACAACATCCATATTGTTTTGTTCAGTAAAGCCTCACATACGTTTATACATAATAAAATCCTAACACATATTCACATGATGGTTCTGTATCGTCATATAAGTATCTGACTGATGAACCATAATTCTGAACTTTGCTGTTCTGAACTGAATCTGAACTGTGCTATGATACATGAATTGGCAATGATGTACGAATGATAACTGAAATACGTATCTGATTTACTGTTCATGTACTGTAGAGTTCACTGTTCCGGTGACGTTTCTGGCACTGATGTTACAGTGTCTCTCCGGACGAAAAGGTGGATATGATGTCCTAAATCAGACTCTTAGCTCCTGTCTGGTGGCTTTAGCACTTGGAATGGATTTTAACTTCTCAAGGATGATCTTCCTTGATATGCATGCAAATATCAAAGGACGAAGAAAGGAACGGTTCCTGGCATTCCCACGATTTTTGCAGATCATCTTCAACCGAAAGTATCCTTCTCTGACTCCCACTCTTGGCACTTTGGAGATCAAGAGAATGCGTGATGACATTTTTGGATACATGAAGATGAACAAACGCGGGAAAAAGCAGTACATTGGTCGAGGCCACTGATAAAGTTTGGACGTTTTGTGGGAGATGACAATGTTGTGGAGGATCAAGGCACTCCTGTTGCCTTTGTGGCCGAGGAGCATGATGTCCAAGCTACAAGTTCAAGTTCAAAAGTTGATAAAGCAGCAGAGGATACTACTCATGAGCCTTCTTCTTCATCAAGCAAAGATTTTGTTCCTGAAAAGCCACCACCAACCAGACAGGAACGAGAAGAAGTACAGGATGCGGACTACACTCCAACTCCTGAGTCATCGCAGAAGAAGAAGAGGCAAAAGACAATGGCCAAGAGAACCAGAGATCCCCGACTTCAGAAGATGTTCCCAAGCTTATCATTCTCATCTGCTGCATCTATCATATCACTGGCACCTACTCAACCACCTCCGCCTACACAACCACCTCCATTTACACAACCCATACAACCCACACAATCCAAGCCACCCTCAAAACCAAAGCCACCCTCACCACCTCTTGCTACACAACCTCCTACTATTACACAACCACCTCCACCTCCTCCACATACACAACCTACAAAACCCGAGCAACCTAAACCTGCCGTCAAACCAACAAAACCCAAGCTAGTCATCAAAATTTCCACCACTCGTCCATCTGCCACTACCCTTCCACATACCAAAACTCAATCACCTCCACCTCACTCAAGCAGTGGCAAAGGAAAATCTCCTTTGCATGCTGATTCACCTTATGAGCCGATACATGTGCCTGTCGATCTCGTGGGCCTGCAGGAACGAGTATTTACACTTGAGAAGGATTCTGAGCGCAAGGACGGTCTTATCCGAAATCTACAAGAAGGGATGATAAAGATATGTGGCAAGCTGAATAAGAGTCATGGAAAGGTCAAGGCTCACAGAAAGTTCATCAGATGTCTGTTGATAGAGAACCATGAGATGAAGAAGGACATCAAAAGGCTTAAAGGAGAGGAAGTTCCAGAGTCCGTTGATGAGTACATAGATGATGTTTTTCATGACAGTGATGATGACAGTGATCATAGTGACAATGATGATGGTGATGACGAGAAGGAAAAGGATCCGAAGGAAAAGGAGGATGACGAAGATGAGTGACTAATTGTACAGGATCGAGTCTACTGCCGACAGGTGGGAACATAGCCCATATTTTACTGTTTTTATAACTGTTTTGGGGTGAAACGTGATCAAATGTTTTCACTATACAAAATTATCAAGTAAGTCTTATAAATCTCTTTTACAATAACAGATTTTATAAACTATTAGACTTGTAAACTTTGGAGTTTCAAAAGAACAGTTTTAGTTAAATCTTTGTATTCAAACAAGGTATTCATATTTTGATTCAATCAAGGTAATTCAACCAAGAAGTCATTGTTCAAACCTTTAATAACATTTAATCATTTTGATGGTTTAAATCTCATAAATTGTAGTCATGGTGTTCATCATTCTAAATATACTTATACAATGAAGACACTTTCATTCATTCATTCATTCCTAATCTCAATCTTATAACTCTAGTACTGGGTGATCTCCATAAGGGAAAGCGGGACACGTTTGGTTACGCTAAGGCTGTAGTCAACGTTTTAAGTTTGTTTTAAAAACTAACTACAGATTTGATGCGTTACGAAAATATGGATTTGCTGCTAATTAAGTTTACCAGCATAGGTCATATTGGCCAGGTTATGTCAACACGGAGTTGTTGTTGAATAAATTCAATAGTACAACTCATGTTGAATGCTCTGTGCTGACTACTCATCTAATTCCAAATGTATTTTGGAGCTTGATCATATGTTGGAATTTGTTTAGTAGATAGTGGTTGACTGTCTGCACTCATTCTTTTTACTTGATGATAGTTCGTTTTACAATTATCCATGATACAGGTACACTATGTTTTATTCATATTGTTTAAAACTGCAGCTTTATGTTTTCAAATTTTAAACCTATTTTTCCCACCAAGATCAATAGTTGCGATAGGACATAACAAGGACAACTAAGGAGACCATAGTTGCGATAGAACAAGATCAAGAAACAAGCTAGGATGGAATAGAAATTACCAAATCCTTATTGTTTAATTATGTTGTCTGTTCTTATTTTGTAAACAATATTTTTGGGTCGGTTAGTTGTTATTCTTTTGGTAGATAATTAGAATGCTGTAATAAAACCATGTTTAACATTTTGAAACTTACTAATCATTGCGGTTGTTTTCTTTCAATACTTGTGCATGATTGAACCATCGATCGTCACCACGCAGTGGATTCTGCACACGGCGCAGCGGTGAGATAGGTTGGTATCAAAGCCAAGGTTGTAGAGAACTAGGAAAAACCCAATAACAAATGGCCTAGATTATAACCTAAGCTACCCCATAGGACTAAGTGCTATATGCTTGAGGATACTTAGGATCTAGGTAAACTCAAGTTAGCATTAAGCCTACATTCAGCTTGGAGATCTTAGGGACAAAATTATTCAAAAATGATTTTTCAAAAGATAGGAAATTGGAGTCAGGATTCTATAATCTTAGGATCTGAACTGAATTTCTCAATTTGTATTCATCAAAGGATTTTAAGGGCAAGGATCGGTATTCTTAGTATCGTTGATTTGAAATTCTTAACATGTTAACATATTTGGAACTTCATGAGTAGGAATATGTATTATCAGTATTCTTAAATTGAGGTTTTCATCAGGAAATGACAATACTCAACACTGTAAGTGTTGAGAGACTGGAATGAATATTCCAAGTCACATAAACATGAAAACTTATGGGTTTGATTTCAAGTAAATCAAAATTATGGTTTTCACAACCATAATCCTTATCATAGATCATAGTCATATTTCAAGAAAACAACCATGAACAATTGTGGGTTGGGATTCTAGCTTCAAATACAAACGGTGGCCTAACTCAGCTGACATACTGAAGTGGTGGTGGGCTGGCGGCTGGGCTGACAGTTAGCTTGACCCTACGTATGCCCTATATATAAACTAACTTTAGTATGACAGGGGGAATTCGGCATGACTATTTGAAGTGAAGATCCGAGATCAACGGGAATCATTAGAACATAATTAACCATTGTGTGAATCAACAATATGAGATACAATAATTGTGTGAATCAACCTTACGTGAATCAACCATAATGTGAAAGAATCTTACGTGAATCAATCATGTGTGCAAACTTTATGTGCCAATCTTATGTGCTAATCTTGTGTGAGAACATGCTTAGATCTAGTGCAGATCATACATACTTGGAATCTACCAACATAGGCTTACATGACAAGTGTAGAGCATACATGTCAATATAGTCCTACATGTTAACACTGTTAGTACATGCCCACATAAGTTCAATCATAAATCAACCATAGTTCAGTTGATCAAGATCATTTGAAATCTTCATCAATGGGATATACATGTTGATTAGTAAAATCATATTGCCAAATGCTAGCAAGCGCACAATCGTAGTATATCGAAGAGGTGGTGGTCTGGCGGCTGGCTAACAGTTTTCTTGATTCTACGTATGCCCTATATATAAGTTATCTTCAGTATACGGGGAAACTGTCAGTGTGTAGGTTTGGTGGAGTAACTCATAGAGCATTGAACATGAGATCATGACGAACAACCATATGAGAAGTACGCTAATAACATGGCTACTTATGTGTGTGCTTGCTTATTATTACAATTGAATGATAATATTAGTAGTATGGATATATTACTAACTTTATCTTGTAAATTCAATTGTATAACTTTACGTTACTGACCCACTTGTGGCTATCTCTTCATAGAATGCCTCCTCGACGTAATCCTCATAGCGAGGGTTCGACAAGCGAAAACGATGAAGAAATCAACAAAATCGCCATAGTCCTCTCTATTCATATGAGAGAGGTTATCCTGGGGATGGTCACTGATATAACAGAAACCTGCGAGGAAGTGCTGGTGATTCAGCAACCAACAACTCAAACACCAGCAATACTGGAACTGCTACTTTTACTTTCAAGCAGTTCAATGATGCTAAACCTCCTAAGTATGCTGGTACTAAAGGAGCTACAAGCCAACTACAATGGCTTGAGAGCGTCGAGGACATTCATGACTTCACCGGATGTCCTGAACATCTTATGGTCAAAATGGCCTCAAGCGCTTTTCACAAAGGCGCTCTAACTTGGTGGAACTCTAAGAAGAACACCAGAGGCCGGGAAGTTGCTCTGGCCCTACCGTGGGAATACTTTAAGAACTGCTCATGGAGCAATTCTGTCCTCGCCATGAACTGAAGAAACTAGAAGCCGATATGTGGAGTCTGGCTCAAGATAATGGTGAAAATGCTAAGTACACAACTCGTTTCCTCGAGGTGTGCATCTTGGTTGCACGCGTGGTTACTCCTCTATCCAGAATGATATAGAAGTACATTGAGGGATTGCCCCTAGTAATAAGGGGAAATGTCATGGGAATTAGCCCCGCTACTCTTGAGGCAATTATCCATTTGAGTGCTACTATCACAGAGGAGTACGTCAAAGCTAGCCTACTCACTCAGAAAGGTGCAAAGGGGGCTAGATTTGAGGACAACAGGAAGCCCGAACGACATCAACCGATGAAGAAGAAACAGAAGACTCGGCTACTATGGCTAGAAAGCCTTATACTGAACCATATCCACTTTACACAAAGTGCTAGTATCATCATCTCCCTACCCTTCCATGCAGAAAGTGTATCAACTGTAGAAGATTCGGGCACTTAGCAGCAACGTGTCGTGCCACACATATTGCTACCAGTACCATTACAATTGTTCATGCTATTACAGGTGGAAAAGTCTGTTACAACTGCGAAGCAGAGGGACACTTCAGAAACCAGTGTCCACGTCTTAACAACAGCAACACAGCTGCTACTGCCACTGCTCGTGCCTTTGTCATTGGAGCTATTGAGGCACACGAGGAGCCGGCAGTCATCACAGGTACTTTTCTAATCAACAACGATTATGTTTCCATATTGTTTGATATTGGTGCAGAAAAAAGTTTTTTTTCTGCTACCATTGCATCCTTATTTGATATACAACCATCCGTACATACCACTCCATATACAGTAGAAGTAGCTGATGGTAAGAAGATCCTTGTCAACTCTGTACTTTGTCGTTGTGAACTTATGTTGAATGGACATTAGTTCACCATCAACCTCATTCCAATGACACTTTGAAGTGGTCATTGGAATGGATTGGTTGTCAAAAAATAACGTCAAAATCGTTTGTTCATAGAAATTACTTTGAATTCCCATACCGTCTGGTGAAACGATGCGAGTATACGGCGAGAAGCCATGCCGCAAATTGAAGATTGTGTCATGCATCAAGAAACAGAAGTACTTGAAGAAGAAATACTGTTCTTTTCTGGCACATGTAGTAGAGAAGAAACCGAAGAAGCAGAAGGTTAAACATGTACCAGTCATCAGAGACTACCCTGAAGTATTCCCAGAAGACTTGCCCAGACTACCACCAGTTCGAGAAGTGGAGTTTAGAATGGATCTCATCCTTGGAGCGAATCCAGTGGTGAAGTCATCATACCGGTTAGCACCTTCTGAGATGCAAGAACTGTGTAGTCAGCTTCAAGAACTTCTAGAAAAAGGGTTTATTAGACCGAGTTACTCACCCTAGAGAGCCCCGGTTCTCTTAGTCAATAAGAAAGACGGTTCGTTTCGTATGTGCATCGATTACCGTGAACTAAAAAAGTTAACAATCAAGAACATATATCCTCTACCCATAATCGATGATATGTTTGATCAATTGCAGGGAGCAACTTGTTTCTCTAAGATTGATATACGGTCCGGGTATCATCAGTTGAGAGTAACTGATGAGGATATACCAAAGACTGCGTTTCGGACTCAATATGGAAACTACGAGTTCGTGGTCATGCCATTTGACTAGCGAACACGCCAGCAGTGTTCATGGACATGATGAATCGAGTTTACAGGCTTTACATAGATCAGTTAGGTATTGTCTTCATTGATGATATGCTGATCTACTCTAAGACTGAACAGGAACACGAGAGTCATTTGAGGAAGATCCTATGTAACATTAGTGCCGGAAACATAATCGGAACTCTAAATTTCATAGTAACTCAGGTACGAGCTGTCACACCCCGAGCCGGCGGGGTTGTATCGAAGTCCCCGTCGGGCGGAAGGTTCCCGGGGCGCGATATCGTGAGTGATAATCAAGATGATCAGATTGTTTACATTGCACATGATATAAATGAGAAATGCTAAATATAATAGAATTACAAAGTTAAATTACATCAGTATCTGTTCATAATTTAACAATGTAAATCTACCATCAACATCATAAGTTCTCTATCTTGTATCTGCACAAGATATACAAAATATACTGCATAATGATGTTCCAAAAATGTGCAGGTCCAAAAACACTAGGTCCTCTATTTGAAGTCCTAGTTCAAAAGCATTAACTTCTTAATTGACATGTTCGTCACCTGAGAAGTCATGCAAAAAGATCAAGTCAACACATGGTTGGTGAGTTCATATAGTTTAATGTTTGAAAAATAATTTTGTAAACCCACTTTTGGTAACAACCCTAACCTCATTAACATCACCTGTATCATACGACTCGGTATCCTTATATATAGGGCATATGCAAGGGTCGAGCCTACAACCCGCCCCGACACTGTCCCACCACATACTAAGCCACATAAGACGTTGTTGTTAATGATAAGTAGGCATTTTATCTACCCTTTTGATTCCATCTTCATCATAGTTCTAACATACACTCAAAACATTTGGTTAACCCCTAGGTAAAAACTTTAACCTTATTAACATCACCTGCGATATCCGATTCGGTATGCTTATATATAGGGCATATGTAGGGTCGAACTTACCGCCCGCCTAGCCAACATCCCACCACATACTAAATCACATATGGCATTGTTATTAATGATAATTAAGCATTTTACCCCTACCAATATCCCATTAGTTCTTCAGTTCTTTGTTCTTGTAAATAGACTTTGAAATCTCTATTGATTTCTTAAGTTCAGCACGCAATCATGATCAACCATAACATGTATAGAAACAATGAATAAATGCTTAAATAAGTAAATAAATAAGCATTTAAATAAAACCTAAGACTTAAGGATTGGGCCTTGGTCATACTCGAGTAGACTAGTCTAGCAATCTAAGTTCTTAGTAGTGGAGGAAAATCTGTAAATATCATCAAGCATGCGACATATACTCAATCAGTCTAGCTAGGACATCTTTTGAGATACAGGATTTTATTGACTGTTCTTGACCGTTCTTGACCGTACTTGACCGTCGTGACCGTACTTGACCGGTCTTCACCGCACTTGACCGTTATTGACCGTTCACATGCTATCTTTGAATATTTCCCAGATGTTCCTTTGAAACAGTTCTTTGCTCATAGTTCTTTGAAATAGACCGTTAGTTCTTTGCAAATAGATCGCTAGTTCTTTGAAAATAGATCTTTAGTTCTTTGAAAATAGATCTTTAGTTCTTTGAAAATAGATCGTTAGTTCTTTGAAAATAGATCTTTGAAAATTAGTTCTTTGATTTGAAATAGTTGTTGACTCAAAATGAATAAACAACTTGCATTGAATTTATGTATACTGTATACCTAAATAGAATCTAGGATGACAATTATACATATAACATTCGTTAAGTAAAAGCGTTAAAGTAAATATAATCTTACAAAAATAATTTACGCATGCTTCTCAGCCCCGCGTTTGAAAACAAAAATGTTTAGAAAAGGGGCAATGAACTCACCTGTGTTGCTCTGTACTGTACTACCACAAAATGCGCGCTCTTTGTTTGTTGCTTATGTATCTTTAGCACCTGAGTTGTTTTATGAGATTCGAATACGATAAGTATTTATAATACACGTTGTATCTAGGGTTTGGTCTCGGCGTGCAACTAAGTGTCCTATGCTACTAATGTGCTTCTATGACTTCATTGAATTTGTCTAATTTATTACCCATTGGTAACCCTAATCCCAGGAATAATTACCATTACATCTTAGTGATGTATGGTTTACGTTATTCATATTCAAAGTCTCTTAGTTAAACATTTTAAACACTTTATTTTAAGTTAAACTATTAAGTTAGAAACCATTAATTTTAATTTAAAGAAGTTTATAATTCATTTACCTTTTATTAAACATCAAACAATTTAAGAAAATTATAACTTACTAGTTAGACTTAAGCTAATCTCAGTTGATTATCTCTAAGCCTTTGGTTACTTCTTCGTTTTCCCAGAGTTCTTTGATCGTTCTTGTGCGTACAACTTAGTTTAGATAGTCCTATTGAACTATCTACTTTGTTGTACAAGTGTATAGAAATCTTTAAGCATTTGATGTTCACAATACGTTTAACACCTAACTTAGCTCGTTTTCTTGATCATTAATGGATTCCCAATTGGTTTTATCACTTGAAACCCTAATAACTTTCCTATGCAACCACATATACCCATGCATGCATGAAGCCATGTAAAGGACTCCCATGCACCCACACACTTTCGGTTGAGGTTCAGGCATCACATTTATCACCCGTCATCCATTGATCTTGACCGAATGAGTCGTTGCCGATTGAAGACCCGACTGATGGCCGGTCGAATACGCCTTCTGGCCGAAAGTGCTTGGCCGAATGGGTTCTGGCCGAAACAGTAGGGCCGACCGAAAGATGGCCGATTGAATGGACAGTGGGCGAATGAGGGTGATGTCGAACAAATAGGTCATGTCAGACAGAATGAGCCGGTTGGCCGAAAGAGTCCTGGTTCGGGCGAAGCAGGGTTGGCCGAAGGGGAAGCCTTGGCCATTCGGCGAATGGCTGGACCGGCGAAGGGGGCTGGCCTATTCGGCGAGCTGGGCTGGTGCCATTCGGCTGTCCGATGTGATTGGTTTCTACTTCATCCTAACGTGTAAATATGTGATTTCCCTAAGGTTTCATAGAGTTGTAGCCGATTTCTTAGGGGATTCGAACAAAGGGTTTTCAAACCCTAAAATCGCAACAAAAATCGTGATTTTACCTCGATTTGGCTGGATAAAAACACATATCCTTTGTACTTCTACGATCTACGTGTTGTGGTGGTCGTTTAGACACCAAGAACACGTGATTCGGTTGAGAAACGAGAGAGATCGGGTGTGGGTTTCTAGAGAGAGAAAGCTAGAGAGAGAAAGTGACGAGTTGGGTGTTGGTGGCTGGTTGTTGGTTGTGATTATGGCATTGAATGCCATAATAAATGGCTTGGGTTTACCCGGGTATGGTTGGGTTCATTCTGTTCCGTTCGGTTTCGCGTAAATCGTCGGTTTTTCGCCGTTTTCTTATCGAAACGACTCGGTTTTAAAATAGAATTTATAAAATTATTTTAAGTGGTTATTCCTAGTAAATTAACTAAATATCTTCTGTTTATTTAAAATTTACGAAATAATTAATTTACGGTTTAACATCGAATCGTACAGTCGTCGCGCATATTCGTTCGAATCGTCACTCGTACGAACACGGCGATAACTATGCTTTTCAATATGGTTTTCTAATTATTGGATATCATTCAGAATGTTAAAATTTCATATATATTCGTACAGATCGTCACCTATACGAATAATCCGTCGATTTAGCATTCACGTAACAACATCCGTGTGATTTTGTTATGTAAGGCCTCACATACGTTTATACGTAATAAAATCCTAACAATTAATCACATGATGGTTCCGTATCGCCAGATAATTATCTGACTGATGAACCACAGTTCTGAACTTTGTTTTCAGAACTGATTCTGAATTTGTTCGTTGATGACATGACATGACATGACAATGAAACATGATATGAATATGATAAGCAATGAAACACATGATATGAATATGATAAGCAATGAAACATGATATTAATTTGTTCGTTTTCAGAACTGATTCTGAAGTTGCCACACCCCGAGCCGGCGGGGTTGGATCGAAGTCCCCATCGGGCGGAAGGTTCTCGAGGCGCGATATCGTGAGTGATAATCGTGATGATCAGATTATTTACATAGCATCAATGTTAAGAATAACTAAAGCACAATAACATCAAGCTAGGATTACAAAGTTAAATTACATTTGACAATGTTCAGTAATTTAACTAAATAACCTATCAAAAGAATCAAATGCATCAATCTTGTATCTGTACAAGATCTCAAAAGTGACTTGCTTCTGTAACAAAATCTGTGCTTTCCAAAAGTCTACTAGGTCCTCTAACTGAGTATCCTAGTATGCATTCCTGAAGTCTGAGCCTATTCCTGTGCATCACCTGAGAAAGCATGTGAGAAAAACAAAGTCAACACAATGGTTGGTGAGTTCATGTAGTTTTAGTATTTGTAAAATAGCTTTTGCAAACCTTTTAGGTAAAACCTTAACCTCATTAATAACACCTGTATCATCCAACTCGGTATGCTTATATATAGGGCATACCCCTGAGTCGAGCCTACGACCCGCCCAGCGCCGTCCCACCACATAGTAAGTCGCATAGGACATTGCTATTAATGATAATTAAGCATTTTACCTACCATTCGATTCATTCTTCATCATAGCTTTAGTGTACTGTTTCATAGTTTACAAGTCTATAGCATTTGTATGTATTAGTTTCAATATAAGTTTAACAAGCATCATGTTTAAAAGTTTATGTTATTGACCCAAAAGCATTCATGTTTCCCCCTAGGTAACGACCTTAATCTCATTAACACCACATGTATCATACAACTCGGTATGCTTATATATAGGGCATACCCCTGAGTCGAGCCTACGACCCGCCCAGACGCCGTCCCACCACATACTAAGTCGCATAGGACATTGCTGTTAAAGATAATTAAGCGTCTTACCTACCATCCATTTCGTTTATAGCTTTAGCACTATGTTTAAGTTTATAGCATGAGTGAACATTGAGGAATCACTGTATGGCAATCACTGAATGGCCATCAGTCTACTCCTCAAGTCATGACTATGAAGGTCACCCTATGGCAAGCACTGAGAGGCCGACGGTCTGTTCCTTCAAGTCCCAATTATGTAGAACACCCCATGGCAAGCACTGAGAGGCCAATTTAGTATGTTCTATCATAGTTAATAGCTTTAGCATTCATGTTTATAGCATTTAAATAGTTTAACAACCGGTGAGGCAAGCACTGAGAGGCCAAACCGTTGCTTTTGCATGACAAGTTTATAGCATTAAATTTTAACAACCGGTGAGGCAAGCACTGAGAGGCCAAACCGTTGCTTTTGCATGACAAGTTTATAGCTTTCAAAGTTTAACAACCGGTGAGGCAAGAACTGAGAGGCCAAACCGTTTCTTTTGCATGACAAGTTTATAGCATTTAAGTTTAACAACCGGTGAGGCAAGCACTGAGAGGCCAAACCCTTGCTTTTGCATGACAAGTTTATAGCATTCAAAGTTTAACAACCGGTGAGGCAAACACTGAGAAGCCAAACCGTTGCTTTTGCATGACAAGTTTTCTAGCATTCAAAGTTTATAGCATTATGAGCACTTCAAGCATTTCGAGCATTTAAGCATGATAAGCATATAGTATTTGCATTGTAGCATTAGCACGTGGCATTAGCATATAGCATTAGTGTTAAACCTTAGCATGTAGCATTAGTATTTAGCATTAGAATTTAGTATTTGCATATAGAATTAGTATTCAAGCTTTAGTATTGAGTATGTGGTTTAAGCATATAGTTTATAGCGTAAGCATTAAGCGTATAGTTTAAGCATATAGTTTATAGCATAAGCATCAAATGTATAGTTTAAGAATATAGTTTCTAGCATAAGCATTAAGCATCTAGTTTAAGAATTTAATTTATAGCATAAGCATTTAGCATCAAGTTTAGAAATATAGTTTATAGCATAAGCATTAAGCATCTAGTTTAGAAATATAGTTTATAGCATAAGCATTAAGCATCTAGTTTAGAAATATAGTTTATGGCATAAGCATTAAGCATCTAGTTTAAGCTTTAAGTTTGTAGCATAAGCATCAAGAATAAGTGTAAAAGCATTTTATCAAGCATTTGTTTAAAATGTATAGCATGCTTCTCAGTCCCGAAGTAAAATCAAAATAGTTAAAAAAGGGACAAATGAACTCACCTTATATCCGTAGTGTTTGACTAAGTAGAATAAGAATACACGCTCTCTTTGTTTGCACTTGATATGATGTTCACGTTCCTGTATTGATTTCATAGTGTTTGTAGTTCATGAGTATTTGTTTGTAATGATTAGTGCGCATGTAAATGTTAGTGTTAGCCCTAAAGTTGGCTAACACTTGCGAGTCTTGTTCGTCATCCGGCCCATTAATTTCAAATTATCATCTTCATATGAGACTTTTAAAACCTTATGTAGTTTGCTTAAAAACTTGTCATCACCTTATGACCAAACAAATGATATTCTATAAATACCTTTATCCTTTATTGTTATCGTTTCCATTGTTTATTCAAACGTTTATCACTTATTCAAAGTCCATTGGGTCGGATAACCTATTGGACTAATTAATGTGAAATTGGGCCTAGCATTGGTGTGTGTGTGTGTGGGCCGGTTTTGTGCATTGGGCTGACGTAATCCAAATGGGCCGAAGGATTTATGTTGGGCCGGTTAAAGGAAAAATCATGGGCCGAAACTATGTGGCTTATGCTTTTCGATTGGGCCTTAATGTTCTTATTGGGCCATAACAAAGAAATGGGCCTACTATAGACTTAGAACATTTAAGATGCCTTTGGCCCAATTTCCTAGTCTATTGGGCCGAGATGTTGAACCAACACAACACCATGAGCTACCTATCCACTATAAACCGGGTACTAGGATGGGCCTACTGTTGGGCCGACCCAGTTGAGATGTGGTTGAGATTGGAACCAGCGAACCTCTTGGATTTTCTCGACTAAGGTTCGACTAAGGTTAAAATTTTATATCCATGCATAATGGTTCGGCTCTAGATCAAATGGTTCGGCTGGTCCCATGTGTCTCTAAGTTCAGCGACAAAAGCTTAAGAGTTCGGTGATCCATGCAAATAAAAGGGTTCGTGACTGATTATAGTCATGCATGGTTCGCTTGGGTTCGGTTACAACAATTTAGGGTTCGGCTGATGGTGGCAAACGAACCAAAGGTTCGCTGTTGAGTCCAATGGTTCGTGAAGAAGTAGGGTTCGGTGCTACCCCACCCAAGGGTTCGTTCATGGTTCGTCATATAAGGTGTGGCTGGAAAGGTTCGCTGCCCTCCTAAGGTTCGGCCGTAGTTGGTGTTGAGGAGAGGTTCGCGTCTGGTTGATACATCAAGGGTTCGGCCACCTTAGTGAAGGTTCGGCCGATGAAGTGTGAGCTGGAGGTTCGGTGGTAGTTGCAAGGCGATTTTGACCAGCTCCAATGTAACGAACCTGTTCATCATCATCATACTGAATCTGGTTTTGGGTCACTCCTATGATCGACACAAGTGTGATCATCTCGTCAAGTGTGATCTCATGGTGTAAAGGTCTCAAGACGATCCGATGGGTGTGTGGGTCGACTATAAGGTCTAGAAAACCCTATTTCCCAGAAATTTTATGGCCTCATACCTCATAATCGGCTGTGTAACTTTGTAGATCCGTTGTACTTCCTTGTAGAGGGCTTCGAGATGATCGTTTAGGCGCAAGAATCACGTGATTTCGTTAAGAATCGAGGGAGATATGAAGCTTCAAAGTTGAGAAATGGTGATGAAGGTAGAAACCGGATTTTTGGATCTAGAGAGAGAGTGGTGAGGGTGAAAATGAAATAAATGTGATCATCTAAGGTTTATATACCCCGGGGTGGTTCGGGTTCGTTTCTGTTGCTCGGTTCGCGTTTTCGTCGCGTCTCCGGCACGTTACGCGCGTTTTTCGTAAATTAAATAAAAAGAATTATTTTAAACTACTTGGATAGTATTTATTTCTAAAAATTATTTTATATTTCGTTGCGTTTATATATTTATCGAATCATAATGTTTTACGCGTTTTATTAATTCATTCGCGATTTAATTAAATAGTTTAGTTTACTTTATTCATGATGAGTTTCAAAATTGTAAAATAGGAAATATTTTATTTCCTTAAATTTATTATCGTTCGTATCGTTTTTCGTGTTCGTTTTGGTTTCATCAGAACGCATCCCCATCGCGCGTATTCGTTCTAATCGTCATTCGGACGAGCACGTCGATGGTTTGGCTTTCTGATTCTTGTTTTCTACTGTTCAGTCATTATTTCAGAATGTTAAACTCTCAGAATCATTCATACAGATCGTCACCTATACGAATAATTCGTCTGTTTAGCATTCCGTAACAACAACCGTTATGGTTTTGTTTTGTTTAACCTCGCATACGTTTATACAAAATAGCATCAAATCGAGTGTCTGTGTTTCAACACTGTGTTGTCTGATATGCTTCTGACTGTTAAACCCTAAGGTTTTAATCAGATTCAGACAATCGCATTATAGTTTCATGATAAGCATAATGTATCAACATAGTTTCATGTAATGTGTACCTGAGTTACTATACTATCTACAGTGCAACCTACTGTTCTGGTAACGATTTCGGCACAGATGTTACAGTCTCCCCTTGTTAAAGAAATTTCGTCCTGAAATTTAAAAGTTATCATCGGTATGACTTTCTTTGTAACAAGTGGGAAATCTTTGTTGTCACACCCCGAGCCGGCGAGGTAGGATCGGGTTTCCCCGACGGGCGGAAGGTTCCCGGGGTGCGATATCGTGAGTGATAATCGAAGTGATCAGATTGTTTATATTGCACATGATATAAATGAGAAATGCTAAATATAATAGAATTACAAAGTTAAATTACAACAGTGTCGTTTATAATTTAACAATGTAAATCTATTGTAAACATCAATAAATGACTATCTTGTATTTGCACAAGATATACAAAATAATTTGTATAATGATGTCTTCAAAAGTATGCAGGTCCAAAATACTAATCTTCTATATGAAGTCCGAGTCCAAAAGGAATGACTTCCTAATTAACCTGTTCGTCACCTGAGAAGTCATGCAAAAATAAAAGTCAACACATGGTTGGTGAGTTCATGTAATTTTAGTAAATGAAAATGACTTGAAAACCTCCTTTGGTAAAGACCCTAACCTCATTAACACCACATGTATCATCCAGATCGGTATGCTTATATATAGGGCATACCCCTGAGTCGAGGCTACAACCCCGCCCAGACGCCATCCCACCACATACTAATCCGCATACGACATTGTTGTTAATGATAATTAGGCATTTTTACCCTACCATTTACCCATGATTCTTCTGTTTGTCGTCCCTGTAATTACAATCATTTGAAATCCATGTTGATTTCATAAGTTAATCACACCAAATGATCAACCATAGTAATTGTATAAACAGTTATAAATGCTTAATTAAATAAATAAATAAACATTTAATAAAATCTAAGTCCTAATGATTGGGGCCTTTGGTCATACTCGAGTAGACTAGTCTGTCAATCTAGGTACTTAGTAGTTAGGGAATCTGTAAATATCCTCAAACATACGACCTACAAGTCAAACGGTCTAGCTAGGACTTCTTGAAATGCAGGATTTTATGTTTCGTCTGTTTTTGGCGTATGTTATCTCTGATATTTCCCAGGCTTTCCCTTAAAAATGATTTATTGATTCGTCTGATTCTGTTACAAGATGTACTTGATTCGTTGATCATAGAATACTAGATTCATTGATCAATTGTACACTTGATTCATTGTTCAACAAACACTTGATTTGTAGAACATTGAATATGGTCTTTGCAAAGATTTTTTTCGTTTGATTCATTTGAACTCCCACACTTGTTTCGTCAAAATGTTTCGTATGATTCGTTGAACTCACCCACTTGATTTGTCAAAAATGTTCCATTTGATTCGTTGAAAACACCCATTTGATCCGTCAAAATGTTTCGTTTGATCTCTTGAACTCACCCACTTGTTTTGTAAAAATGTCTAGTTTGATTTGTTTGAAATGTTTTGATTTGTTGAAATGTTTAGTTTAACCCGATTATTCACTTAATTTATAAGTAAATCAGTTAGTAAAACCTGCATAAAATCTTCCTAGACATGGTCTAGAATAAAATTTATATATAAACATGTAAAATTTAAAAGCATTTAAGTAAACAATTTAAATAAACAGTTTACGCATGCTTCTCAGCCCCGCGTTTTAAAACAAAATGTTAGAAAAGGGGCAATGAACTCACCTGTGTTGATGTCTAATGTACTATCACAGAATGCGCACTCTTGTTTGTAAGCTAAGTTTCTTCGGTTCCTGAGTTATTTTATAAGAATACGAATATAATACGCGTAATAGTCGTTGTGCCTACGGTTTGGTCTTGTTGTGTGTGCAACTAAGTGTCTTAATACTAAGTGTATCTAAAATCTAATCTATCTTAATTACCCTTCTTATGATCCCAAATCCCATGGTTAGTTATAATAACTTACTTTTGTATTTTAGAAAATTTCGGCAGAGTTTCCTTTGTTTTATGTTTAAAATCCAGACAATTATATTGTCTATTTTTCAACAAAATCCCAATCAATGCATTACAATAAGTCTTTAAAATAAAACTTTACAATTACCTAATAAAATTAAAAAGAAGCCAATAACGTTTATAAATAAAGTCCGTTTCATTTAATTTTATGATGATTTTAGAAAATTATTAATTCTACATAATTATATTCACAAACCTTCAATTTTATTAAAAACATCATTATTTGAATTTGAATAAACTTTGAATATATGATGGACTCAATTAAGTCCCATTGGGCCCACTTAGGCCCAATTGAATATCCTTGATTCCAAATCGATCGTTATTCAAGCCCGTGAATGATCCCATGTAGGAAGTTACACAACCAAGTTAATGGGCATTCATAACATGACTATGTACGACTTGCATGTTCCTTAGGATTCCCATGCACACACGTAAATTTAATAACTCGTGCATGTTTATTATGTGATCAACTTTTCATGAAATACTAGATTCAATGGTCCACTAATCATCCCCTAGGTTATAACATTAGTTTCATTGATCCTAGTCCCATCTCGACTTCATTAAACGATTTCTAAACTTTGCATGAAGTCCAGGGCAGCGAACCTATGCTATGTTGGCCTAGGGTTCGGCTCCCTTGGTGTTAGACGAACCCATAAGGTTCGGTCCATCACGGTTCGTCCAGCTCCTAGGGTTCGTTCACTTTGGGTTCGTGGGTTGCATGGCCATGGCTCGGCCATGCAAGGTTCGGTTCCTAGGGTTCGCTCAAGTCTGATAGTTCGGAAATGCCTATGGGTTCGGTTAGACATAGGGTTCATTCATGAGTAGTTGGAACCACAGGTTCGCTGCAGGGTTCGGTTGCAGGGGCTACAGGTTCGGTGCAGAGACCATGCAGGGTTCGGCTGCATCATGTGGGTTCGTGTAGGGTTCGGCTAGCGAACCTGTATCATCAACCAGCTCCTTAGCCCCACTAACCTGCAACTTCTTTCCTTTTCTCATTCAAATCTGTTACAACACAAATCCTACCCTCTTTCTAGTTGATTACTTGTGTTATCTAAGTGTTTACTAGTGTGTAAAATGGCTACAACATCAATAAAACCCTAAGGGTCGTAACATACTATAAAACCGAATTTAAAGTGGTTATTTACCTCCAATTTCGTGGATGCAAACACAAATAAGTTGTACTTTCTTGATCTATGCAACAAGAGGAACGTATTGCTTCTGAGAACACTCGAATCCGCTGAGAAATGGATAAGATCTTGTAGAGAGAAGTTGAGAGAAAAATCCTTGTAGAGAGAGAAAGGAGGTAGACGAAAATGAGAGAGGGATTGGGTCTTGGTGGTGGTTGTTGGAGCCTTAATGGCTCATTAAATGTTTAGGAAAATACCCGGTTGCTCGGTCTCGTTCGGTTTCACGTAAAGTACTGGTTCGCGTAGTTTTCGCGACGAAACGACACGTTTATAAAATTAGAAATCATTTAATTATTTTAGGTTGTGATTCCTAATAAATTAACTAATATCTTCTTATTTATTTAAATTAAAATATTAATAAACTGTTTAAATCGAAATGTACAGTTGTCGCGCGTATTCGTTCGAATCGTCACCCGTACGAACACGACGATAACTATACTTTTCAATCTTGTTTTCTAATTATAGAATATCATTCAGAACGTTAAACTTTCAGATATATTCGTACAGATCGTCACCTATACGAATAACCCGTAAATTTAGCATTCACATAACGAAATTCGTGTGTTTTGTTCTGTAAGACCTCACATACGTTTATACATATAACTCCTAATCAAATAATCACATGATGGTTCTGTATTGCCAGATTATTATCTGACTCAAGAACCATTGTTCTGAACTGTGTTTCTATTAAATGTTTCTGAATTTGTTCTATGACAACACAAAATGATAATGATAATTGATATGAATGTGAAGCTTACTGAAATGTATAAGATTCGTACCTGTTTTACTGTTCATGTACTGTGGAGATCACTGTTCCGGTGGCGGTTCCGACACTGATGTTACATTTGTTTGATGTGATGTCCCTACGCTCCCAAATGAAATATGGGTCGTGTTTGGGATCTCTTATATATGTCTCAAAGTTTTGCTAGTCTTATTGCTCATAGCTGTCTCACCTTTTCGGCTTGCTAAGTCTCTGTATGACTCTAACACCTTATTGTCAAGATTAACTGATGCTATGATCAATAATAGTTACACAATCTTAGTGTTAGCTATGGCTTCCTACGTATGTTACATGCACCACCCAAGGATTCTTTCATTGTTTCTATTGCAATAAAAGATTTCCTAAGTTTTCATGGAATACTTATGTGATTATACCAATAGGAACAAGTTAAGTTTCTTGTATATACTAGTATCAAAATGAAACGAGCACTTATGGTTTAAAACATATCACATACCAGTACCCGTCTTTGGCCTATCTTTGTCTTATATTCGTAACTGAGTTCCCTGTCTGCTTATGTAGCTTAACTATGATTCCAGTATATTTCCACATTCATCCTTTCTTAACATCCTAGAATTTAAGTTTTCTATGTTAAGAAATTCGATTTCTATGAAGTATAGGTGGTAAGTAAAAGTTGACATTCTAGCTTTGGCATTTTGATTTCTTACAACTTTTAGTGTTCTAATTAGACAAAGTATTCTTCCTATTTATAGTAGTTAAACTACAATTACGAATTACTCTATCTTTATTTAATCATATAACGCCTATTTGTTCTAAGGCTTCCTTAGGTTACTATTCCGATTACCTTGTTAACACCGAGTTGCTTACGGTTACCTTAAATTTATTGTTTCTAAGATCATAACAGAATATGTATCTCAAATTAGCATACCAATAAATGATTTTACTTAACATGATGGAATTTGCGTACCTGTGGGGTCATACCATCCCAAACTTGCATCAAAAGTTGGTAAGGCATCCATTTCCTTAGAGTGTGTAGGATTTGCTGAAAATACCCTGAAGGGACAATTTCGGGCAACGTTTTCGGACAGTCCGCACACATAGCAATCCTTGGTGTGTCGAGGAAGGGGATATGTAGTGTTTCCAGGGTTCTGATTATGAGTCGGGGGATTTTTACAATCATGACTCCAATGTCCCTTCTTTCCGCAGTTCAGACAATGTTTGCATAATTTGATCTTAGCATGATGAAGATTGCATGTGGCACACAGAGGGAACTTGTTATCCTTCGATGTGCATATTAACTCCATAGGAGATCTGCATTGAGAACCCCAATGACTCATCTTACCACAACGAGTGCACTGCCTGCATGAGGTTGTAGCACTGTGGTGATAGTGGCAGTTAGTGCAAAGAGGAGCTTTTCCAGCGTAACGCTTACGACCCTCTGATTCAGGAGCAACGGCCATTTGGCGAAGAGGAATGGCCTCAGTGTAGATTACAGGGCTTCTTGATTTCTTAGGACGACACAATTTTCGCTTCTTGCTTGTCTCTCCTTGTACAACTCCTTTAGTTCCCGTGACTGTCTTCGGGTAGCATCGAGTGTTCTCGTCACCGTTTATGACTTCAGTGATGATTCCAGGGAGAACCGTCCTCAACTGTTCAGTAATCAGAGTTGCGAGTACATCAACTGCTGGGTCCATCTCCTGTGATGGAGGAGGTGGTGATGGTTGTCCTCTTAGTGACACGCTGCTTCTACTCGAAAGAACATCGGTTAGCTTAAAGACTGAATGTAAAAGGCATAATGCAAGCTTAAATCCTAAGTTCTCTATATGAGGGTCCCTAAGTTATAGTCTAGGCCAAACCGTTTAAGTAAATGACCTATTATTCTCTATAACCTTGAGCTCTTATACCAATCTGTCACACCCCGAGCCGGCGGGGTTCGATCGAAGTCCCCGTCGGGCGGAAGGTTCTCGAGGCGCGATATCGTGAGTGATAATCGTGATGATCAGATTGTTTACATAGCATCAATGTTAAGAATAACTAAAGCACAATAACATCAAGCTAGGATTACAAAGTTAAATTACATTTGACAATGTTCAGTAATTTAACTAAATAACCTATCAAAAGAATCAAATGCATCAATCTTGTATCTGTACAAGATCTCAAAAGTGACTTGCTTCTGTAACAAAATCTGTGCTTTCCAAAAGTCAACTAGGTCCTCTAACTGAGTATCCTAGTATGCATTCCTGAAGTCTGAGCCTATTCATGTGCATCACCTGAGAAAGCATGTGAGAAAAACAAAGTCAACACAATGGTTGATGAGTTCATGTAGTTTTAGTATTTCTAAAATAGCTTTTGCAAACCTTTTATGTAAAACCTTAACCTCATTAATAACACCTGTATCATCCAACTCGGTATGCTTATATATAGGGCATACCCCTGAGTCGAGCCTACGACCCGCCCAGACGCAGTCCCACCACATAGTAAGTCGCATAGGACATTGCTATTAATGATAATTAAGCATTTTACCTACCATTCGATTCATTCTTCATCATAGCTTTAGTGTACTGTTTCAAAGTTTACAAGTCTATAGCATTTGTATGTATTAGTTTCAATATAAGTTTAACACGCATCATATTTAAAAGTTTATGTTATTGACCCAAAAGCATTCATGTTTCCCCCTAGGTAACGACCTTAATCTCATTAACACCACATGTATCATCCAACTCGGTATGCTTATATATAGGGCATACCCCTGTGTCGAGCCTACGACCCGCCCAGACGCTGTCCCACCACATACTAAGTCGCATAGGACATTGCTGTTAATGATAATTAAGCGTCTTACCTACCATCCATTTTGTTTATAGCTTTAGCACTATGTTTAAGTTTATAGCATGAGTGAACATTGAGGAATCACTGTATGGCAAGCACTGAATGGCCATCAGTCTACTCCTCAAGTCATGACTATGAAGGTCACCCTATGGCAAGCACTGAGAGGCCGACGGTCTGTTCCTTCAAGTCCCAACTATGTAGAACACCCCATGGCAAGCACTGAGAGGCCAATTTAGTATGTTCTATCATAGTTAATAGCTTTAGCATTCAAGTTTATAGCATTTAAATAGTTTAACAACCGGTGAGGCAAGCACTGAGAGGCCAAACCGTTGCTTTTGCTTGACAAGTTTATGGCATTCAAGTTTAACAACCGGTGAGGCAAGCACTGAGAGGCCAAACCGTTGCTTTTGCATGCCAAGTTTATACCTTTCAAAGTTTAACAATCGGTGAGGCAAGCACTGAGAGGCCAAACCATTTCTTTTGCATGACAAGTTTATAGCATTCAAGTTTAACAACCGGTGAGGCAAGCACTGAGAGGCCAAACCGTTGCTTTCGCATGACAAGTTTATAGCATTCAAAGTTTAACAACCGGTGAGGCAAGCACTGAGAGGCCAAACCGTTGCTTTTGCATGACAAGTTTTATAGCATTCAAAGTTTATAGCATTATGAGCACTTCAAGCATTTCGAGCATTTAAGCATGATAAGCATATAGTATTTGCATTGTAGCATTAGCACGTGGCATTAGCATATAGCATTAGTGTTAAACCTTAGCATGTAGCATTAGTATTTAGCATTAGCATTTAGTATTTGCATATAGAATTAGTATTCAAGCTTTAGTATTGAGTATGTGGTTTAAGCATATAGTTTATAGCGTAAGCATTAAGCGTATAGTTTAAGCATATAGTTTATAGCATAAGCATCAAATGTATAGTTTAAGAATATAGTTTCTAGCATACGCATTAAGCATCTTGTTTAAGAATTTAACTTATAGCATAAGCATTTAGCATCTAGTTTAGAAATATAGTTTATAGCATAAGCATTAAGCATCTAGTTTAGAAATATAGTTTATAGCATAAGCATTAAGCATCTAGTTTAGAAATACAGTTTATGGCATAAGCATTAAGCATCTAGTTTAAGCTTTAAGTTTGTAGCATAAGCATCAAGAATAAGTGTAAAAGCATTTTATCAAGCATTTGTTTAAAATGTATAACATGCTTCTCAGTCCCGAAGTAAAATCAAAATAGTTAGAAAGGGGACAAATGAACTCACCTTATATCCGTAGTGTTTGACTAAGTAGAATAAGAATACACGCTCTCTTTGTTTGCATTTGATATGATGCTCACGTTCCTGTATTGATTTCATAGTGTTTGTAGTTCATGAGTATTTGTTTGTAATGATTAGTGCATGTAAATGTTAGTGTTAGCCCTAAAGTTGGCTAACACTTGCGAGTCTTGTTCGTCATCCGGCCCATTAATTTCAAATTATCATCTTCATATGAGACTTTTAAACCCTTATGTAGTTTGCTTAAAAACTTGTCATCACCTTATGACCAAACAAATGATATTCTATAAATACCTTTATCCTTTATTGTTATCGTTTCCATTGTTTATTCAAACGTTTATCACTTATTCAAAGTCCATTGGGCCGGATAACCTATTGGACTAATTAATGTGAAATTGGGCCTAGCATTGGTGTAACGTTTACGAATTTTGTAATAACCATTTATATTTAATAAAGTGTTTGTGACGTCAATGAGAATTTTATTATTATTATTGATTGTGTTTATGCAATTCAAGCAAAAACAATATAATTAATTTTATTATAAAGTTTAGAAATTATTTACAATTTTTTTTTATAAAATAAACAAATAAATTTTTACTTATAAATTTTTATAAACTTTATTTCATAACTAAATAAATAATAACAATTATCATGTTTTAAAATTTTATAGTATAACACAAAATAATGTTTTTATAGAAATATAATAAATTTATATTAATTGTGAAGTGTGAAAATTTTTTTTTTTATAACTTATAACAATTTAAAACAATGATTTATAAAGGTTTAGGGTTAAAAGTGTAAAAACCTGAAAGTTTTATTTAAAGGAAACTTGGGAGGGGCCAAACCTGCAAATAGCCCAAAGATCCTTTTTCCCCCCTACCCGTTTTGTCTTACAGCCGACCCACATGACCAATTTCGACCCATCTCTAACCATCACGACCCGAAGTCCAATCCGCGCAAATACAACTCATTCCAGCTCGATCCGATCATTTTTAGAAACTATTCGAACGCATTAATCATTCCAATCAGCTATTAATCGAAATAATACCGTATCAATCAAGAACCATTACCAAAATTATCAAGAAAAACGCGTTAATGGAATCCGGTCTAAACGTGTATAAAAACTCAATTAAATCGACCCTGATAATCCTTTAACACTAACGAAAATTTCTGTAAACACAAAACAATCGCTCAAGCGTTCTAAGTCAAGGATTCAAGACCAAAAAAAAAGCTTCGTTCGTGCGCATCTCTTCTCTCAGTCGAAATCCATTGAAACGAAAACTAAGGTAGGTGTTTCTTACATCCATATACTCGGTTTTTCATCTAGAACATTAGCCCCATCATTAGGTTTTCAATCGGGGACCAATTCGAACGAATTTCGAATGGAAAGAAACTAGGGCTTGTTCTTTTTCTTCCTGTTCTTGATTCTGAATTGGGAAAACATATCATTAACTTGTTATAAACAATAAAACCGGAATACATTTGCGGCCTAGAGCCTTAGATCAACCGGTAGAATCGCGTGGGTTTCAAAGTTAAGGTCGTGGGTTCGAACCGGGTTAAAAACCGGTTTTTGTCATTTTTTTTATATTAAACTTTATTTTAAATATTTTAATTAACCAGAAAATATTTTTATAAACAAAATATTAAACTGTAAAAAAAATGTTATATACTTAAAATTTTAATATTAACTTTTATTATCAATTTTATTTATTTATCTATTTTCTTACTTATTTAAATAAATTAATATGAATTAACTTATTTTAATTATTTACATAAATAAATAAGTTTATAAACTTATAACTTCTTAGATCATTTAAATTATTAATTTATTTACACATTTATTTATTTATTTATTTATTTAGTTATAGAATTATTTATCTATTTAGTTATTTATATGTTCTTATTTAAATCATTTACATATAATTATAGTGATAAAATAACTTAACAAAGTTTTGTAAAATTTCATAAATAAATAAATAAGTTTCATAGACTTATTTATTTAATTATTTAATTACGACTCTTTATCTCATTATTTAGTTATTTATTTATTTATTATTCTACAACTATTTATCTCATTTATTTAGTTATTTATTTATTTACTTATTTACAACTCCTTATCTCATATATTTAGATAATTATCTAATTATTTATTTATTAACAATCCTTTATCTCATTTATTTATTTATTTATTTATTCTTACTTATAAACCTATTCTTATTTATATTAAATGTTATAAACATAATACTTAAATATGTTTGTACAAGAATTATCAAAAATAAATTGTTTTAAATCAATATTTAAATTTTTAAATAAATATTTTAAAGTAAACATTTGTAATTTAGATATTTATTATTTTCATTTAAATCATAATAAACCTAATTGTGTTTATTCAAAATAAATCAAACCCGTTGATCCTTTTAGAACTTAGATCCATAGAATGACATAGTTTTGTTAAACATATGCCTATTGAACTATTTAGGTGAACATTGAATTTGTGTTGGACATATTTGAACTATATTTGACAAGACATTGCAAAGGCTAGCTCACACACTAAGGTGAGTCTTCATAGCCCCTCTTTTACTATTTTTGTTTTAGGGGTGAAACATGCAACTTATTTATTTCATTTACTTGTGAACTTAGCTAATGGACTTATAGTTAGTGAACTTTAGCTAAGCATAGGCATTGATCACATTCATTTTAGTGACTATGATAGATCTATTGGACCGACCATCCCACCGTTGTTTGATTTACCCTTCGGGGGAGGCCCGCGGTGATAGTTTACTACTTGAGCATTTTTGTAATGCTAATCATAGGTCAATCATCATTTGTTATCATTTGTTGATCTGCTTTACATGCTAGTTCATTTTGACTATGATCATAATGCTTAGAGTTCACATATATCATTATCTATATCATTTTCATTAAACCTTTTTGGTTTGAGTGTCAAAACCTATGAAACTCACCAACTCTTTGAGTTGACACTTGATTTTAACATGTTTCAGGTGGAAATGGAAACTAGCATTATTGAGCTTGCATTTAGCTTTAATTATTTATTTTATGTCTTTGAATTATGAATTTGAATTTGAAACGTTGTAATAGCTAGGGTTGAATTTATTTATTTGACTTTGTAATGAATGATGGATTTAATTTTGTTGAATGATTAGTTATTATTATTTACATCTTTATACCCTAAGCTATGAACAATCTACAATTCGTGCCGCCCCGATGTTTCCGCCATCGGTCGGGGTGTTACAGATTGGTATCAGAGCCCGGGTTATAGAGAATTAGGTTATTTGAACTAGATGACCTAGACTATAACCATAGGATGCCTTAGTTTGAACTCATAGGTCATGAACTGTTATTTGGACCCTCTAGTTGCCATACTAGGCCATGAACTGTTATTTGAACCCTTAGATGCCATGATAGGTCATACTTGCTTATGTGACTACTTGTTTGATAGGTCAAATAATTGAACCTAGTTTAGGATACCTTAGTATGCACACACTAGACTTTAAGGTTCAAAACTTCTCGACCCCTTTCTTACGACTTGAACGAGGATCGTCATTACGAGGAATGATCTTAGACTTCTAAGTCTAATCTTGAATCCCGTCAATAGTCTTTAGGTTCATTCTAATGATTAGGAAACACATACAATCTGGAAGGGGGAATACCTGTACTTTGGGGAGTTCTGTCTAGGAAAGCATTTCGTATAAATCCAAATCAACCGATGGACCTGTTATGCTTTCATGGGAACCCTTGGAGTGAGTATGAACCTATAGGCTAAAGTATGTCTTTCTGAAAGTTAAGATGAACTTAAACACTTTGATCTGTCAAAAGTATTCCTTTAGGAATACAATTCAAATATTGCTTTGTGATTGAACTTTCATTTGAACTATCTATTTCTTATTTGAACTCTTTGAGTTATATAAATTCTAACTCTCTTCAATTGAACTCTTGTAAAATCATGCCTATTCGTCGTACTCGCAGAAATACCAACAATACCAATGACACCAACACCAACACAAATAACACCAACAACCCGAACCCTACTATCCAAGAGTTGGCCCAGATCATCTCTCAACAAGTGGCTGTTGTGTTACCCACTTTGGTGACCCAACTCAATCAAGCTGCTAATGTGAACCTAGCTCAAAAAAATGGGAATGGTGGGGGTGCAAATCCAACTTGCACTTTCAAGCACTTCAATTCATGTAACCCCACTAAGTTTGTTGGCACTGAAGGAGCAACTGGACTCCTTCAACGGTTCGAAAGTATAGAGAGCACATTTATCCATTCGGACTGTCCTGAGAACCTTAAGGTTCGATATGCCACTAGTGTCTTTCAAAAAAGGGCACTGACTTGGTGGAATGGTGAGAAACGAACTAGGGGTTCGGATGCTGCACTTGCTTTGACTTGGACTGAGGTCAAGCAGATTATGACTAATGAATTTTGTCCTCGCAACGAAATGAGGAAGCTTGAAGCTGAGTTTTGGGATCTCAAGCAAGACAGTGGGGAGAACCTTGCTTATACGACCCGTTATCATGAACTTAGTCTACTAGTGCCACACTTGGTCACTCCTTTATCTCGGGCCATTGAAAAGTACATTGGTGGCCTTCCTATGCAAATTCAAGATACTGTCTATGGTAGCAATCCTACCACTCTTGAAGAGGCAATCAGACTTTCTGCAACCTTAACTGACAATCATGTTAAGGATGGTACTTTGACAAGGAAGGGTGCCAAGAAGGTTGAATCCAAGTCAACCACTAATGAACTCTCAAAGGAGGTCAAAGCTGAAACCTCAAACCTCAAACCCTTCAAAGTTTAACCATCGAAAGCGAAAGGCCAAGAACTTTGCGATAGTGACCCCTGCTGCACCACTAAACCAACAAGCACCAAAGCCAAATACCAAACAGTATGTGGGGCCAAATCCACTCTGCAACACTTGCAGATATCATCACCCCACTACTCAACCTTGCAGAATTTGCACGAACTGTGGGATGTATGGTCACCTTGCAAACTATTGTCGACATGGGCCACTTGGCCAGCAAGGACAACAGGTTCAACCATTGAATCAACAACAACTTGCACCCGCCAATCCTGCACAAGCTAATGGAAGGGTTTGCTATGAATGTGGCAAACCTAATCATCTTAGAAACCAATGCCCAAGGCTTGCGGGCAATAATCAAAGGGTTGCACGAGCTAGGACCTTTCAACTCAATGCTCAAGCAGCTCAAGCTAATCAAGACGTTGTGAATGGTAAGTTTTTTGTCAATAATTGTTATGCTTCTGTGTTATTTGATTCTGGTGCTGATAGGAGCTTTGTGTCATATGAATTTCAACCATTACTTGGTAGACTAAGAACTAAATTAGATAGACCATTTAACGTGGAAGTGGCTGACGGCAACTCAATAGATATTAACTCTATCATTATTGGATGTACTGTGAACCTTATGGATCACGTTTTCCCAATTGATCTTATTCCCATGCACCTTGGAAGTTCTGATGTTATTATAGGCATGGACTGGTTAGCCACTCATCGAGCCGAGATCGTTTGTTTTGAAAAGTACATTCGTATTCCACTATTATCGGGTGAAACTCTAAGAATCTTTGGAGAGACACCTAGTAGTGGACTTAAACTTATGTCTTGCACAAAGGCCCAAAAATACTTACGTAAGAAATACGTAGCCTTTCTGGCCCATATTGTGGAAAAGAAAGAAAAGGGCAAAAGTGTTGGAGATATTCCAATCATTCGCGACTATCCTGAACTTTTTCCCGATGACCTGCCGGGAGTTCCACCGGTTCGACAAGTCGTATTGATCTTGTGCCCGGTGCAAATCCAATTGAAAAATCTCCTTATCGTCTTGCGCCTTCTGAAATGCAAGAATTAGCAAGCCAACTTCAAGAATTATCAGATAAGGGTTTTATTCGTCCAAGTCATTCACCTTGGGGTGCACCGGTTCTTTTTGTCAAAAAGAAGGACGGTTCATTTCGTATGTGCATTGATTATCGCGAACTCAATAAACTCACCATCAAGAATCGATACCCTTTGCCTCGTATCGATGATCTCTTTGATCAACTTCAAGGTTCGATTTGGTTTTCTAAGATCGGCCTTCGTTCTGGTTATCATCAGTTGCGTATACATGAGGATGACATCCCAAAAACCGCCTTTCGAACTCGTTATGGTCACTATGAATTTTTGGTTATGCCATTTGGACTAACCAATGCACCTGCGGTCTTCATGGATCTTATGAACCGAGTGTGTAAACCATACTTGGACAAGTTCGTGATCGTATTCATAGATGATATTTTGATCTATTCCAAGAGCAAAGCAGACCATAAAAAACACCTTAAGTTGGTTTTGGAGCTCTTAAGAAAAGAACAACTGTATGCCAAATTCTCTAAATGTGAATTTTGGCTTAAGGAAGTTCAATTCTTAGGACACATTGTCAATGAAAAAGGTGTTCACGTGGACCCCACGAAGATTGAAGCTGTTAAAAATTGGAGTACACCAAAGACTCCAACTGAAATCCGTTCATTTCTTGGACTTGCCGGTTACTATCGACGGTTCATTTCAAATTTCTCTAAGATTGTCGTTCCACTCACTGCTTTGACTCATAAGGATAAACCTTATGAATGGGGGCCAAAGCAAGACGAAGCTTTTCAGTTGCTAAAGCAAAAGCTTTGTGATGCACCTATCTTGACTCTTCCAGATGGTAATGATGATTTTGTGGTCTATTGTGACGCGTCAAATCAAGGGCTTGGTTGTGTTCTTAAGTAACGTGGTAAAGTCATTGCCTACGCGTCAAGACAATTAAAGGTTCACGAAAAGAACTATACCACTCATGACCTTGAACTTGGTGCGGTCGTTTTTGCCTTAAAGATTTGGAGGCACTATCTCTATGGCACCAAATGTGTGGTTTTCACTGATCATAAAAGCCTTCAACATATTCTAAACCAAAAGGAACTCAACATGAGACAACGATGTTGGGTTGAACTCTTAAACGATTACGATTGTGAGATTCGTTATCATCCCGGCAAGGCAATGTTGTAGCCGATGCACTCAGTCGTAAAAGTCATGTCCAACTTCATAGCATTCGAATCCAAACCAATCTTCATAATGACATCTTTGTAGCTCAACAAACATCTTTGAACCAAGGCAATTTGTATGATGAAATGTCTTGTGGTGTCGAACTTAAATTAGAAACCAAGTCTGATGGTTTACTTTATTTCTTGAACCGTATTTGGATTCCAAATCGCAATGATCTTCGACTCACTATTATGAATGTGTCACACAAGACTCGTTATTCCATTCATCCCGGTGCGGATAAAATGTATCATGATATTCGAGTCCATTATTGGTGGCCCGGCATGAAGAAAGACATTGCCGAGTATGTAGCAATGTGTTTGACCTGTTCTAAGGTCAAGGCCGAGCACCAACGACCTTCGGGTATGCTTGTTCAACCCGAAATTCCTATGTGGAAATGGGAAAACATTTCTATGGACTTCATCACTAAACTCTCGAGAACACTTAATGGTCATGATAGTATATGGGTAATCGTTGACCGTTTGACAAAATCAGCCCATTTCTTGCCGATTCGCGAGAACTAACCTGTGCGAAAGTTAGCTCGCATCTACGTTAACGAAATAGTAAGCCGACATGGCATACCTCTTAGCATCATCTCTGATCGCGATGCTCGCTTCACGGCTCGTTTTTGGGAATCGCTTCACGAATCAGTCGGTACTCGTTTGGATCTTAGCACGGCTTATCAACCTCAAACGGATGGTCAAACCGAGCGCACGATTCAAACTCTTGAAGACATGCTTAGAGCATGTGTCATTGACTTTGGTGGCAATTGGGATAATCATCTACCGCTTGTCGAGTTCTCGTATAACAATAGTTATCACGCGAGTATCGGCATGGCGCCTTTCGAAGCTCTATACGGTCGTAAGTGTCGATCGCCTATTTCTTGGACTGAGATTGGAGAAGTTCAAATCACCGGTCCTGAGCTGGTTCAAGAAACGACCGACAAGATTCATCAGATTCGCGACAACTTATTAGCTGCTCGAAGTCGACAAAAGAGCTATGCTGATAAACGTCGTAAGCCTTTGGAATTTCAAGTTGGTGATATGGTACTCCTGAAAGTTTCACCTTGGAAAGGAGTGATTCGATTTGGGAAGAAAGGTAAACTTGCACCTCGCTACGTTGGTCCTTTTAAGGTTCTTGAAAGAATTGGGAAAGTGGCTTACAAACTTGATCTACCTTCTGAACTTAGTAACATCCATCCGACCTTTCACGTGTCGAACTTGAAAAAGTGTTTGTCCGATGAGAATTTACACGTGCCTCTTGATGATATTCACATTGATGCTTCGATTCGTATTATTGAGAAACCGGTAGAGATCATAGACCGACATGTCAAGCAATTCAGACGAAGCAAAATTCCTATTGTACACGTCCGTTGGGAGTCAAAGCATGGTCGCGAGTTCACGTGGGAACGCGAAGACCAAATGAAGGCCAAGTATCCTCATTTGTTTTCTACAGCTTCTTCTTAATTTCGGGACGAAATTCCTAAAAGTAGGGGAGACTGTAACGTTTACGAATTTTGTAATAACCATTTATATTTAATAAAGTGTTTGTGACGTCAATGAGAATTTTATTATTATTATTGATTGTGTTTATGCAATTCAAGCAAAAACAATATAATTAATTTTATTATAAAGTTTAGAAATTATTTACAATTTTTTTTTATAAAATAAACAAATAAATTTTTACTTATAAATTTTTATAAACTTTATTTCATAACTAAATAAATAATAACAATTATCATGTTTTAAAATTTTATAGTATAACACAAAATAATGTTTTTATAGAAATATAATAAATTTATATTAATTGTGAAGTGTGAAAATTTTTTTTTTTATAACTTATAACAATTTAAAACAATGATTTATAAAGGTTTAGGGTTAAAAGTGTAAAAACCTGAAAGTTTTATTTAAAGGAAACTTGGGAGGGGCCAAACCTGCAAATAGCCCAAAGATCCTTTTTCCCCCTACCCGTTTTGTCTTACAGCCGACCCACATGACCAATTTCGACCCATCTCTAACCATCACGACCCGAAGTCCAATCCGCGCAAATACAACTCATTCCAGCTCGATCCGATCATTTTTAGAAACTATTCGAACGCATTAATCATTCCAATCAGCTATTAATCGAAATAATACCGTATCAATCAAGAACCATTACCAAAATTATCAAGAAAAACGAGTTAATGGAATCCGGTCTAAACGTGTATAAAAACTCAATTAAATCGACCCTGATAATCCTTTAACACTCACGAAAATTTCTGTAAACACAAAACAATCGCTCAAGCGTTCTAAGTCAAGGATTCAAGACCAAAAAAAAGCTTCGTTCGTGCGCATCTCTTCTCTCAGTCGAAATCCATTGAAACGAAAACTAAGGTAGGTGTTTCTTACATCCATATACTCGGTTTTTCATCTAGAACATTAGCCCCATCATTAGGTTTTCAATCGGGGACCAATTCGAACGAATTTCGAATGGAAAGAAACTAGGGCTTGTTCTTTTTCTTCCTGTTCTTGATTCTGAATTGGGAAAACTTATCATTAACTTGTTATAAACAATAAAACCGGAATACATTTGCGGCCTAGAGCCTTAGATCAACCGGTAGAATCGCGTGGGTTTCAAAGTTAAGGTCGTGGGTTCGAACCGGGTTAAAAACCGGTTTTTGTCATTTTTTTTGATATTAAACTTTATTTTAAATATTTTAATTAACCAGAAAATATTTTTATAAACAAAATATTAAATTGTAAAAAAAAATGTTATATACTTAAAATTTTAATATTAACTTTTATTATCAATTTTATTTATTTATCTATTTTCTTACTTATTTAAATAAATTAATATGTATTAACTTATTTTAATTATTTACATAAATAAATAAGTTTATAAACTTATAACTTCTTAGATCATTTAAATTATTAATTTATTTACTCATTTATTTATTTATTTAGTTATAGAATTATTTATCTATTTAGTTATTTATATGTTCTTATTTAAATCATTTACATATAATTATAATGATAAAATAACTTAACAAAGTTTTGTAAAATTTCATAAATAAATAAGTTTCATAGACTTATTTATTTAATTATTTAATTACGACTCTTTATCTCATTATTTAGTTATTTATTTATTTATTATTCTACAACTATTTATCTCATTTATTTAGTTATTTATTTATTTACTTATTTACAACTCCTTATCTCATATATTTAGATAATTATCTAATTATTTATTTATTAACAATCCTTTATCTCATTTATTTATTTATTTAATTATTCTTACTTATAAACCTATTCTTATTTATATTAAATGTTATAAACATAATACTTAAATATGTTTGTACAAGAATTATCAAAAATAAATTGTTTTAAATCAATATTTAAATTTTTAAATAAATATTTTAAAGTAAACATTTGTAATATAGATATTTTATTATTTTCATTTAAATCATAATAAACCTAATTGTGTTTATTCAAAATAAATCAAACCCGTTGATCCTTTTAGAACTTAGATCCATAGAATGACATAGTTTTGTTAAACATATGCCTATTGAACTATTTAGGTGAACATTGAATTTGTGTTGGACATATTTGAACTATATTTGACAAGACATTGCAAAGGCTAGCTCACACACTAAGGTGAGTCTTCATAGCCCCTCTTTTACTATTTTTGTTTTAGGGGTGAAACATGCAACTTATTTATTTCATTTACTTGTGAACTTAGCTAATGGACTTATTGTTAGTGAACTTTAGCTAAGCATAGGCATTGATCACATTCATTTTAGTGACTATAAAATATCTATTGGACCGACCATCCCACCGTTGTTTGATTTACCCTTCGGGGGAGGCCCACGGTGATAGTTTACTACTTGAGCATTTTTGTAATGCTAATCATAGGTCAATCATCATTTGTTATCATTTGTTGATCTGCTTTACTTGCTAGTTCATTTTGACTATGATCATAATGCTTAGAGTTCACATATATCATTATCTATATCATTTTCATTAAACCTTTTTGGTTTGAGTGTCAAAACCTATGAAACTCACCAACTCTTTGAGTTGACACTTGATTTTAACATGTTTCAGGTGGAAATGGAAACTAGCATTATTGAGCTTGCATTTAGCTTTAATTATTTATTTTATGTCTTTGAATTATGAATTTGAATTTGAAACGTTGTAATAGCTAGGGTTGAATTTATTTATTTGACTTTGTAATGAATGATGGATTTAATTTTGTTGAATGATTAGTTATTATTATTTACATCTTTATACCCTAAGCTATGAACAATCTACACTTCGTGCCGCCCCGATGTTTCCGCCATCGGTCGGGGTGTTACAGATTGGTATCAGAGCCCGGGTTATAGAGAATTAGGTTATTTGAACTAGATGACCTAGACTATAACCATAGGATGCCTTAGTTTGAACTCATAGGTCATGAACTGTTATTTGGACCCTCTAGTTGCCATACTAGGCCATGAACTGTTATTTGAACCCTTAGATGCCATGATAGGTCATACTTGCTTATGTGACTACTTGTTTGATAGGTCAAATAATTGAACCTAGTTTAGGATACCTTAGTATGCACACACTAGACTTTAAGGTTCAAAACTTCTCGACCCCTTTCTTACGACTTGAACGAGGATCGTCATTACGAGGAATGATCTTAGACTTCTAAGTCTAATCTTGAATCCCGTCAATAGTCTTTAGGTTCATTCTAATGATTAGGAAACACATACAATCTGGAAGGGGTGTTACAATTGGTGTGTGTGTGTGTGGGCCGGTTTTGTGCATTGGGCCGAGATAATCCAAATGGGCCGAAGGATTTATGTTGGGCCGGTTAAAGGAAAAATCATGGGCCGAAACTATGTGGCTTATGGTTTTCGATTGGGCCTTAATGTTCTTATTGGGCCATAACAAAGAAATGGGCCTACTATAGACTTAGAACATTTAAGATGCCTTTGGCCCAATTTCCTAGTCTATTGGGCCGAGATGTTGAACCAACACAACCCCATGAGCTACCTATCCACTATAAACCAGGTACTAGGCTGGGCCTACTGTTGGGCCGACCCAGTTGAGATGCGGTTGAGATTGGAACCAGCGAACCTATTGGATTTTCTCGACTAAGGTTAAAATTTTATAACCAGGCATAAGGGTTCGGCTCTAGATCAAATGGTTCGGCTGGTCCCATGTGTCTCTAAGTTCAGCGACAAAAGCTTAAGAGTTCGGTGATCCATGCAAATAAAAGGGTTCGTGACTGATTATAGTCATGCAAGGTTCGCTTGGGTTCGGTTACAACAATTTAGGGTTCGGCTGATGGTGTCAAACGAACCAAAGGTTCGCTGTTGAGTCCAATGGTTCGTGAAGAAGTAGGGTTCGGTGCTACCCCACCCAAGGGTTCGTTCATGGTTCGTCCTATAAGGTGTGGCTGGAAAGGTTCGCTGTCCTCCTAAGGTTCGGCCGTAGTTGGTGTTGAGGAGAGGTTCGCATCTGGTTGATACATCAAGGGTTCGGTCACCTTAGTGAAGGTTCGGCCGATGAAGTGTGAGCTGGAGGTTCGGTGGTAGTTGCAAGGCGATTTTGACCAGCTCCAATGTAACGAACCTGTTCATCATCATCATACTGAATCTGGTTTTGGGTCACTCCTATGATCGACACAAGTGTGATCATCTCGTCAAGTGTGATCTCATGGTGTAAAGGTCTCAAGACGATCCGATGGGTGTGTGGGTCGACTATAAGGCCTAGAAAACCCTATTTCCCTGAAATTTTATGGCCTCATACCTCGTAATCAGCTGTGTAACTTTGTAGATCCGTTGTACTTCCTTGTAGAGGGCTTCGAGATGATCGTTTAGGCGCAAGAATCACGTGATTTCGTTAAGAATCGAGGGAGATATGAAGCTTCAAAGTTGAGAAATGGTGATGAAGGTGGAAACCGGATTTTTGGATCTAGAGAGAGAGTGGTGAGGGTGAAAATGAAATAAATGTGATCATCTAAGGTTTATATACCCCGGGGTGGTTCGGGTTCGTTTCGGTTGCTCGGTTCGCGTTTTCGTCGCGTATCCGGCACGTTACGCGCGTTTTTCGTAAATTAAATAAAAAGAATTATTTTAAACTACTTGGATAGTATTTATTTCTAAAAATTATTTTATATTTCGTTGCGTTTATATATTTATCGAATCATAATGTTTTACGCGTTTTATTAATTCATTCGCGATTTAATTAAATAGTTTAGTTTAATTTATTTATGATGAGTTTCAAAATTGTAAAATAGGAAGTATTTTATTTCCTTAAATTTATTATCGTTCGTATCGTTTTTCGTGTTCATTTTCGTTTCATCAGAACGCGTCCCCATCGCGCGTATTCGTTCGAATCGTCATTCGGACGAACACGTCGATGGTTGGGCTTTCCGATTCTTGTTTTCTACTGTTCAGTCATTATTTCAGAATGTTAAACTCTCAGAATCATTCATACAGATCGTCACCTATACGAATAATTCGTCTGTTTAGCATTTCGTAACAACAACCGTTATGGTTTTGTTTTGTTTAACATCGCATACGTTTATACAAAATAGCATCAAATCGAGTGTCTGTGTTTCAACACTGTGTTGTCAGATATGTTTCTGACTGTTAAACCCTAAGGTTTTAATCAGATTCAGACAATCGCATTATAGTTTCATGTTAAGCATAATGTATCAACATAGTTTCATGTAATGTGTACCTGAGTTACTGTACTATCTACAGTGCAACCTACTGTTCCGGTAATGATTTCGGCACAGATGTTACACAAGTCCCTGATGGGAAGCATCACAATAGACAACAAAGTCATCACAGCCTTCTGTGACAGGTAGGATTGGAGCATCACATAGTTTCTGTTTCAATGTCTGAAAAGCATCTTTTTGTTTCTGCTCCCAGACAAACGGTTCACTTTTCTGAGTTAGCTTAGTAAGAGGCAGAGCTATATTAGAAAAGTTCGAGATGAACCTTCTATAATAACCTGCCAATCCCAAGAAAGATCGTATCTCCGTCGGTGTCTTCGGAGTATCCCAGTTCTTTATCGCCTCAATCTTGGAAGGATCCACGTGTATTCCTTCGCTGTTGACTACGTGACTCAAAAATTGAACTTCTCTTAACCAAAATTCACACTTAGAGAATTTGGCATAAAGTTTATGTTCTTTCAACAGCTCCAAGATCTTCCTGAGGTGTTGCTCGTGTTCTGTCTTGTTCTTGGAATAAATCAATGTGTCATCGATAAAGACAATGACAAACTGGTCCAAATACGGCTTGCACACTAGGTTCATAAGGTCCATGAAGACCGTTGGTGCGTTTGTCAATCTGAAAGGCATCACCATGAATTCGTAATGCCCATATATGGTTCAGAACGCCGTCTTCAATATATCTTCATCTTGAACTATGAGCTGATGATATCCAGACCGCAAGTCAATCTTTGAGAAGTATTGGGCTCCTTGCAGTTGGTCAAACAAATCATCAATCCTCGGCAATGGATACCGATTCTTGATGGTTAGTTTGTTCAGCTCGCGGTAATCTATGCACATTCTGAACGATCCGTCTTTCTTCTTCACGAACAAGACTGTAGCTCCCCAAGGCGAGTAGCTCGGTCTAATGAAACCTTTATCCAGTAGCTCCTGTAACTGATTAGACAATTCATGCATCTCTAAAGGTGCTAGAAAATTTGGCAACAGGAGTTGCTCCAGGAACTAAATCAATACGAAACTCTACCGATCGCGTAGGAGGCAAACTTGGTAAGTCTTCAGGAAATACTTCCGGATATTCTTTCACCACGGGTACATCTTGAATCTTTTTCTTGTCCTTCTCCTTTTCTACCACGTGAGCTAGGAAAGCTACGCACTGCTTCTGTAAACACTTAGGCGCCTTTATGCAAGAAATGATTTTGACACTTCGTTTTGCTGAATCCCCTCTAACTTCCAATAACCGATCATCCGGCAATGGAACTCGAAGCAGCTTTTCAGAACAGATGACTTCCACTCGGTTAGAAGAAAGCCAATCCATTCCATCAATGATATCAAAACTACACAACTCCATCGGTATCAAATCGATGGTGAATGTATGACCATTAAGTGTCAACGGGCAGTTCCTGTATACTGTACTAACTGTGATCTGTTTCCCGTTAGCTACTTCTATGATGTAAGGGGAATCTAATTGTTCCTCTATAGAATGTAATTGGCATGCAAAATCGGTAGAGATTAAACTCTGATCCGCACTAGTGTCAAATAGAACAGATGCATAAAAGTCATGTAAAAGAAATGTACCAGTGACCACATTCGGGTCATGGCGTGCGGCTGGTGCTCCGATGGCGAAGGCTCTTCCACGGGGTTCTTGAACTGCCTGTTGTGCTTCTTCGGGCAGTTCTTTCCAAAGTGGCCCTGTTCGCCACAGTTGTAGCATCCACCGTTGTTCTGATTAGCTGGTGGAGGGAGAGCCAAAACAGCATTGTTGACTGCTTGGTTAGGTGTCATCCAGTAGTGTTGGACCCAATGGCCCTTTCTTCCACACCCAGTGCATTGCTTGCAAAGGGTGTTAGCAGCATGATGGTATTGACACTTGGCACACAAAGGATATGCACCAGCGCATGGTTTCCTGTTAGGTTTCAGTGGTGCAGCTGCTACTTGTTGGAGAGGAGTGGCCATCGTATAGTTCTTGATGACCTTCTGTTTCTTCTTCAGATGAGGGTGGGGTTTCTTTGACGATTCTACCTTGTTCTTTCCGGAGTCAGCCTCTTTCTTCAAAACTCCAGAGGCTACCATTAGATCCGTGAGTTTCCCAGACAAACTCACAGCAGACTCCACTATGACAGGATTTGCAGCAACCACTAATCCTTGTATGCAAGCAGGCAGCCCGCATACATACCTGTCAATGCGTTTCTCCAGAGTGGGTACCATATCAGGCACCAAAGCAACCAACTCGTGGTAACGAGTGGTATATCCCATGTGGTCTACCCCTTTTATCACATGGTTAGACAACTCCACCTCTAGTCTCTACAACTCGTTCTTCGGACAAAACTCAGTTCTCAGCAATGTCGTGAACTCTTCCCATGGCATCGCCATAGCTTCATCTCTTCCCCTGCGATTGATCTGTGAGTTCCACCAGGTCAAAGCTCGCTTGTTGAAAGATCCAGCAGAGTAGCGAACTTTATGATTCTTTGGACAGCTGCTAATGTCCAGAGTAGTCTCCATCTTTTCAATCCATTGGATTAATCCAACGGATCCTTATGTACCGCTAAAACTAGGCGGCTTACAACCTACAAATGATTTGTAGGAGTAATGCGATGTACCGCCAGTGTTCCCACTAGCTTCTCCTGATGAATTTCCAGTGTTGAGGTTGCCGTCGTTACGGAGACGGTTGAGAATTTCCGGTATGCATTCCTTCATCTGGTTAGTCATCGGACTGCTCAGTAAGGTTACCAGAGCAACGGTAGCAGGATCCAGTATTGGAGTCGTGCTTGGGCCCGGAAGTGGATTGTGTGGAGGAGGAGGAGGTGGCGGTGGTGAATCAGCTGGTGATGGCGTAGATGAGTGTGGTGCTGAACTCTATGGAGGTGGTACGATAGAAGGAGGTCTTCTCAGTGGCATTCTGATCATAACCAACAGATCATTGGTTAGTGCAGTGATCGAATGCAGAAGACACAATGCAAATATATAAATCCTATGTTCTCTACTTTCAGGGTCCCTAGGTAATAGTCTAGGCCAAACCGTTTAAATAAGTGACCTATATTTCTCTATAACCATGGCTCTGATACCAATCTGTCACACCCCGAGCCGGCGGGGTTGGATCGAAGTCCGCGTCGGGCGGAAGGTTCCCGGGGCGCGATATCGTGAGTGATAATCGAGATGATCAGATTGTTTACATTGCACATGATATAAATGAGAAATGCTAAATAAATTAGAATTACAAAGTTAAATAACATCAGTATCTGTTCAAAATTTAACAATGTAAATCTACCATCAACATCATAAGTTCTCTATCTTGTATCTGCACAAGATATACAAAATATACTGTATAATGATGTTCCAAAAATATGCAGGTCCAAAAATACTAGGTCCTCTATTTGAAGTCCTAGTTCAAAAGCATTAACTTCTTAATTGACCTGTTCGTCACCTGAGAAGTCATCCAAAAGATCAAGTCAACACATGGTTGGTGAGTTCATATAGTTTAATGTTTGAAAAATAATTTTGTAAACCCACTTTTGGTAACAACCCTAACCTCATTAACATCACATGTTGGTATGCTTAAATATAGGGCATATGCAAGGGTCGAGCCTACAACCTGCCCCGACACCGTCCCACCACATCCTAAGCCACATAAGACATTGATGTTAATGATAATTAGGCATTTTATCTACCCTTTTGATTCCATCTTCATCATAGTTCTAACATACACTCAAAACATTTGGTTAACCCCTGGGTAACAACCTTAACCTCATTAACATCACCTGCGATATCCGATTCGGTATTCTTATATATAGGGCGTATGTAGGGTCGAACTTACCGCCCGCCCAGCCAACATCTCACCACATACTAAATCACATATGGCATTGTTATTAATGATAATTAAGCATTTTACCCCTACCAATATCCCATTAGTTCTTCAGTTCTTTGTTCTTGTAAATAGACTTTGAAATCTCTATTGATTTCTTAAGTTCATCACGCAATCATGATCAACCATAACATGTATAGAAACAATGAATAAATGCTTAAATAAGTAAATAAATAAGCATTTAAATAAAACCTAAGACTTAAGGAATGGGCCTTGGTCATACTCGAGTAGACTAGTCTAGCAATCTATGTTCTTAGCAGTGGAGGAAAATCTGTAAATATCATCAAGCATGCGACCTATACTCAATCAGTCTAGCTAGGACATCTTTTGAGATACAGGATTTTATTGACCGTTCTTGACCGTACTTGACCGTCGTGACCGTACTTGACCGTTATTGACCGTTCACATGCAATCTTTGAATATTTCCCAGATGTTCCTTTGAAATAGTTCTTTGTTCATAGTTCTTTGAAATAAACCGTTAAATCTTTGTAAATAGATAGTTAGTTCATTGAAAATAGATCTTTAGTTCTTTGAAAATAGATCGTTAGTTCTTTGAAAATAGATCTTTGAAAATTAGTTCTTTGATTTGAAATAGTTGTTGACTCAAAATGAATAAACAACTTGCATTGAATTTCTGTATATTGTATACCTAAACAGTATTTAGGATGACAATTATACATATAACATTCGTTAAGTAAAAGCATTAAAGTAAATATAATCTTACAAAAATAATTTACGCATGCTTCTCAGCCCCGCGTTTGTAAACAAAAATGTTTAGAAAAGGCGCAATGAACTCACCTGTGTTGCTCTGTACTGTACTACCACAAAATGCGCGCTATTTGTTTGTTGCTTATGTATCTTTAGCACCTGAGTTGTTTTAAGAGATTCAAATACGATAAGTATTTATAATACACGTTGTATCTAGGGTTTGGTCTCGGCGTGCAACTAAGTGTCCTATGCTACTAATGTGCTTCTATGACTTCATTGAATTTGTCAAATTTATTACCCATTGGTAACCCTAATCCCAGGAATAATTACCATTACACCTTAGTGATGTATGGTTTACGTTATTCATATTCAAAGTCTCTTATTTAAACATTTTAAACACTTTATTTTAAGTTAAACTATTAAGTTAGAAACCATTAATTTTAATTTAAAGAAGTTTATAATTCATTTACCTTTTATTAAACATCAAACAATTTAAGAAAATTATAACTTACTAGTTAGACTTAAGCTAATCTCAGTTGATTATCTCTAAGCCTTTGGTTACTTCTTCGTTTTCCCGTAGTTCTTTGATCGTTCTTGTGCGTGCAACTTAGTTTAGATAGTCCCATTGAACTATCTACTTTGTTGTACAAGTGTATAGAAATCTTTAAGCATTTGGTGTTCACAATACGTTTAACACCTAACTTAGCTCGTTTCCTTGATCATTAATGGATTCCCACTTGGTTTTATCACTTGAAACCCTAATAACTTTCCTATGCAACCACATATACCCATGCATGCATGAAGCCACGTAAAGGATTCCCATGCGCCCACACACTTTCAGTTGAGGTTCATGCATCACATCTATCACCCGTCATCCATTGATCTTGACCGAATGAGTCGTTGCTGATGGAAGACCCGACTGATGGCCGGTCGAATAAGCCATCTGGCCGAAAGTGCTTGGCCGAATGGGTTCTGGCCGAAACAGTAGGGCAAATCGAAAGATGGCCGATCGAATGGACAGTGGGCGAATGAAGGTGATGTCGAGCGAATAGGTTATGTCCGACAAAATGAGCCGGTTGGCCGAAAGAGTCCGGGTTCGGGCGAAGCAGGGTTGGCCGAAGGGGAAGCCTTGGCCATTCGGCGAATGGCTGGATCGGCGAAGGGGGCCGGCCTATTCGGCGAGCTGGGCTGGTGCCATTCGGTCGTTCGAACTCCCTCCAAGCAGCCATGGTTTCTTAGATCAAATGACTAGGTAGTGAAGTGAGGTTGGTTTCTACTTCATCCTAAAGTGTAAAAGATGTGATTTCCCTAAGGTTTCATGGAGTTATAGCCGGTTTCTTAGGGGATTCGAACAAAGGGTTTTCAAACCCTAAAATCGCAACAAAAATCGTGATTTTACCTTGATTTAGCTGGATAAAAACACAGATCCTTTGTACTTCTACGATCTACATGCTGTGGTGGTCGTTTAGACACCAAGAACACACGATTCGGTTGAGAAACGAGAGAGATCGGGTGTGGGTTTCTAGAGAGAGAAAGCTAGAGAGAGAAAGTGACGAGTTGGGTGTTGGTGGCTGGTTGTTGGCTATGATTATGGCATTGAATGCCATAATAAATGGCTTGGGTTTACCCGGGTGTGGTCGGGTTCGTTCAGTTCCGTTCGGTTTCGTGTAAAGCGTCGGTTTTTCGCCATTTTTGTATCGAAACGACTCGGTTTTAAAATAGAATTTATAAAATTATTTTAGGTGGTTATTCCTAGTAAATTAACTATATATCTTCTGTTTATTTAAAATTTACGAAATAATTAATTTACGGTTTAACATCGAATCGTACAGTCGTCGCGCATATTCGTTCGAATCGTCACCCGTACGAACACGGCGATAACTATACTTTTCAATTTGGTTTTCTAATTATTGGATATCATTCAGAATGTTAAACTTTCAGATATATTCGTACAGATCGTCACCTATACGAATAATCCGTCGATTTAGCATTCACGTAACAACATCCATGTGATTTTGTTATGTAAGGCCTCACATACGTTTATACGTAATAAAATCCTAACAATTAATCACATGATGGTTTCGTATCGCCAGATAATTATCTGACTGATGAACCATAGTTCTGAACTTCGTTTTCAGAACTGATTCTGAATTTGTTCGTTGATGACATGACATGACAATGAAACAAGATATGAATATGATAAGCAATGAAACACATATAGTTCGTACCTGATTACTGTTCATTTTACTGTAGCGATCACTGTTCTGGTGACGTTTTCGGCACTGTTGTTACACGAACTATGTGTATTACATGTATACTATTATCAATTGGTGTTTGACAGAGAACTATTACACATTTATTTCTGAAACATGTTTCAAATCCATGATTTAACAGTCAGGAACCTATCAGACGAAACAGAACTATTACGTGAATGTTAGTTAGGACATTATTATGTATAGACGTATGTGAGAAAGTATAGAACAAAACCATAACGAATGTCGTACTTGAATGCTAAATTGACGGGTTATTCGTATAGGTGTCGATCTGTACAAATATATCTGAAATCTTAACGTTCTGAATGATATCCAATAATTAGAAAATCACATCGAAAAGTGTAGTTATCGTCGTGTTCGTACGGGTGACGATCCGAACGAATATGCGCGACAACTGTACGATTCGATTAAACAGATAAATTTAAACGTTTTTAGAAATTTAAATAAACAAAAGATGGTAGTTAATTTACTTGGAATTACCACCTAAATTAAATTAACCAACTCCATTTTTAAAATCGTGACGTTTCGTTACGAAGACGACTGAAAACCAACCTTCTTACGCGAAACCGAGCAAAACCGAACGAAACTGAACAAGCCCGAAATTGTCAGATCGTTAAAATGCTTGAAATGGCATTAAATGCCATTAACCTCATTCACCTACCACTTTCTCTCTCTCTTTTCCATCACTCTCTCTCTAGAATTCCAAACCCTAGAAACTTCAAATCTTCACCAAATCGAGTGATTTTGAGGTCAAAACAACCACAACATCGTGTAGATCGTGAAAGTACAGAGATTTTGAGCTCAAGATCATCAGATTTGAGGTAAGATGGACCCCAAACTTTTGATTTTTAAGGTTTTTACCCTCTTGGTTCGAACACCCCACGGGTAACCGGCTTAAACCACAACAAACCCTTAGGAAGTACACGTGTCACACCCCAACTCAAGGAGATAAGGGCACGACGATTGATTTCAATAATTTAAACTAACATGGCGGAAGCATAGTATAAATAATCCATAGCCCAAAGTAAACTAAAGCAAATAAAGTCTCAACACACAACAATTGTCTAAATGCCACGCAGGGCCAAATAAAACATTATCCAATAACATAAATTGTTTGCAATTAACTCCATTCTAAAAGCTAGACTACGCCTCTAGAAGCCGATCCAGTTCGCCTACTCTTATCATTCAACCTGAAAGACATGCTAAAATACGTCAACTAAAAAGTTGGTGAGAACATGAGTTTAATATTATGACACAATAGTAACAATAATACAACAAAGCATAACATGTGATAATTCAATAACAACACAACCAACCCTGCTCCATGCCCGGGCGTCTGCCTCTTATAATGTTAGCCCATAACATGGTCATTTTAAACTACTTCCCATACCGAGACCCGTTCCTGCCCTTGGTGTAAATGTATCATAATGAATATATGCCACAACGGTTGACATTAACCTAAGTGGGGTTTCAACCTTATTTTTACAAGGCCACCCTTTCGGCCACTGTGCGTGGGGGATTCCCCAAGTAGTACTACCCATATACTCATCGGCTCTCCCTATGAGTTAATGATTGCAAAATTATGTTTCATGTCCAGGGGAAGCAATTACATTTGAAACGAACGTTCATTATCACATAAATATAAGTTTAATAAACAGTTTTCGGAGCATGCTTTCAGTATCCCAAAACAGTAAAAAGAAAAAGGATCACATGAACTCACCTGTGCTATTGATTGGTGCTTGATTAACTGATTGTTGAATGGTTTGTTGATTAGCCTCGATTGGTTCAATTGCCTAATTTATGTTGGGACTCTTAGTAAATATTCATGCCATAAAATATTGATGTGTCATTGTTTCTCATGCAATATTACCAATTTACCTCATAAAGATGTATAGTTAATTACTTGCCAATATTCAAGAGTTTAAGTGTTTAGCAATTATACATGTGTATATATATATATATATATATATATATTATATGATTATAAATAGTTTTTGGTAACATAGTTTGCAAGTGTTTTAAATAAGTGGTTGTGTGATGATTAATATTTTTAAATCATTTAGATAACCTTAAAAGGAAATTGTAATATCTAATATAGGTTTTTATAAATTCATAAAAATTTTCCTATTTATTTTTATCAGTAAAGGGTCTGGGTAAAATGAGGTTTAACCTTTGCTTATTATTTTTATAGATGGAAATTGTATAAAATTCCATTTTTATTTACTTAAAACCCTCAAAAATTTGCAGTAATTGCTTCAGGTCTCTAAAAATTCCAAAACGTTTTGTATAGTATAATAAACGTGTCCTTAGCCTACTGTGAACATTTCATAATTTTTAGAGGTCTTTACTATTTTAAATGATTTTTGAACTTTTTAATATACTAAATATTAAAATAAATACTTAGCTGTTACTAAAAATTACAAAATATTTATTGGAACATCAAAATATGATTACCATTTTGGTAAAAATAATTAGTTCATATTTTGGGCAATATCAAATTAAATTCGTATTTTTAGGCTTCATTAACCTATTAAATAGCCAATAATTAGATTAAATCATTCATTTTTAGTTTTAATAATTTTCCTAGGTTATACACATATATTACGACTGAAATAAATTACAGTTAGAATTTTTATTACACAGATGCTATTTTTACCGATTTTACCAACTTTATAGAGAGTTTATAAAATCTATAACTTATTTTGGGGGTATCAATAAATACTCAAACTTTTTGAGTGTAAACCTTATAAAATTATAATCCCATTTTGACAATACATTTTGTCCAGAAAGCTGTTTACAAAAATTTTGACTTTTTAAGACAATTTTTAAGCCTAAATACTTAACTTTTGATCATAATTACCTATATAATTTATCTATTGCTAAAAACCTAACCTTTTATACAATATTTCCAAGGATATTATCACCAATAAACCTGCACAAAATTTCGTGATGCATACATTATCATTTTAGGAGTTATAAATTCCATTTTTACATACATGCATGTATATATTTTAATTTTTCAAGAGATGAGGTTCTTACACTTGTGCTTAACGCTCGTGTTCAACGCTTCCAAGATGGTCGTGGGGCTATTAAGACATATCAATGGCGTAGAATAGGTTTAGAGTTCATTTAACATACGAAAATGGAAGTTATGAGTTTCCCAACTCACGAAATCACACATGCAAGACTTGCATGTGTATGGATAATTCTATGTACTCATTCTCCATGGATTTGAGTGTTTTTCTTTGAACATGTAAGGATCATTGTATCAAAAATCATGATTTTTGTTTAGAAATGTCGAATTTTCACACATGCATGTACATGCATATGTGTTCTTCGTGTACGGAAGCAAAAACTCATGTTTGTATGGTTTGGAAAAAGAGTAAAAATGGTGTTTAGGGGCTTTCTTGAGTTGTGGTGAAAAGAGGAGTAGATAGAACGTGATTTTTGAAGCTTTAGAGGCTTTCTTACTAACCTTTGTGCCGACTAACTTCTTGGACTTGCGATGAACTCTTGTCTTGACCTCCTAATCGTCGACCCTAGGTGCAAAGGGAGTTGGAACCGACTTAGATAACTAGAGAGGAGAGTAGAGAGAATTCTTGACTTCAAAATTATGGAGTGGTATGTGAGATGGGTGTTTGGCCGAAAATATTAGGGAGAGGGAGAGGGGTTCTCGGTCAAAGGAAAAGAAAAAGAGGAGGTGATGAGTAGTTGATGTGTGTGGGGAAGAGAGGGAAGGTGTGGATTGGTAAATTGAGGGTGGTGGTGTAAGAAGAATTTTGTTTTCTTGTGTTAGTGTGCATGTATGGATGGCCGTGTATATGTGTGTGTATATATGATGGTGATGTATGTAAGAGATTTGGAAATGATTCTATTGGTGGTAGTGGGAGGTGTGGTAAAAGAAAAAGGATTATTTTGAATATATGTGTGTAGATGTAACCGTATATATGTATGTTTTGTGTGTGTGTCGCATGTATAGAGAGAGAAAGGTATAGGTGTTGTAAGAAAAGTGTTTTATGGAGTTTTCAAATTGAATAACCTATGCATGTATATATATGTATGTATATTCGTTATGTGTATATATATATATAGTTATATTAATAAATGTACTTGGCACAAGCATGTGTTATGTGATGTGTTTAGTCATCATAATATTCTTTTCAGTACATATATACTTATATGTATACGGTGAACATATATAAACATATTATTATGTATATACATTTATCTAGTTTGTGTTGACTTGCATACATACAGTAATTAATAATGCATATAAATACATATGCATATAGAAAATAAATGTTTTATTTTTGTTGTGTCACAAAAGTATACCATAATCAGATTATGTTTCTTAGAACAGTAGGCTTTTTAATTAAAATCAGAATATGAATGTATTGTTTTAAATTTTTATGGCATGTGTACCTTATTGCTCTTTAACTAATGACATAGTTTCTCTACTTAATGTTTCCAATATCTGTATCTATCAAATTATGCTAAAAAAATGCGTTATAATTAAGGTTTTAATATAAACCTGGTTCATGTGTTGTCACAGTCTCCCCAACTTATAGAAATTTCGTCCTCGAAATTTGATTTGTCGTAGTTTAACTTGAAGTTTGAAATAGTTGAGGGTACTTCCTATGCATCTCTTATTCTTTTTCCCAAGTAAATTCAGGCCCTCATTTGGAATCCCAACGTACCTTTACTATTGGTATCTTACTACTCCTCAGCTTCTTGACTTGTCTGTCCATAATTTCCACCGGTTCCTCCATGAATTGTAATTGTTTATTGACCTTTGCCTCTTGGTAAGGCATGATCAAACTTTCGTCCACTAAACATTTCTTGAGGTTTGACACATGAAATACGTCATGTATTCCTTCCAATTCCAATGGGAGTTCTAGCTGATAAGCCACAAGTCCCACTCGTACCAAAATTTTGAAGGGTCCAATATATCGGGGGTTCAACTTCCCACGCTTACCAAAGCGTACTGTACCCTTCCATGGTGATACCTTTAGCATGACCTTGTCCCCCACACTGAACTCCGAGGGTCTTCGTCTCTTATCTGCGTAGCTCTTCTGTCGATCTTGGGCAGTCTTCATTCTTTCTTTGATTTTATGAATCTTATCAGTCGTTTCTTGAACAATCTCAGGCCCTGTTAATTGACTTTCACCTATTTCATTCCAACACAAAGGTGATCTACATTTTCTCCCATATAGTGCCTCAAACTGTTCCAACTTCCACGCAGGTATCTCTGGTTGCTGTAACAATCCAGATGGTTTTTGATGCTCCGCTTTTACTTTTGCACAGGTTAAGCATTTGCTTACATACTCTGCTATTGATCTTTTTAACCCAGGCCACCAGAATTTTTCTTTTATCTCATGGTACATCTTGTCACTGCTAGGATGTACTGAGTATCTAGACTTATGGGTTTCTTCCAAAATTACTTCCCTCATGCCCCCATGCAGAGGTATCCATATTTTTCCTTTGAATGCCTTCAATCTACCTTGATCTTCTTTATCGAATTGTTTCTCGATTCCAATCAATGACTCTTCCTTCATCGTTTCCTTGGTCAAGGCTTCCTGTTGAGCATAACGGATATTTTCCCTCAAGTCAATTCCCACTGTCATCTTTAGGGCTTTTACTCTTAATGGAATCACTCTCTCTTTCCGACTTAAGGCGTCTGCTACCACATTTGCCTTTCCCCGATGATACCGGATTTCACAGTCATAATCACTTAACAACTCTACCCATCTCCTTTGCCTCATATTTAGTATTTTCTGATCAAGTATATGTTGTAAGCTCTTGTGATCTGTGTAGATTACACAATTTGTTCCATATAAGTAGTGTCTCCATATCTCTAGAGCAAACACTACAGCTCCTAACTCTAAGTCATGGGTGGTATAGTTTTTCTCGTGAGTTGTCAATTGTCGTGATGCGTATGCAATTACCTTCTTTCTTTGCATTAACACGCAACCCAGTCCCATTCTAGAAGCATCACAGTAGACCATGAAATCTTCGTTTCCTTCTGGTAAGGATAATACAGGTGCACTACACAACTTTTGCTTAAGTGTGTCAAATGCTTCTTGCTGTCTTTCTCCCCATTCAAAGGTCACTTTCTTCTGTGTTAAAGTAGTTAAAGGTAGTGCTATCTTTGAAAAATTCTCAATAAATCTTCTGTAATAACTGGCCAATCCTAAAAATTGCCTTATTTCGGTAGGAGTTCTTGGTGTCTCCCACTCATTAATAGCCTCTATCTGTCGCACCCCGAGAAATCCCGTCCCTTCCGGGGCGCGAGCGGCGACAGTTTGTCAGGATCGCAGTCTCCGGTCACACAACATGCGATTTATCCACATGAATCCCTTGTTCATTGACAACATGTCCCAAGAATTGGACTTCTCGAATCCAGAAGTCGCACTTTGAGAGTTTAGCATACAGCTTCTCTTTCCGTAGTAGTTCAAGAGCTAGTTGAAGATGCTCTTCGTGTTCCTCCTGAGTTTTGGAGTAGATGAGAATATCATCTATGAAGACAATGATGAACTTGTCAAGGTATGGTTTGCATACTCTATTCATGAGATCCATGAATACTGCATGTGCGTTTGTCAGCCCAAACGGCATAACCAGAAACTCATAATGGCCATACCGAGTGCGAAAAGCAGTCTTGGGTATATCTTCCTCCTGAATCCTCAACTGATGGTATCCAGATCGCAGATCAATCTTAGAGTAGTAACTTGATCCTTGCAGTTGATCGAACAGATCGTCGATCCGAGGTAAGGGGTATCGGTTCTTGATTGTTACTTTATTCAATTCCCTATAGTCAATGCACATACGAAAAGTGCCATCCTTTTTCTTCACGAATAAGACCGGAGCTCCCCAGGGTGAGAAGCTTGGTCTAATAAAACCCTTGTCCAACAGCTCTTGTAGTTGGTTGGACAGTTCCTGCACCTCCGAAGTTGCAAGTCGATATGGTGCTCGTGCGATAGGTGCTGCTCCCGGCACAAGGTCTATGCGGAACTCCACTTGTCGAGGCGGTGGTAGTCCTGGTAGATCCTCCGGGAAAACGTCGGGATAGTCGCATACGACTGGAATGTCTTCTATTCTTTTCTCCTCTTCCGTCTTGTCGGTGATAAGCGCTAGAATGGTTGTGTATCCCTTTCGTAAGCATTTGTGAGCTTTCATGCACGAGATGATGTTCAGAGGTGTGTCACTCCTTTCGCCCTTGATGTCTAGAGTTTCTCCGCTAGGGAGGGGTATGCGCACAACCTTGTCGTGGCAGATGATTTCGACTTGGTTTTCAGACAACCAATCCATGCCCACTACGACATCAAAACTGCCTAGTGTAACTGGCATAAGGTCAATCTTAAATTTGTGGTCAGCTAGCTCTAAGGTGCATTCTTTCAGAATGTGCTTAGTCATAATCAATTTACCATCAGCTAACTCTACTGTATATTCAACATCTAAGGGTGTTGGGGTAATGGTAAGTATCTCAATAAAATCCTTAGATATAAAGCTTCTCTCAGCTCCAGTATCAAACAGTACAGAAGCATAATTATTGTTCAAGAGATACGTACCGGTTGCAAGGTTGGGATCCCTCCTGGCCTCCTTGGCCCCAATCACGAAGGCTCGTCCCCTCGTGGCATTGTTCCCATTGTTGTTGTTCTGTTGGTTGTTGTTGTTGTTTTTCAGATGCGGGCAATCCTTCTTGAAGTGCCCTGGTTTCCCACATCCGAAGCAACCCTTCGGTGCTTCAAGCTGTTGTTGTTGTTGGGGTTGTGGGGTCTTTGCAAGTAGTTCACCCCTGCAATCTTTAGCTGCATGTCCCCCTTTTCCACAGCGCTGGCATTGAAAGCGGCCACACTGACCCTGTGCATGATGGAAGTTGCACTTGTGGCATTTAGGGTGTTTCCCAGCATAACCTCCTTGGTTCTGGGTGGTTGGGATGGGTGGGGCATAAGCTTGGGTTGATCCAAACTTACGTTGTTGTGGTGGTGGTTGGAGAGTGGTTGGTTTGTTCAGGGTGTCATCCCATTTTCGTTTTCCCTTGTCGTTGGTTGTGGTCACAGCACCACGAGGTGGTAAGAGTCCTTGTGCGACTGCCGAGTCAGTGAGCTTGTGGGTTAATCGCACGGCGTGTTGCATGGTGATGGGATCAGCAGAGAGCACCATGCCCTGGATTTGAGGTGGCAGTCCATCGATGTACTTCTCTATGTGTTTGAAGGGTGGATTTGCCATCTCCGGGCACATGTTTGCCAGCTCATAAGATCTAGCTTTGTAAGCCTCGACCTCGGAACCAATCATCTTGTGGTTCCAGAACTCAGTTTCCAGCTTCTGTACCTCACCACGAGGGCAGTATTCGCGGTTCAAAATTTGCTTAAAGTTATCCCAAGGCAGAGCGTTGGCTGCATCCAGCCCTAGGTTCTGAACATTGGCATTCCACCAAGTGAGGGAAGCTCCCTCGAATGTCCCTGCAGCGAACTTGACCCTGTCCTCGTTCCTGCAGTTGCTCATGGCGAAGGCTGATTCCGCCTTCTCAATCCAGCGTAATAGCCCAACGGCTCCCTCAGTGCCGCTGAATGAATGGGGTTTGCAATCCAGAAACATCTTGAATGTGCAGAGAGGAGGGTTAGGATTTGCTCCTGAGATATGCAAAGAGTAGAGTTGGGTTAAGTATCGGGTAAACGTGTTGAATTGGAAACAAGTGTTTGTAGTGCAAGGTGAATATGGACAGACTCATCACCTTGGTTCAGTGGGTTTTGATTAAGGGCAGCTTCCCGTGCAGCAAGTACCTCCTCAACCCGTTCATTGATAAGGGCGTTCAACTCAGCTTGAGTCAGATTGATGTTTCCGCGTCCACCCGCGTTCCTACGTCCTCCACGTCTTCCAGCCATGATCTTCATAGCGAGAATACGTGTTAGTGTTTGACTAATGACTAATGTAGTGTGTGTGGTAGGCATTGTAAAGAAATATGTAGAGCTATCGGCTCTTGTCCGTCACGTGTAGTCACATACGGTGTTGACGGTGATATCATTTGTTATGGTGCATGGAATAAGTGTGTACAATCGTGTATGCTAGTATCACAATACTAAACTCTATGTGTTGTGTGGATACTAGTGGTTATAGACTAAGTTCACTAAATGCAAACCTAATTCGCAATAACCGGAGGCTTTGATACCAATCTGTCGCACCCCGAGAAATCCCGTCCCTTCCGGGGCGTGAGCGGCGATAGTTTGTCAGGATCGCAGTCTCCGGTCACACAACATGCGAGACCTACATGTCTGATTTCGTACGTACATCCAATAATTTGGATAAAATAGTTTAGTAACATCAGAGTTTACGGAAGTAACATATAAGTTAACAAAACGGTTTAACATTCATAGGTAGCGGAAGCATTAACTTAAGACAGTTTTCAAAACAACACAAGTTTAATGTTCGCGGAAGCGATTAAAGATGGTTTGATAATACAAAAGTAACACGATCAATGTTTGAATATTATCAAGTGGCCTAAGACACTACAGTAGATGCATGGACTCCATCCTAGCATCCTAGTTCTTGTGCGCGTGCCTTAGTTACCTGAGAAAACATGCGAGTAAAAGGTCAACACAAAGGTTGGTGAGAGCACAGGTTTGTAATCAGCAGTAAACATTCAAATGTTTAAAGTAAAGTGTAAGCAGGTCTATTTTTCAATACGATGCAATATCAATTGATAGCTAGTCAATATGTTTTATATCATATGCGGGTTCGCAACCGAAGCTAACATGCTGCCTCCCACCATATCCATCCAAGATATGGTAAATGTTGTTTGGTCAATTATGCACTGTTCCGACCTCCAGTCGGGGTGGCCATACGGCTCGCAACAGTGGGGCTTGTCAGGCCCAAATAGTACTATTCAGAATTACCACGCTGAGCGCCACGCGCTATTAACGGTTCGAGGTGTGTTTAATGAAGACTTATCAGTTTGTGGATGAATGCCACACATATGCATATACAATATTTGCATGTACAAACATAACCAAAAGCGTGAAAGTTGTTCAAAAACAGTTGTATGCAATGTTTTCTCCCCCAAAGGTAGAAAATGTAAAAAGGGGCCGTGAACTCACCTGTTACAGTAGTCCCGGTGTGTATGTGTTCGCGTCTGCGAATGCTAGCACCCGCTAGTATGCACCTATAACCATATAGGTGTGAGTATGTGTTTTGTGGTGTGTTGTATCCCATACAACTCTAAGTGTCGGTGTGCTCAACCGAGTGTGTGTTGGCTTGTGTTGTCTCGACGAATCGTTGGTGACACAATTGTTGTGCTTATGCGCCTCAATGCACATGAGACACCAATATGCGTCCTATGGCTCTAATCACATAAGTTGCTAATTTTATAAAGTTTCCAATTTAGGAAAGTGTGGTTATGAAATCCCATTTCATAAAACCAATAACTTCCAATATGTTTATAAAATCATGTTTTAACATTTAAAACGCATCGTCGGCGCATAAATCATCATATACGCCGTTTTGCCCAAATAAAGTTTCCTTATTTGGAAAGTATTCGTTTAAAAGCTCGTTTTCACAAAACGAAGTTTCCAATATGTTTAGAAATCATTCTTAAACATATTTCAAGAGTCAAAGTTCATCAAATCTTTCAAAAACGTCGAAAGCCCTTTTAGATTTACCAAAGTTTCCATTTTTAGTAAGTTTCTATAAAACCATGATTTTGACAAAATCAAGTGTCCCAATGTGTTTCTAAACACTTCAATACACATTTAACAATATCTAGACATGTCTAACATGTCTAGATCATCAAAATTCTAAGACTTGCAACATAAAAGTTTCCTTTTATGGCAAGTGTACCAAAACATCGTCAAATCAAACCTAACTTAACCCAAAGCTCAATTCTAACATTATTAAACATTAAAATCAGTAAATCCATGACATCTAAACAACGAATCACCAACACATTCAAGCACAATAACTAAACGGAGTTGCGTGTGGGTTTTTAACCATTGCATGTGCGATCTAACTATAGATCAACGCAAGAAACTACCTTAGAATGCAAACTTCAGTGAATACAGTGGCTGGGAATGAAGGTTTAGCGGTTGATGGCCGTTCTAAGCTCCTTAGCTTCTTCTCCAAGTTTCCAAGAGCTCCAAATGATTCACAAATGCAAGGAATAGCACCCCTAATAGTTCCAGAAGGTTTGAAAGCTTGTTTTCAGTGGTTCTTGATCGGATTTGAGAGAGGAAAGTCGATGGTGAGTGAAAGAAATCGAACAAATGAACTGGGTTGGGTTTTTGTAGAATTTTCGATCTGCATGGCCTTCACGTACCGCGGAGGCCGATCAAAATCATTCACCGCGTACCGCGATGAAATCCGGGAGTCTCGACTCCCGGTTTGCTTCGCGTTTCGCGAAGCCTCTCGCTGAGGGACCATCGCGTACCGCGATGAGTCCACTTCTTTGTTTTTCGATTTCGTTGAAACGATTTTGCTCGTATTTGATTTCTAACGCTTATCCTAGACATCTAATGCATGTTTAAGCACATAATCATATAATAGCACATAAATTTGATTGATCACCAACGTTCGTGAGACTCGAGTGTGTGTTTCAATAATTCCTCGAATTATCTTCGATAGTTTGTGTTTCTGTCTAACGAAGTGTTCGCACGCTTGATTAATCCTAATCAACGTGTAATGCACAATTTAATAACTCCTCGAATTATTGTCTTGTGTTAGTGTTGTGTTTGCCACCCTTGGTTTCCAAAACCAATGTGCAATGCAATGTACGATTCGATAGTTCCTTGAACTATCGTTTCGTAGTTGTTTGTGTTCAACTCATCTAATTAAACATAATTAAATGAAATTCAACAAGTATGAATGTGAAAAGTAAAGAATGTAAGGGTTGCAATTTACCTGAAATTGCCGGGTGTCACACTATCTTTGAAGGATCTACTAGTATTCCTTCTTTATTTATAATGTGTCCCAAGAACTGTACTTCTCTCATCCAAAATTCACATTTGCTCAACTTAGCATACAACTTTTCCTTCCTTAATAGTTCCAGCAACTTTCGTAGGTGCTCCTCATGATCTTTTGCACTCCTTGAGTATATTAGTATATCATCAATGAATACAATTACGAATTTATCCAAGTATGGTTTACACACCCGGTTCATGAGATCCATAAACACTGCATGTATGTTCGTAAGTCCGAATGGCATCACCATAAACTCGTAATGTCCGTAACGAGTTCTGAAAGCGGTTTTCGGGACATCCTCATCCCTAACTCTCAATTGATGATATCCTGATATCAAGTCAATCTTTGAAAAATAGCTTGCCCCTTGAAGTTGATCAAACAAGTCGTCGATTCTTGGGAGTGGATAACGATTCTTTATGGTAACTTTGTTCAGCTCTCGGTAGTCGATGCACATTCTCAACGTCCCCTCCTTCTTTTTCACAAATAATACTAGGGCTCCCCATGGAGAAAAACTCGGCCTTATGAAACCTTTATCCATCTCCTGTATTTGAATCACCATCTCTTGCATTTCGGAAGGTGCTAAGCGGTAAGGTGCTTTAGCTACTAGTGCTGCCCAGGGTTTGAATCAATTCTGAATTCCACTTTTCTCGGTGCTGGCACTCCCGGCAACTCTTCCGGGAATACATCTAAATATTCAGATACAATTGGTATTTCCTTGGGTACTGCATCTTCTTTCTTGGTGATCACATAGGCTAAGTAAATTATGTTACCCTTCCTTGAATATTTCTCAGTCTTTGCATACGAAATGATACGCGGTAATTCTCTAACCTTATGCCCAATCATTATCATCTTCTTATCATTTGTTAATGGGATTGTTATAATCTTATGTTCACAGTTAAGCTCTACCTTATTCATAGCTAGCCAATCCATTCCAGTAACTACATCAAAGCCTCCTAATTCAATAGGCAGTAAATCTATCTTAAATTTTTGTCCTTCCATAACTAATTCACAGTCCTTCAATATTTCTTTTATACTTATTACTTTTCCAGTGGCTATCTCTACTTCACATATTCCTTTCAAACAAGTAGATTGTTTATCGAGTAAGGATCTGAATTTTGTTGATATAAAACTAAAAGTGGCACCCATATCAATCAATACACTAGCTACATGATTGTTTAAAATAATCATACCCGTTATCATCTCCGGATCTTTCTGAGCTTCAGTTGAGGTGAGTAGAAATGCTTTTCCCGTTGCTTTTTGTGGCTTATCCCTCTTCAGTTTTGGGCAAACATTCCTTTAATGCCCAGTGTCTCCACATTCATAGCATCTGTCTACGTCCTTGACCCTGTAATCCTTGAGTAGATGTCATGCTTTCTTACATTTGTAACAGTACTTTGGGTTGCATTCCCCTTGATGATGTATCTTGCACTTGTCACACCAAGGACTAGTTCCTAGGTATATTAACCTTCCTGGTCTAGGCGCAGCCGATTCCTTTGCTTTACCAAAGTCGTTTCTCCTACTTTCCAATCTCTTAAACTTTTGATCCCCTTTCCTATCATTCCTGTTGTCTTGCCACTTCCTCTTGTCACCCACCTTTTCCTGACTTATTTTCCCGCACCTCATTATTTCATCAGTAAGTGTCCCTCCTAGCTCCGCCGCCGACTGAAACGTAGATGGTCTTGATGTCCTGACAAACCCCCTAACTTGTGGTGCTAATCCCCATATGTATCTTCCTATTCTTTTGGTCTCAGGGGTAACTAGGTGGGGAACTAACAAAGCTAACTCATTGAACTGATTAATGTACTTGGTATGATCCAACCCAATCATTTCATGTGCCAGAAATTCCGCTTCAATTCTTTCCAGTTCATTAATTGGACAAAACTTTTCAGTAACCAGATCTTTAAAGTCTTTCCACTTCATGGCCTTAATTGTGTTTCGGCCCCTGGTTTTGACAATGGTGTTCCACCATGTTAGTGCAGATTCCTTTAGAGAATGAGTTGCATATTTAACCTTGTTATCCTCCTTGCAATCACTGATGTCTAAAACTGACTCCATATCTTCTAACCACCTGATTGCCCCTACGGCACCATCTCTACCTTCAAATTTCTTCGGTTTGCACGCCATGAAAGTCTTGTATGAACACCCTTTCCGTTCTTCCGTCTGTGCCTGTTCGATCTCTGGTTCTCCTGCTCCATGAGCATTTTCATTTTGGTTTTCAACATTCATATCAGCCCTGATCTGAGCCGCAATAGCTGGTATTGCATTCTGGATGTGTCTAGTAATAAGATTAGTCATTCTATCCTCCATATTTCGATCTCCCCCATTTCCATCTTCGTTTGGGTTGTCCTCCGGGGGATTCTCTCTATTCTCTATATGGTTAACGGAGTTTTCTGGGGGAGGTGGTGGTGGATTCCTTGGGTTTCTTGGATTTCTTCTTCCAGATCGCAGGTTTGGATTCGTTCCCGTATTGGGTTGAACACGGTTCAATCGTTGACTACGTCGAGGAGGCATTCTATATTATAAGTTTCACATATAGAGAAAATTTATTGTCATTTATTTTTGTTGGGCAATTATTTAAAGCATACTAATGTATCAATTTAGCATATAAAATATTTATTTAAGTAACCAATCAAGAGATAAATATAAATCATTGTATTGTATAAATTTCACTATCAACCATGAGTTTAATCACTATTCTTGTATCATACCATTACATTACCTCAACAATTTCCATCATTATGCATCATATCATGTCAACCAAACAACCAAATCGTATGTATCATAATTCAATGTTTCATAATCAATCAGTCCATCAATTGCATCCATGTTTCAAATCATAAAGTTTTTGGGAAACACTCCCAACAATAACATTGTTTCATAAATAAAATACCGGGTACGCAGCCCCGAGAATAAAATGCTTCATAGTCAATCATAACAAATACAAATGATAAATCTTTTAATTCTTCTTGCCGTGGATAGAATCCCACATAGATGAGAAGAAACCCTTCTTCGATGCTTGATTGGCCTCCCGAGATTCTTTCAGCTCCTTACGGGTCATCTCTAGCTTTAAGGTCACTGCTTCCACGTGTCTCTGGAACTGCTTCGCCAATTGACTCGCCCTCTTTTCCTGTTCAAACATAGCTGACCATACCATGAAATTCTCCTCTCGCTGCGGGTTACCCTCTGAAGCTCTCTCCCTACTCGGTCCTGCCATCTCCCCTCCATACCTAGCAGAGTGCCCCGAGTGTATACTGTGGCGTGCTGGCTGAGTCACGTGGGGCTCCCCCATACCAGGGTGAAGGGGCCCACTCCTAGGTATATAAAACGAAGCAGAGGCTCCTGGCGTTGCCCCCATAACTGGGGTAGGCCTCCTCACCGGTGCGTCACTCGGCTCCCTACGGGGTAGTAAGTGTGACATAGACCTAGTACGGGATCTACTAGGCGTGGATGACGCAACATCATCATCATGCTCCATGGGTTCGGACTCTGAAGACGTGATGTAGGCATCTTCTGGCATAGGACTGTAGTGTTGAGGAAACTGACGGTGCAATTCTTCACGAACCGTGGGTGGAAAATCTCTTCTAGCATAAACCCTGGGCCGGCTAGATGGTCCTCCCTTGCTAATGCCTTTGCCTTTTGCGTCCATTTTCCTGCAATAATTTGTTAGAATATTTGATATTTTAATTTGTCCTAAACTTCTAAAGCAATAGTCCCTATTTTGTAGGTATCCTATTTCCTACTTGTCCCAATCTCACGGTCATAGTCTTAGGTATACTAAAGCACCTCATTCCATATAACCTTGGGCTCGGATAACAACCTGTCACACCCCAACTCAAGGAGATAAGGGCACGACGATTGATTTCAATAATTTAAACTAACTTGGCGGAAGCATAGTATATGTCACACTCCGAGCCGGCAGGGTTGGATCGAAGTCCCCGTCGGGCGGAAGGTTCTCGGGGCGCGATATCGTTAGTGATAATCGTGATGATCAGATTGTTTACATAGCATCAATGTTAAGAATAACTAAAGCACAATAGCATCAAACTAGGATTACAAAGTTAAATTAAATTTGACAATGTTCAGTAATTTAACTAAATAAACCTATCAAAAGAATCAAATGTATCTATCTTGTATCTGTACAAGATATCAAAAGTGATTTGCTTCTGTAACAAAATCTGTGCTTTCCAAAAGTTTACTAGGTCCTCTATCTGAGTATCCTAGTATGCATTCCTGAAGTCTGAGCCTATTCCTGTGCATTACCTGAGAAAGCATGTATGAAAACAAAGTCAACACAATGGTTGGTGAGTTCATGCAGTTTTAGAATTTGTAAAATAGCTTTAGCAAACCTCTTCGGTAAAACCTTAACCTCATTAACAACACCTGTATCATCCAACTCGGTATGCTTATATATAGGGCATACCCCTAAGTCGAGCCTACGACCCGCCCAGACGCCGTCCCACCACATACTAAGTCTCATAAGACATTGTTGTTAATGATAATTAACCATTTTACCTACCATTCGATTCATTCTTCATCATAGCTTTAGTTTACTGTTTCAAAGTTTACAAGTCTATAGCATTCGTATGTATTGGCTTCAATATAAGTTTAACAAGCACCGTGTTTAAAAGTTTATGATATTGACCCAAAAGCATTCATGCGTCCCCTTGGTAACAACCTTAATCTCATTAACACCACCTGTATCATCCAACTCGGTATGCTTATATATAGGGCATACCCTGAGTCGAGCCTACGACCCGCCTAGACGTCGTCCCACCACATACTAAGTCTTATGGGACATTGCTGTTAATGATAATTAAGGGTCTTACCTACCATCCATTTCGTTTATAGTTTTAGCATTTCGTTAAGTTTACAACATGAGTGGAAAATGAGGAATCACTGTATGGCAAGTACTGAGAGGCCATCAGTCTACTCCTCAGAATCCTGACTAAGTAGAACACCCGTTTGGCAAGCACTGAGAGGCCAAAGGACCTGATCTACAATATCATAGCTACAAGAACACCCCCTGGCAAGCACTAAGAGGCCAGTTGGTCCATTCTAAATAGCCAATAGCTTTAGCATTATGTTTAAGTTTATAGCATAAGTGAACATTGAGGAATCACTGTATGGCAAGCACTGAGAGGCCATCAGTCTACTCCTCAAGTCATGACTATGAAGGTCACCCTATGGCAAGCACTGAGAGGCCGACGGTCTGTTCCTTCAAGTCCCAACTATGAAGAACACCCCATGGCAAGCACTGAGAGGCCAATTTGGTATGTTCTACCATAGTTGATAGTTTTAGCATTCAAGTTTGTGGCATTCAAATAGCTTCACAATCGGTAACCGTTGTTTTAGCATGGCAAGCATATAAGCATACAAGTGTTTAAAGCATCCGTAGTTTTAAGCAATTAGCATGTGCGTAGCATTATCATAGAGTCATAAGCTTTTAGCATCAAATTGGTAGCTTTAGCATATAGTGTTAGCTTTAGCATTTAGTATTAGCATGTAGCATTTGGCAATTAGCAATTAGCATTAGCATTAGCATTTAGCATTAGCATTGTAGTATTAGCATTGTAGCATTAGCATTTAATATTAGCATTTAGCATTAGCGTTTAGTTTTAGCATTTAGCATAAGCATTAGCATTTAGTGTTAGCATTTAGCATTTAGTATTAGCATGTAGCATTAGCAATTAGCATTAGCATTAGCATTTAGCAATTAGCATTAGCATTGGCATTGGCATTAGCATATAGCGTTTAGGTTAAGAGTATCAAGCATTAACATTTAAAATAAAGCCTTAACTTTTAGCATTTAGAATAAGTGTAGTAAGCATTAATGTTAGCATTGTGACTCAGTATAAAAGCATTTATAAATCGTTTAAACATTTGTTTAAAATGTATAACATGCTTCTCAATCCCGAAGTAAAATCAAATTAGTTAGAAAAGGGACAAATGAACTCCCCTTGTGCTGCTAAGTATAGTTTACCACAGATAATGCGCGCTCTTTGATTGTAGCTTAAGTATCTTCAACACCTGAGTTGTTTTAAGAGGTTCGAATACGGTAAGTCGTTATAATAGACGAAAACTAGGGTTTTGGTCTCGGTGTGCGTCTAAGTGTCCTACATTACTAATGTGTTTTCTAGGAATTCTTCTAACTAGTCTATAGTGCTACCCATAAATACCCCGGATCCCGTAAAACTTTGATTAAATATTTGTAAGGAATTTCGTTTTAATTAAATCTTATCATTTAATAAAATCGTATTGCATTTTAAGGAAAACCATCAATTGATTGATTAGGCTTAAGACAATTCACTTTGATTAACTTTAAGCTTAGTATTTACCTTTAGCTTCCCTTGTTCCTTGACTCGATTGTAACCTACAACTTAGATTAGAAAAATCCTAATGAATTATCTAATCTAGTTGCGTTTGTGGCATAGCATTACTAAGTATTGTGTGTTAATAATTTAACACTAATGCTTAGTTAAGTTTCTTGATCCTTTGCAAATCATGTTTTATACTCGTTTGTTTTAAAAGCCTTTGTTGTAGTCTCCTTAGTCTTTGTTTACCCACCATCATATGAAGTAACCAAGATATGGGTGTAGCATTTATATGGCCAACTATTAGTGCCTCAACCATGTTTAGCTTGCAAGTTTATCTAACCTTGTGTAAATTAGGTTAGTTTCCTTGTTTAAGAAACCCTAAACATGTCCCATGCACACACACACCCACACACACACACATGAACCACGCATGCTACGAATGTGTGTGTGTGTGTTTAAACATCCTGTGTCTTTAACCACATGAACCACCACTCAACCGAATCAGTTCTAGCCGAAAGAGAGAATGCCGAACGAACTAGCCCCAGAGCCGATCGAATGAGAAGGTTGGGACGTATGAAGGTGGTCGAATGAGGGGTGTCGAATAGGGTTTCCAACGAATGGGGTTAGGGTCGAATGGTGTTAACCGACTGAAGCTAGTGGCGACTGGGATTTGCCGACCGAATGAGATGGGTGTCAAAAAGAGCCATGGCCGAAGGACCTAGTTCGGCGAATGGAGACCGACTGACCAGCCATTCGGCGAAAGGCTGCTGCTTCGCCCGTCATTCGCTAAGCTGAAAGGAGCCATTCGGCCTGTCTACTGTCGAGGAGGTGCAGCCAAGAGTTCGAGCCAATCGAATTGGTTTTGCTCTAACACTTGTTCCTACATGATTCTAGGGTGTGGGTGAGTGTTTCCCTTAAGATTTTGAGGTTCTAACCGGTCTAGCAAGGGGAATCGAAATGGGGTTTCAAAACCCTAAAATCGTCCCATTTGAGCTCAGATTACCTGTGATTTAGAGGTTCTTAGGGCAGATCCCTTGTACTTTTGTATAGAGAATGATGAGAGCTTCGTTTTGGATCAAGAATCACGATTTCGTTGAGAAATGGGTGAGTTATGGTAGAGAGATGTTAGAGAGAAGGTGGTGGCCGGATTAGGGTTTTAGAGTGAGAAAGTGAAGGTGATGAATGAGGAAGAAGCCTCATTTAGGGTATTTATACCCCGAGGGTGTTCGGGTTCGTTTCGGTTGCTCGGTTCGCGTCTTCGTTGCGTTTCCAGAACGTAACGCGCGTGTTTACGGATTTTAATTTAAAATTTCTTTTAATTCACTTTTGATGAGTTTCAAAATTGTAAAACAGAAAATATTATATTTTCTTAAATTTATTATCGTTCGTGTCGTTTTCGTTTTCGTTTTGTCAGAAAACGTCACTTACGCGCGTTTTCGTACAGAGCGCTAACTGTACGAACACGATCGTACGTTTCACTTTCTGATTTTGTTTTCTACTTTTCAGTCATCATTTCAGATCGTTAATCTTTCAGATTTATTCGTACAAATCGTCACCCATACGAATAATTCATCGGTTTAGCATTCTGTAACAACAACCGTTATGGTTTTGTTCTGATTAACCTCGCATACGTTCATACATAATAGCATCAAATCAAGCATTTGTGTACATGTTCAGTGTTGTCTGATGTGTTTCTGATTGCTAAACCATGAGGTTTAAATCAGATTTCTAAAACAACTGCGTAATAGTTTCGTGTCAAGCATTATGTGTCAATAGCATAAACATAGTTTCACGTAGGGTGTACCAGAGTTACTGTGCCAGTTACTGTACAGATTACTGTTCCGATAACGAATCCGGCACAGGTGTTACAGTATAAATAATCCATAGCCCAAAGTAAACTAAAGCAAATAAAGTCTCAACACACAACAATTGTCTAAATGCCACGTAGGGCCAAATAAAACATTATCCAATAACATAAATTGTTTGCAATTAACTCCATTCTAAAAGCTAGACTACGCCTCTAGAAGCTGATCCAGTTTGCCTACTCTTATCATTCAACCTGAAAGACATGCTAAAATACGTCAACTAAAAAGTTGGTGAGAACATGAGTTTAATATTACGACACAATAGTAACAATAATAAAACAAAGCATAACATGTGATAATTCAATAACAACACAACCAACCCTGCTCCATGCCCGGGCGTCTGCCTCTTATAATGTTAGCCCATAACATGGTCATTTTAAACTACTTCCCATACCGAGACCCGTTCCTGCCCTCGGTGTAAATGTATCATAATGAATATATGCCACAACGGTTGACATTAACCTCAGTGGGGTTTCAACCTTATTTTTATAAGGCCACCCTTTCGGGCCACTGTGCGTGGGGGATTCCCCAAGTAGTACTACCCATATACTCACCGGCTCTCCCTATGAGTTAATGGTTGCGAAATTATGTTTCATGCCTAGGGGAAGCAATTACATTTGAAACGGACGTTCATTATCACTTAAATATAAGTTTAATAAACAGTTTTCGGAGCATGCTTTCAGTATCCCAAAATAGTAAAAAGAAAACGGATCACATGAACTCACATGTGCTATTGATTGGTGCTTGATTAACTGATTGTTGAATGGTTTGTTGATTAGCCTCGATTGGTTCAATTGCCTAATTTATGTTTGGACTCTTAGTAAATATTCATGCCATAAAATATTGATGTGTCATTGTTTCTCATGCAATATTACCTATTTACCTTATAAAGATGTATAGTTAATTACTTGCCAATATTCAAGAGTTTAAGTGTTTAGCAATTATACATGTATATATATATATATATATATATATTTATATGATTATAAATAGTGTTTGGTAACATAGTTTGCAAGTGTTTTAAATAAGTGGTTGTGTGATGATTAATATATTTAAATCATTTAGATAACCTTAAAAGGAAATTGTAATATCTAATATAGGTTTTTATAAATTAATAAAAATTTTCCTATTTATTTTTATCAGTAAAGGGTCTGGTAAAATGAGGTTTAACCTTTGCTTATTATTTTTATAGATGGAAATTGTATAAAATTCCATTTTTATTTACTTAAAACATTCAAAAATTCACAGTAATTGCTTCGGGTCTCTAAAAATTCCAAAACTTTTTGTATAGTATAATAAACGTGTCCTTAGGATACTGTAAAGGTTTCATAATTTTTAGAAGTCGTTTACTATTTTAAATGATTTTTGTACTGTTTAATATACTAAATATTAAAATAAATACTTAGCTGTTACTAAAAATTACAAACTTTTTACTGGAATATCAAAATATGATTACCATTCTGGGAAAAATAATTAGTTCATATTTTGGGCAGCATCAAATTAAATTCGTATTTTTAGGCTTCATTAACCTATTAAATAGCCAATAATTAGATTAAATCATTCATTTTTAGTTTTAATAATTTTCCTAGGTTATACACATATATTACGACTGAAATAAATTATAGTTAGAATTTTTATTACACAGATGCTATTTTTACCGATTTTACCAAATTTTATAGAGATTTTGTAAAATCTATAACTTATTTTGGGGGTATCAATAAATACTCAAACTTTTTGAGTGTGAACCTTATAAAATTATAAGCCCATTTTGACAATACATTTCGTCTAGAAAGCTGTTTACAAAAATTTTGACAATTTAAGACAATTTTTAAGCCTAAATACTTAACTTTTGATAATAATTACCTATATAATTTATCTATTGCTAAAAACCTAACCTTTTATACAATATTTCCAAGGATATTATCACCAATAAACCTGCTCAAAATTTCGTGATACATACATTATCATTTTAGGAGTTATAAATTCCATTTTTACATACATGCATGTATATATTTTAATATTTCAAGAGATGAGGTTCTTACCCTTGTGATTTACACTCGTGTTCAACGTTTCCAAGATGGTCCTGGGGCTGTTAAGACATATCAATGGCGTAGAATAGGTTTAGAGTTCATTCAACATACGAAAATGGAAGTTATGAGTTTCCCAACTCACGAAATCACACATGCAAGACTTGCATGTGTATGGATAATTCTATGTACTCATTTCCCATGGATTTGAGTGTTTTAGATTGGAATAAAATCGGTTTCTTTGAACATGTAAGGATCATTGTATCGAAAATCATGATTTTTGTTTAGAAATGTCGAATTTTCACACATGCATGTACATGCATGTGTGTTCTTCGTGAATGGAAGCAAAAACTCATGTTTGTATGGTTTGGAAAAAGAGTAAAAATGGTGTTTAAGGGCTGTCGTGAGTTGTGGTGAAAAGAGGAGTAGATAGAACGTGATTTTTGAAGCTTTAGAGGCTTTCTTACTAACCTTTGTGCCGACTAACTTCTTGGACTTGCGATGAAATCTTGTCTTGACCTCCTAATCATTGACCCTAGGTGTAAAGGGGCCTAGAACCGACTTAGATAACTAGAGAGGAGAGTAGAGAGAATTCTTGACTTCAAAATTATGGAGTGGTATGTGAGATGGGTGTTTGGCGGAAAATATTAGGGAGAGGGAGAGGGGTTCTCGGTCAAAGAAAAAGAAAAAGAGGAGGGGATGAGTGGTTTATGTGTGTGGGGAAGAGAGGGAAGGTGTGGATTGGTGAATTGAGGGTGGTGGTGTAAGAAGAATTTTGTTTTCTTGTGTTAGTGTGCATGTATGCATGGCTGTGTATATGTGTGTGTGTATATGATGGTGATGTATGTAAGAGATTTAGAAATGATTCTATTGGTGGTAGTGGGAGGTGTGGTAAAAGAAAAAGGATTATTTTGAATATATGCGTGTAGATGTAACCGTATATATGTATGTTGTGTGTGTGTGTAGCATATATAGAGAAAGAAAGGTATAGGTGTTGTAAGAAAAGTGTTTTGTGGAGTCTTCAAATTGAATAACCTATGCATGTATATGTATGTATATTCGTAATGTGTATATATATATAGTTATAATAATAAATGTATTTGGCACAAGCATGTGTTATGTGATGTGTTTAGTCATCATAATATTCTTTTAAGTACATATATACTTATATGTATACGGTGGACATATATATACATATTATTAATATATATACATATTATTATGTATATACATTTATCTAGTATGTGTTGACTTGCATACATACAGTAATTAATAATGCATATAAATACATATGCATATAGAAAATAAATGTTTTATTTTTGTTGTGTCACAAAAGTATACCATAATCGGATTATGTTTCTTAGAACAATAGGCTTTTTAATTAAAATCAGAATATGAATGTATTGTTTTAAATTTTTATGGCATGTGTACCTTATTGCTCTTTAACTGATGACATAGTTTCTCTACTTAATGTTTCCAATATCTGTATCTATCAAATTATGCTAAAAAAATGCGTTATAATTAAGGTTTTAATATAAACCTGGTTCATGTGTTGTTACAACACGAAAATGGTCTAGGGTGGTGTATGAACTTGTAAGACTCCATGATTTAGTCATCAACTCAATAAGGGAGTCCTCCACGACTTCGGCTTCGAACCAGGCGAATGAGGAGGTCCAGATAGACCGAATAGCCATGATCCGAATAACATGACCACATGGCCGAATGAGTACCCAGTCGCACGAGCAGCCATTCGTATGAGCCTTTGACAGTGGCATGAACTTCTATTCGGCCGACCTCCTTCATTCGCATGCATCATACATTCGGTCCGCATGTTTCCATTCGGTTATCCAGTATCAAACGAAGGGAGTCATTCGCATGGCACCTCCTTCATGAGTTTTCATTCGTAGGACCATGCTTCATTCGTCCGAACCATGAGGCCATTAGGGTGTCTAGTGTGCAAGCCTATTTGGGTGCTCTGTGACGATAAGGGTTTCAAGCACAAGAGTTCCTAAACCATCTTAACATTTAAGCTAAGGTTTTTGTGTATTTAATACTTGTAAATGTATAAGGGAAAACTTTAAATAGTAATGGTGACATTACACAATGGCCATGGTGGTTATATGTATGTCAACCAACTTGGTATCCCAAAATAATAAACTTTCTAACACCAAAACTTTTACAAACTTCCAAACATACGTTTTAAGACAAGTGTTTGGGTTTGAAGTGTTAAAGTTTTATCAAAGAACTAAAGAGAAACAAGTGAAGATCTATGGAACAATAAGAAACAATCTAAGTATATACGGTTAACTACATTGTTAACACCCCATACTTAGTAAATCTATGAAAATATATAACTGAATTAGATAGTTCCATTGAACTTTCTAATGTAAGTTATACACAAGAATGATCAAAGGACTATGAGTAATAAAGATTTAGAAAAGGACTTAGAGTTAATCGAATAAGATTGACCTAAGTTTCAATATGTTAACTTATAAATTCTTTAAAAAAGCAAACTTATGTTATAATTATAGTAAAATGATTAATAAAACTTCCTTAGTAAAATGTAATCAAATAAAATGATTTATAAGATTCTTTATTTATATATTTTAAAATAACTTAAATGACATCTTAACTTGATATTTTACAAAATTACGAATAGATTTCAAATAGAACACTATGAGCCTTATATAAGTAACGTTTAAATGTGAATATCTACGTGATAATGGTTTATAAGGGGTAATTAGTGTAGACTAGTTAGAGAGACTTAGAAACACATTAGTAAAGTCTAGGACACATAGTCGCACACCGAGACCAAAACCCTATGTACGTTATCTCTCGACACTTATCGTATTCAAATCCTAATAAATCAACACATGTGCTGAAGATACTTAATCTACAAACAACGAGAGCGCGTATCTCTGTGATTCATTACATAGCAACACCGGTGAGTTCATTTGTCCCTTTTTTCAAACTCTTTTGTTTTACCGCGGGACTGAGAAACATGTTAATTGTTTTATATAACTGTTTTATATAAATGTTTGTCATATTTAATAAATTTTTCACTTTTTACTATTTATAAATTGTTTATAAATTGTTGACTGTTAAATCGCTTACAAGTTATGTTTGAAGGGTTATGAATACTTTCATAATTGCTCGGATATATGTATTTTCTCAAATGTACATTTACTTATACTCAAATACTCGATACTCATATTTAATGTTCATATTCAATACTTTTACTCAGATTTAATACTCTAAAATTTAGAATTGTGAGTTCATTGCCCCTCTTCTAGACATTTTTGTTTTACAAATGCGAGGCTGAGAAGCATGTGTAAATTATTTTCCTTGGATTATATTTTACTTAAATTCTTTTAAATCATATAAGTTTGGTATGTATAATTGTTATCCTAGATTATGTCTAGGTAAACTTATTTCAGGTTTCACAAAGAATTATTTATTTATTTTAAGTGGAAAATTGTTCATTTCAAAGAGCTATTTTCAAATAACTATTTTCAAAGATCTATTTTCAAAGAACTCTTTTTAAAGATCTATTTTCAAACAACTATTTTCAAAGATCTATTTTCAAAGAACTATTTTCAAAGATCTATTTTCAAAGAACTATTTTCAAAGATCTATTTTCAAAGAACTATATTCAAAGATCTATTTTCAAAGAACTATTTTCAAAGATCTATTTTCAAAGAACAATTCTACGTGGTTTTCATTCGTATGTAGATCAAGACCACGTGTAAAATAACCGAAAGTCCCGACACATACAGTAGACCTTGAGGGTCATGCTGATATGGGCAACAATCAAACAATCAAACAAGTAAACAATCAAACAAAATTCAAGGAAACAGAGGGAAACATTAATCAAACGATATCCTAAAGTCCCGACACATACAGTAGACCTGGAGGGTCATGCTGATATGGGCACATCATAAAGTCCTGACACATACAACTAGACCCTATTAGGTCAAGCTTGATATGGGCCATGTGTGAGATGATATAGACTGGACACCACCAGTAACTAAGAACCTTTGATTGTTATACTAGTCTACTCGAGTTGACCAAGGCCCAATCATTAGGACTTAGATTTTAATTAAATGTTTATTTATTCATTTATTTAAGCATTTAATTAACTACTATCTATATTTTCCATGGTTGTCGTATGTGTGTGATGTTGGTTGAGAGTGAAACGCTTAATTATCATTAACATGAATATGTTATGTGGTTCGGTAAGTGGTGGGATGGTGGCTAGGCTGGCGGCAAGCCTGACCCTACGTATGCCCTATATATATAAACATACTTGGCTGGATAGCATAGGTGGTTGTTAGTGAGGTTAGGGTTGTCATTTCGGGTGTTCAAAGGTAGTCATTTTCAGATTGTACAAAGGATAACATATACAGATGGTTCAGAGGTTAACATTTTCAGATTATTCAAGGTTTTTAGCTCAGTGTGTGGGGTGAAACGCTTAATTATCATTAACAACAATATATTATGTGATCCAGTATGTGGTGGGCTGGCGGCAAGCATGACGCTATGTATGCCCTATATATAAGTATACTTGGCTGGATAATATAGGTTGGTGTTGCTGAGGTTAAGGTTGTCACTTGGGCAGGTTAGTACAAATTTATTTTTCAATAACAAAACTATATGAACTCACCAACCATGTGTTGATTTTGTTTTATTACATGCTTTCTCAGGTGACGTACATATTTAGGTTAAGGTTTCCGGATGCATACTAGGATGCCAGGATAGTGGACGTAGTTACTGTTGGAAGCACATATTTTGTTGTGGAGGGTGAATCATTTGATATCTTGTACGATCACAAGGTAACCGACTTATGATTTTATTGGATATGTTGGTTAGTTAAATTAACAAACATGACAATTGTAATTTAACTTTGAAACTCCTAGTTAATTATCATTGTGCTTTAATTATTCTCAAATTTTGTGCCATGTTTACAATCTGATCACTCCGATTATCACACTATATCACGCCCCGAGAACTTTCCGCCCGACTGGACATTCGATCTGGCCCGCCGGCTCGGGGTGTGACATCCTAGAACTGCTGAAAACTGAACAACTCTATGCCAAATTCTCAAAATGTGAATTTTGGTTAAAGTAGGTACATTTCTTAGGTCATGTTATCAATACGGTTGGAATACATGTAGATCCAACGATGATAGAAGCAATTAAGAACTAGACTACCCCATCCACGCCAACAGATAATTGTTCATTTTTGGGTCTCACAGGTTACTATAGAAGGTTCATTGCGAACTTTTCAAAGATTGCTTTGCCACTTACAACATTGACCCTCAAGAGTCAAGCGTTCATATGGGGCAGAAACAAGAAGATGCATTTCAACTTCTCAAACAGAAGTTATGCAGTTGCCCTATCCTTAGTCACCTATAAGGCAATGATGATTTCATTGTCTATTGTGATTCCTCAAACCTTGGTCTCGGTTTTGTGCTTACTTAACGAGACAAGTTCATAGCGTATGCTTAAAGATAGCTTAAGCCTCATGAGAAGAACTATACTACTCATGACCTTGAGTTAGGGGCTGTGGCCTTTGCAATAAAGATTTGGAGACACTACCTTTATGGCACCAAATGTGTTATATGCACAGACGACAAGAGTCTACAACACATTCTCAATTAGAAAGCGCTCAACATGAGACAGAGGCGTTGAGTTGAGTATGAAGGAGCTGGAACCATTGGGATAAACCTGCAACTTGATGACAGTTCGGTGAGGAGGAAGATGAATAGTGGCATCGAAATTATTAGTGTCGACCCACTTTCGAGATTGACAATATCGATGAGGGGATGATAGATTCGACAAAGGACTGTTGAAATTACTTCTTGCCTTTACTCTCCATCGAACATAGCTCCTCATCGGTACTAACCTTTGCTTATCATTGATATTGACTATCGAGATTGATAATCTCGACGGTGGTCTCGTTCATTGGTCGATACTAAGTTCACTGAACTTAACATGTCGATATTATCCTTGTTGAATCTGTTTCATTGATATTAGGTGATATGTCATGATAGTTTTGATGCCTTCATCATCAAGATTGTTAATCTGCCTTGTCGAACCTATCCCTGTCGAGCTTACTAATATCGACATCATCACAAGGTTGTCGAACTTGTCACCTTCGGCCATAGATCCATCGATATTATCATGCATGTAAATTTGTCGATAATACTTAACAATACTAAACCATTGAACATAGTAGTATCGATGATTTTATGAATGGTCGAACATAATAATATCAGTGAACACTTATAAGAATAAGAGTAGACAACTAAAGATTTTATAAACATAGTAAAGCATAAATGCATGAATCCATGCATGCATAAGTACAAAATACTACCACTTTTTTCAATATGTATAAGATTAACCTAATAAGGTCTTGATTTAAAGATACTATAATCATGAATTAATTAAAAACTTTCCAAAGTTTTAAAACCCTAAATCATGGTAGTAGCAATTTATGTAAACACAAATAATTAATATCACTTAGATAAACTCATATAGGTAGTGACACGCTTCTAAAAATTAACAGTTACACACATGGGACGTTACACATTGATAAAACATATGTATTTATGAATACAAAACATATGAAATACAGGTTGTTGAGTCATTCTTGATTCCACAAGAGTGAGCGGGCATTTCATAAACACAAGTTACTGAACATCACTGTGAGTTCTCGTAACACCCTTTTTAAATCTTTATGTTTTTAAAATTGGGGGTAGAACATGTATACCTAAACTTTTATGATTTGATATAACACGTGTGAAACTTAGATTATCATTGAGGTGCTATCACCATACTTATGTTGAGGTATTATCACTATATTCTTATTGAGGTATTATCATTATACTCTTATTGAATCACTGTTGATTGAGTTGACTTCGGTCCTCCGCAGTGATTACACTGTTGATTGAGTTGCCTTTAGTCCTCTGCAGTGCACATGATAAACTCTTATGCATATAGGACCATCGTTGATTGAGTTGACTACTGTCCTCCGCGATGATTCCTCATACTCTTGATTGAGTTGACTTCAGTACTCCGAAGTACATTGAGTTTAACTTGTTGTGGTGATTATTGGTTATTGATTGAATGTATTTGGTTGATTGTTTGCACGTACTTGGATTATTTTATTGGTATGCATGTTAGAGAATATACAATATATGATCATCTTTACAGGTTCACATGTGTTTTCTTAAAACTCTTATAAATATTTTTGGTGTGTGTTTTAAACATATGATTACTCACCAACTACGTATGTAGTTGACACTTGATTTTCTACATGTTTCAGGTAATGAGGAGAAGTAAGAAGAGAAGGATAGCTCTACATGTTTTGGATATCATCACTTAGGGTCTTGGACTTAGGTAAATTAACTGTATTACTAAAGACGAGTATTTAGTTAATTTAGCAATATCTTTTGTGTATTTGTTGTAATTGATTCATGACGAACATGATTTTTGTGTACTTACTTTAATTTAATTAAATGATATGTGATGATACATTAAGATGCCCACGAGCTTATGAACAATCTACACATCCCTCGTGGCATCCTGACGTTTACGCCATCATTCGGGGTGTTACATATTGGTATTAGAGCCGGGTTATAGGGAATTAGGTAACTAGAAATGGATGACCTAGTCTATAATCATTGGATACCCTAGTATGAATTATTTCATACACTAGTTACTGTATTCTGGATTTTGTGATTATATGTTTATTACATGTTAACTGAAGTCCTATTATATATGACGTATGTTCATTATCTATGATACATGCTACTTGTTGATTATTGCTTTATGTGATTGATTGAGCCTGACTACTCGAAAAGGACATACTCGTAATGTATTGTAAAGGTGGTGGGTCAGCGGCTGAAGCAGTTGCAACTGACTTCTTCATATGCGCTATACATATACCATTTACAACACATTGAGTGGATGTCAGTGTTGGGGAATAAGGTAAATATTTATTTACGAATGATTGATCCTTGATCACCAAACAAGGACACCCTCATAGTGTACTACAAAGGTGTTGGGCTGGCTGCTGTATAGGTTGCGACCGGCTCCTACGTATGCCCTATACATAGACATTTGTGGTATATTGGGGGTCTGTCAGTGTCAGGAATTAAGGAAGTTAGCTGGGATAAGTTGGGAACTGTTAATGGAAAGTATTGGATGCACTTATTTGGAAAACATGAAAATAGGCTTTATGAATACACTTTACGGATATATTGAAGTGATGATATGAACACTTAGTGGTGATATGAACACTTAGTGAAGATATGAACACTTAGTGATGATATGGGCACTTAGTAAACTTAGAAAATTGGTGACGTAGATGTCAGGTGAACTTAGACATTAGGAGACCCAAGATGTCAAGAGAACTGAAATCACATCACTCATAATAATCCTTCATAGGATAACGCTGTGAAGTAGAACACTTGGGAAACTTATGTTATACCCTAATTTCTAACAAGGGCATAATCATGGTGCATTTTAACAGTAGTGGGACGGAAGATGATGCGACTGCGGTCAAATCTATCTATGCCCCAAATATAAACTATTTGTCAGTGTTAGTATAGGGTGAAAAGTGTTTGAGATATAGGGATATTTAGTTTTGTTATAGATATGACCTAGGTATGATGCTTTTGTGTAAATCTAGGAACTAGTACCCTATTATGAGTTTGGAAACTGATAGGAGACAAGTATAGTTCAATATATGTAATCCTAACTGTTGAAATGAACTCATTTGACCCTAGTTTTTTATGAATTACGTTGTAAACGGTAGTAACAAGTTTCTAAAAATTCTCAGAAACATGCCGCCTCGCCGTCACAACGGAGATAATACAAAAAAAAATGATGATGCTAAAAACAATAATGCCAATACCAGCATGCAAGAGTTAGCAAACCTCATCACTGGGTTGGTGACCTAACTGAACCAAGCCAACCAGGCTCTCAACCAGAACAGGGGAGGTGCAAACCCACCTGTTTGCACTCTTAAGCACTTAACTTATGTAATCCGACAAAATTCACAGGTGTTGAGGGAGCCATTGGTCTGTTGCAGTGGTTTGAGAATATTGAGAACACCTTCATTAACAGTGACTGCCCTGAGAACTTAAAGGTGCGAAAAGCCACCAGTGTTTTCCAAAAGAGAGCACTAACTTGGTGGAATGGTGAGAAAAGAACTAGGGGAGTTGATGCATCTAGGGCTGTAAACGAACCGAACGAAAATTCTTGTTCGTGTTCGTTCATTAAGGAATTTTGCTTGTTCACGAACGGTACACGAACGCTAACGAACACATATTATTTAAACAAGAAAAATCAACATTTTTAATCTCAACCAATGGAGATAATCATTTATAAATATATAAATTAAGATATTATAGTATTAAACTAAAAATAACTTAAGTTTTATGGTATTAAACTAAAAATTAAAAATAGCAACACATTTAACTAATAAATATCATAAATGAACTTAACCGACCATAAACGAACGTAAACGAACATGTTACCGAAAATTCACAAACACAAATGAACTAACACGACCTATGTTCATGTTCATTCGGTTAACTAAACGAACGGAATTTCTTATTCGTGTTCGTTCGTTTATTAAACGAACGAACATAAACGAACTTCCCACCGAACGGTTCACGAACTGTTTGCTGAACATTCGGTTCGTTTACAGCCCTAGATCATGCATCCCTAGCATTGACCTGGACTGAAGTTAAAACTACGATGACTACAGAGTTCTGTCCTTGTAGTGAGATGAGGAAACTGGACGCTGAGTTTTGGGAACTCAAGCAAGATAGAGGGGATAATTTGATCTACAATCCCCATTTTCATGAGCTAAGATAGTTGATACCTCATCTTGTGACACCACTGGAGAGAGCTATAGAGAAATACATAGGCGGTCTACCAATGCAGATTCAAGACACAGTCTTTGGTAGCAACCATACCACTCTGGAAGCTGAAATCCATGCGTCAGCTACACTGACGGATAATCATGTGAAGGCTGGAACAATTTCCAGGGTAGGAACAAAGAAGACTGAAATGAAGATATCTGTCAAGGAGACTTCAACAGAAGTGAAGTCTGAACCAGCTAGCTCATCCAAAAGCAGCATTCGAAAGCGAAAGACTAGAAGTTTTGCTTTAACTAGTCCTGTTGGTTAGGCTACTCAACAATCATCAAGCAACTCTAACACTATATATTATGTTGGGGTAACTCCACAATGTAATGTCTTCAGATATCATCATCCTCCTAACTTACCCTGTCGCGTTTGCAACAACTGTGGTAAGTATGGCCATTACGCCACCACATGTAGGAGTACACCACAGGTAAAACGGATGTAACGTGCACCGCTAGCATTACCTACTCTAGTGGTACAATGAATTCAGGCAATAGCATTTCGTCCTGCACATGCACAAACAAGAGCATGTATTGAGTGCAGAGACATTGGTCATTTCAAAAACCAGTGCCCAAGATTGGCTAGAAATAACCAAAAGGTGGCCAGGGGTAGAGCTTTTCAACTGAATGCTCCAGCAACTTAAACCAACCAGGATGTCGTTAACGGTATGTTTTTGATTAATAACTCTTATGCCTCTATCTTATTTGATTATGATGCTGATAAGAGTTTTTTTTTCATATGATTTTGAACATATACTTGGTAGAGCACGTACTAAATTAGACAAAGCATATAACATAGAGGTGGCTGACGGTAACACTATTGATATTGACACTATTATCCTTGGATGTACTGTGAACTTAAATGATCATGTTTTCCCAATTGATCTTATACCTATGCATCTTGGCAGCTTTGATGTTATCATAGGCAGCGATTGGTTAGCCACCCACTAAGCAGAAATAGTTTTTCATGAGAAATACATTAATATCCCCTTACCTTCGGGTGAAACTCTAAGATTTTTCGGGGAAACCCCTAGTAAAGGTCTTAGGCTAATGTCATGTACCAAAGCCCATAAGTACCTTAGGAAGAAATGCAAGTGTTTCTAGCACACATGATGGAGAAAAGGGAGCAGAGCAAGAGCATAAAAGCTGGTCTAGTGATACGAGATTTTCCTGAAGCCTATACAGATGATTTGCCGGGGATTCCACCAAAGCGTCAAATAGATATATGAATTGAATTAGTACCTCGTAAGAACCCAGTCGCCAAAGCTCCTTACAGACTTGCACCTTCGGAGCTACAAGAATTGGCGAGTCAACTACAAGAATTGTCGAATAAGGGATTCATTCGCCATGGGTTGCACCGGTCCTATTTGTAAAAAAGAAGGACATGTTATTGAATGTGCATCGATGTAACAACTGTAAGAAAATCCCAACAAACTTAAACATTAAATTGTAATAAGAAATTTAGGCTCAATAAGATGTGAAGGCCCAAATAGGCCCATTGAAAGCCCAATAAGAAACTTAGGCCAATTAGGCGTATTAAGAATTTTAAACAGAACTTAATGTGTGAACACCGGCATTAACTTATTTAAACGTACTGACTCTTAAACTGAGACAAAAAACATTAATAAATACCTATCTACAAATATTTAGAATATTAAAAATACAAGAATATTATTCGGAGTGTGAAAATATTTAAACAAGTCAAATATGTTGAATACGGGATATTCATGCGTATTGAACGTAATTAATTAAGCAAATAACTTTTAACAGACAAATAAACATTCTAATATTATTATAAGTTATTTTCACATAAGTTAGGAAGAGTCAGGTCGAGAATGATAAACGAAAACGAAATACGATCGCGAGACGGGTCGGATACGCGTTTAAAACCCTAGAATTAACCCTTGCTATAAAAAGGGCGAAAACCCTATTCTTTTCCCTTTATTCCAGCCGCACACAAATATGTGTGTGTCTTTTTCAGCCGTTCAAATAAAAACCAACAAGAGAGAGAGAGAGAAACGGTAGCGGAGCTGCGACGGCCACAGGGAGGAGCTCGGCGGTGCACGGTGGCGGAATGAGCTGGCTGCATCTTCAAACTCACCTCATCACGTTCTAAAACTTTTTTTCTCGAGTCTCGTAAGATCCCGACTCTAGAAGGGTGAAATAGGGGTAGGAAGATGATGACGGCTAGGGTTTATTCCCAAACGAATGGTGGTCATTGGCTAAGGTCCAGTTTCGAGTAGTTTGCAGAGGTGTTAGGAAGTGGAATTGGGACCTGAAGTGTGACATGCAGAGCCGATCGTGGCTGGTCTCCAACAAGGACTCCCAAGTAGTAGGGGTAGCGGTGGTTCTAGGGTTCCGGCAGGGCTTTTGGCGGTGGAGCAAGGTTGCTCCAGTTTTTTCTTCCTTTTCAATTGAAAACCGAAGGTATCAATGACTATATAAGCTTCGATCTATGAATGCATGTCGTTTCTTTAGAGATCTTTGTGTTTTGATGCATATTTTGGGTTGTCCCTTGCGGTTGATGGTGTCTGGCAGAATTCTAGCGGTTGTGGTGGTGGTAGTCTTTTGGTTGGAGTCATGTTTCTTGGTAGGCTGACAAAGATGGTGGTCATTTGTGGTGGTTTGGGTGGCGATGCAGGTTATTCCTGCGGTGACCCACTCTATGACTGATTTTCTAAGTTAAGAAAGGACTTAAATAGCCCATATTTACACATGCGTGTCAAATTTTATAAAATTGGTCGTTCTTATGGTTGTTTTTGGATGGTTCTACCGGCTGAAATGATGTTGCACCCCGACAAATCCCGTCCCGAACAGGGCGCGAGCAAGACGGACCAGTCAGGATCGCAGTCTCCGGTCACACAGTGTTGCGAGACCTATATATCTGGTTTCATACGTACATCCAAGAACTTGGATAAAACAGTTTAGTAAAATCAGAGTTGCGGAAGTAAAAAGTTTAAGTTGTCAAAACAACATTGTAATTATAAGTTGCGGAAGCATAAGTTTAAACAGTTTTCCATTCTTAAAGAGTAGTAGTGCGGAAGCGGTTTAAATATATAACATTACATAACAAAACAAATGTTAATCGTTATCAAATTGCCTAAGACACTAAAGCTGATGCATGGGACTCCATCCTAGCATCCTATCCTTGTGTGCGTGCCTTAGTTACCTGAGAAAACATGCGAGTAAAAGGGTCAACACAAAGGTTGGTGAGAGCACAGGTTTGTATCAGCAGTAAACATCAAAATGTTTAAAGTAAATGTTTTACATATTTGTATATCATTACTTTAAACATCAAAACGGTTCGAGGTGTGTTTAATGAGGACTTATCAGTTTTGTGGATGAATGCCACACATATGCATTTACATGATATTAGCATGTACAAAAGTAACCAAAAGTATGTATGTTGTTCAAAAATAGTTGTATGCAATGTTTTCTCCCCCAAAGGTAGAAAATGTAAAAAGGGGCCGTGAACTCACCTGATAGAGCAGTCCCGGTTTATGTGGTGTTCGCGATTGCGAAAGCTAGCAGTCCTGCTAGTAAGCACCTATGATCATATAGGTGTAAGTATGTGTTCTGTGGTGTGTTGTAGTCCATACAACTCCAAGTGTCGGTGTGCTCAACCGAGTGTGTGTGTGTGTTGACTTGTGTTGACTCTACGAATCGTTGGTGACACGTTTGTTGTGTTAAGTTGTCTTAATGCAAGTAAGACACCAAAGTGCATCCTATGACTCAACTCACGTTGCTTTCACGAAATCATGTTTTGAAAATCATAATGTTCTTGTTTCGGGAAACTTTCTATATTTAGAAAGTTTCTATTTTTGGAAAGTATGGTTATGAAATCCTATTTCATGAAACTAATAACTTTAGTATGTTTGTAAAAACATATGTAAACACTTAAAATAAGTCGTTTGTGCATAAAATACCATTTATGTCATTTTGCCCAAACAAAGTTTCCTAAAATAGTAAGTATTCGTTTAAAAGCTTGTTTTCACAAATCCAAGTTTCCAATATGCTTAGAAATCATTTTTAAACATATTTCAATGATCACAAATCATCAAATCATTCAAAAACATCAAAAAGCCCTCTTTTGATTTTTAAAAGTTTCCATAAATAGTAAGTTTATACAAAATCATGTTTTTGACAAAATCAAATATCCAAATGTGTTTCTAAACACTTCAATATGCATTTGACAACATCTAGACATGTCTAACATATCTAGATCATCACAAATCTATGACTTGCAACATAAAAGTTTCCTTTTATGGCAAGTGTACCAAAATCATCACCAAATCAATCGTGACTCAACCAAACTCAAATCTAAACAATCCTATACTCAAAAATCAGTAGACTCATATCAAATACACATCAAATCACCAACAAATTCGTGCACAATAATCATATGGAGTTGCATGTGGTTTTTTAACCCTTGCATGTACGATCTAACACTAGGTAAACGTTTAAAACTACCTTAGAGCTGCAAATCCCAGCTAAAACAACTTCTGATGATGGCAAGCTACTTGCTTGATGGTCGTTTCAAGCTTATTGACGGTTCTCGACACTCTCCTTGATCTCAAATGGCTTCCAACACAAGGAATGGCTTCCAATGGTGTTAACAGAGGTTTGGGGTGGGTTTGGCAGGGGTTTTGGTCAATTTGCAGAGGAGAATTTCGGTGATGATGAGAGAAACCGAACAAATGAGCTGGGTTGGCTTTTTACGAAATTTTTGATCTGCATGGCCTTCGCGTACCGCGAAGGCTGATCAAAATTTCTTATCACGTACCGCGATGGGATTCGGGAGTCTCGACTCGCGGTTTTCTTCACGTGCCGTGAAGCATTTCGCCATAGGATCCTCGCTTACCGCGATGGGTCCATTTTCATGTTTTTCGATTTCGATGATACGATTTTGCTCGTACTCGATTCCTAACATTTATCCTAAACATCTAATGCACGTTTAGCACATAATCATATAATAGCACATAAGTTTTTTTGTCACCAACGTTCGTGAGACTCGTGCGTGTGTTTCGATAATTCCTCGAATTATCTTTGATAGTTTGTGTTCGTATCTTACGAAGTGTTTGCACGCTTGATTAGTCCTAATCAACGTGTAATGCACAATTTAATAATTCTCCGAATTATTGTTTTGTGTTTGTGTTTGTTGCATTTCATCTAATTAACCATAATTACATGAAATGCAACGAGTATGAATGTGAAATGTAAAGTTGTAAGAGTTGCAATTTACCAGAAATTGCCGGGTGTCACATCATCCCCTTGTTGAAAGAAATTTAGTCACGAAATTTGGTTGTTGTAGGTAGTGTTTGAGAAGTAAAAGTGTTGGATAAGAAAAATTTTGTAGTTGTCACAAATGAAGACAAATAGCTCATTGCAGCGGTGGACCAGCCACGGTGGTGGCCAGAAGTGAAACTGAGGAGATCATAGTGTTGGAGTCGTTTTTTTACTACAGTCAACAAAAGTCAAACCACATTAGGGGCGGTCAAACCCGGTCAGCCATGGTCAACGACAAAAACCGATTAATCGATTGTATTCGTTTTATAAAAACGAGTTTAGAAACATGTTCGGGTTAAGAAACAAACAATCGGTTAATTAAACATGATTTGTACATGTGAGACGAACGAATAGGAAGTTAATACCGCACGCTATAACCTTATTATATACAATTTACATCTATAAAATGGTTGAGCTCGTGGTTAAAACAGGTAAAATATACACAAGTTATATGTTTAACAACAATGGTTAAAATCATATTACGGGTGTGATGTATGTTAGTGATTCGGAGAGATATATGCATATAAAAATAACTACCAAATTCTAATACTTTAACAAGTAAATCTAGATTTAAACATAACAAATGGTACAATTGTTAATGTGAACACTATAATATATATATATATATATATATATATATATATATATATATATATATATATATATATATATATATATATCTACATACTTATATATGATAAATATTTGTCTAAATGGTTATTCCATGTCTTAAAATAAAATATGGATGCTTATTTGAATTTATATATGAAACTTACTACATTGAATAAAAGTTATTTAAGAAATTGATTATGTGAAATTTAGTAAATTGAGAACTCATTGAATGAATATAATACATATATTACTTTCATTTAGACACTAAATCTTTATATATACACTCATATTATATACACCTCAATAGATTACTATACAATAAGCAGTTTAAGTTTAATTATATGTTTATAAATGTGTTTAAATCCAACATGATAACAATTGATTTTATATTTAAATGAGTAATCAAAATGTAAATTAGGTTGGATTTAATAATATGAATATGCATACCTATATTATATATATAATATATTAGTGATTAAACAATTAGAAAATTAAAAAAGGTGTTTGACACAATATTAGTACGATTTTATACAATATATCAATTTTATACTAATTCTTTAATTAATTAGTACGATTTTATACAATATATCAATTAATTAGTTTTCATACTAAGAATAATTATTTTTTTTTAAAAAAGTATTATTGTTATTGTTATTATTATTATTATTATTATTATTATTATTATTATTATTATTATTATTATTATTATTATTATTATTTTATTACCTTTGATGAGTAGTTTCATTTAAGAATGTTTATTTACATTTAAACATAGAAATTTAGTTATGAATATTTTAAACATTCTTTTATTCAATATTTACAATAACTAAAATAGTTAGTAAAATTAATGATTATAACATGTAAAACATTTTAGATCCAAATTTTAATTACTAATCTCTTACTATGAAACTCCTATTAAATTATCTCACAAACTTACCAACAAGGTGAACCAACTTTAGAATTTAAGACTATTAGTCACAATAAAATTCAAGTATCTTAGAAGACCATAAACATACTAGTCACATAAGTAGCATACTAGTAGCTAGAGGTGCACAAATCGGTTAACCGGTCCAAACCGGTTTTTAAATTACCCGAACCGGTTAACCGGTACATAGGGTTCACCGGTTTTTCCTAAAAACCGGTTCGGTTATTAACCGGTTTTTTTAACCTAAAATCTGTAACCTATGGAACCGAACCGGGTATAAACCGGACCGGTTAACAGGCCAAACCGGTTCAAAAACCGGTTTTTAAACCTTTTTTTTATCCGTTAATCCGTTTGATCCGTCCGTTAGACTTAGAGTGTTGAACCGTAACCGTATTGAACCGTTTTTTTTATTATACGTTTTCAACCTTAAAGTTAAATTAATAAATCATAATAAAAAAAATCATAATAAAAAACTTAACAAAATTAAATCTAAAACTAATAAATAATAATTACTAAACCCTAATAAACCATAAACTAATAATTACTAAGCCCTAATAAACCTTAAACTAATCAAACTAATATTAAACTAATAACTAATAAACCTTAAAACCTTAAACTAATAATTACTAAACCCTAATAAACCTTAAACTAATCAAACTAATATTAATCTAATAATTACTAATATTAGTTTAAGGTTTTATTAGGGTTTAGTAATTATTAGTTTAAGGTTTTAAGGTTTATTAATTATTAGTTTAATATTAGTTTGATTAGTTTATGGTTTTATTAGGGTTTAGTAATTATGAGTTGATTATTTTAAGGTTTATTAGTTATTAGTTTAATATTAGTTTGATTAGTTTAAGGTTTATTAGGGTTTAGTAATTATTAGTTTAAGGTTTTAAGGTTTATTAGTTATTAGTTATTAGTTTAATATTAGTTTGATTAGTTTAAGGTTTTATTAGGGTTTAGTAATTATGAGTTGATTATTTTAAGGTTTATTAGTTATTAGTTTAATATTAGTTTGATTAGTTTAAGGTTTATTAGGGTTTAGTAATTATTAGTTTTAGGTTTTGATTAAATAAAATTCAATGAACTTTATTAGTAAGGATTTCAAATAGCATATTTCATTAAAATAAATTAATTACACAAGATTTAAAGTTACAAAATTAAATACAAAATCGAAAATAGAAATTATTCTTCGCTTGGTGCTTCGGATTGTAGTTCCGGACTATTGTTCCGCATCCATTCATCCATTGCCTTTTCTTCGTCGGAAAGTGGGAATGTCATTCCTTCCTCAACTTCAACATCGTGTATTGTCACTTCTATCTTAATCTCGCCTTCAAGTTGTGTGTGGTCTTGTACGCGTTCCATTGCGTCCAAATGGTCTTTCAAGCAAATGCACATCTCATATGATGCAGGAGTAAGCCTCGTCCTTCGTATCGATAAAACCCTGCCACTAAGAGAAAAAGCAGACTCCGAAGCTACCGTAGAAGCTTGGACGCTTAGTAAATCACGGGCCATGGCAGATAGAATCGGAAAGTGGGGTTCCTTTTGTTTCCACCAGGCCAAAATATCAAAGTTTTCAAATTCTTCCGGCGTAAGACCGGAAATCCAATCTGTCCCTAGGTACCTTCCTAGTTCGCTACTTGCGCTAGTACCTCGGGCTCGTTTAGTTACATTTTGTCTTAATGTGTTAAATAAATCAAAGTTAACATTTTGGCTTCTACTCGAACTAGAAGCCGCATACATTGTTTGTTGTATGTTAGATGTTTCACCATATTTTTGTAAATAATGATCAAACATATTTTGAAAATATATGTTAAAGTTATTTTTAGTGTTTGTTGCAAAGTTTGGGTCTTCCAAATCCAAACCCAAAGCACTGACTATTTCATCAACTAATGTTTCAACGCTGGCACCATTGAAACATGGGTTTAATGCCATCGCACAAGTAAATACGGGCGGCATTTCTTGAAAGTATTTCATTAGTTTTAATTTTATTGGAAGTAACATTCCTGTATATATTTCATTATTTTCACCCGTCGATGGAAATTCGTTAATTTTTCTTGTCATTATAAATAATTGTTGAAGAACCAAACAAGACGTGGGATAATAAACTCCCGATAAAATTGTTGTTGAATTTTTAAAAACTCCAAATAAACTAGTAAATTCTCCTATGACGTCCCAACATCGGCGATTAAATCTTTTAGCCTTACGTTCTTCCACCAAATTGTTATGAAATACTTCCAAGGTTTCCCTTTGTCGTAAGGCGCTGTTAAACATACGCCAAGTCGAATTCCATCTTGTTGGTACGTCCCAAGACGGACCTAAAAAGATGCAGTTCGTATCCTCACATAATTTTTGATATTCCAAATATCTTCTACGGCTTTTCATAAAAACATCCTTTAACATTTGTTTAAATTTTTCTTTTAACATATTCATTCCCTCAACCGCAAGAGCATCACTCACAACCAAGTTAATAATGTGAGCAACGCATCTTGTATGAAAAAAAGCACCGTTACATATCGGTTTATATTTAAGTTTTAATTTTTGAACAACATTCGTATTATTTGAAGCGTTATCAAAACTTATAGAAAGTATTTTATCTTGTAAATGGTATGTTTGTATTATTCCATCTAACATGTAAAACAAATTATCCCCCGTGTGAGGATACGGAAACATTTCGAACGCAATCGTACGTTTCATCATTTGCCAAGAATCGGGATCAATCCAATGCGCGGTAACGCAAAGGTACGATTCGGGCAAACCGTGAGGTGCCGACCAAACATCCGTTGTTAGGTTAACTGTCACACCCCCAAATTTTCAACTAACGGAATTATACCGTTTGGGAACGTGACAAACCAGGATCTCAGATCATTAGACATAACGAAGACCTCTATATGAATTTCAAAACATATGTTGGTCAAAAACTGTAATATCAAAGTTTCAATGTTTGCGGAAGCGTTTTAAAACCAATAACAATACGTAACGGTTTGAAAATGTAAAGTACAATTTCAAAAACATTCCATGTCTTAATTGAACAAAACTAAAACACTTGAACTGAAATGCATGCATGAGACTCAACATCCTAGTCCCTGCTTGTCCTTGCTTGTGTCTTAGTGTCCTGAGAAAACATGTAAATCAAGTCAACACAATGGTTGGTGCATACACAGGTTTAAGCATTCACAATGTTCAAAACAGCAGTTTGAATATCAAGTTTGTAGATAACATAATCACACATGCACAGTCATGATAGCTAGTCATATAAACTATTTACACAAGTGGTCGACACCGAAGCTGACGAGTTGCCATGCTATAGCATGTTTTTGCCTTAACACTATTGTCTAGCACGAACAATAGTAATGTGTGTGTTTGGTCAGTCAAACACCTGCGTAGATCCCATCTACCAAGTGAGGTTTGTCAAACCCAATAGATCTATCTTCAACTACCACGCTTTGCGCTACGGCAAATTAAACGGTTCGAAATGGAAGGCTTTGTAATGCTATGTTTGCACTTAATGTAAACAGCTAACTCATGCAAGTCATATGTATCTAAAAGCGTTTGTTGCACATGTTTTCTCCCCCAAAACAGTTAAAATAAGAAAAGGGCCGTGTACGCACCTTTGTTTGTGATTAGAATGATCAAACACGTGAAATCGCGTAGAAAGTCCTCTACGAAGAATCTGTGATTAACAATTCATTGTGTCATTCGGAATGTTGTCTAAAATATGAAATCACATACGTGTCAACACACGTATGTTAGATTGTTAAAAACGTGTGTACGTACGTAAATGTGTCTTTGAAATTGTTTATCTTAATCGTATAAACATTCGTACGATTTTATTGAATTACGCGTAATTATACGCGATTACATTTTCGGGTAAAAATATAATTTTTATTATTTTAGATTGTCCGTATTCGCGATACGGTTCCAACGAAATTCGAACGAGTCGAATCGGACTTATAACGAAGGAGTTATGAGCTTTAAACCAAAAAATGGTTTAAAATTACAAAATCGGTGGCCATTGGGTTCGAACCCGAGACCACAAGAGACAACCACAACATCCGTAACCAATCCATCTATATTTGATTTGGCAAACATATTCGTTTTTAGTTATACTCAACACAAAAGGATCGGATCCCCTTTGTTTAATCATGACCGAACCAACCGATCTTCAAATTCAACCCAATTCGAATCTGCTCGATCCTAAAACCATGGGATTTCGATTCTGTGGTCCTAACCGAGTTTGAAGGTGAGTTTAATTCGAACATTAATCAACTTAACATGGTTTAATTTGATGTACCTGGGTTCGAAATCGGTTTCAAACATCCTAATTCGAATTGACTGGATTCGTATAGGTTAGCCCAAATAATCATGGGGTTTTTGTTAATCAGTATATTTCGAACGTGTCTGTGCATTTTAATTTGAAATTCCAGATCATTCATATCAAAAGTCCCAAATCGTTTTTAAATAAGAGCCCTAGAATTCGAAATGATTCAATTCAATGAATTCAGTTGATAAATTCACAGGACTTTCAATAAGGAGATCATTCTGAAGCTGACCATATATTTTAATTCGATATTAAAACTCGTTTCAATAGAAAACCCCAAATCACTTAAACCTAAGAACCCTAGTATTCGAATTCAATCAATTCGGTTCTAAAACTGAGAATAAACTTAGGGCTTTGCTTATTCGGTCCTTTTAGGATGTTTAGATGTCGAGCATTACCTTATTAGTAACCCAATTGATGTACTTCGAGTTGTAACTTGACTTCGGCCGTCTCCCGATTCGAATCTCCAATCCTCGGCTTCTGGATGCGAATTATTGTGTGTGTATGATGCTAAAGATACCGATTAGTGTTTAGGAAGGTTTAATTTGGAGAATTATGTTCGGTTTATACGAATTACTAGTGATTTTGAAACGGTTTCAACTTGACAATCATTTATGTGAGTATTAATTCGATGATAATGGACTAATAACGAATGAAAATCATTAGTAATCATCAATAGCACGATTAAGAGCCATTAATTCTCAGTTACAACTTCAATCTTTGAGAATTTCAATTTAAATTTGAATTACAAACCGAATTTTGACTTTTTAAGTCAAAATTGAATTCTTTTTACATAATTCTTGTTGATTTCGATTATTGACTATCTAATAATGGTTCATTGATGATTGAAATCATCAATGTGATGTTCACGGATGTTTAATTCCGTTTAAAACCATGAATTAATGTGTAATTTCAAATTTTACACAATGAACCATTCGAATTTTGACTTCAATAGTCAAAATTAAGCATTTATTGTATTTACAATGTTAATCCTTGAAATTTAAACACTTTGGACCTGATTTTGATTTATTTTAACCCTCAAGTTTGGTTTTAAATGATTTCACATCATTTCGGTTAATTTTTGATTAACGAAGTTAACCGCTAACTGCTGGATTTTCACCAATTGGACAAATTAGAACATTGTTGGACTTAGTTAACCTAATTGGGCCTCTTAATTTACAATTGGGCCTATCCTAGACTCATTGGGCCTACCTTGGGTCTACTTTGGCCTTAGTGGGCCTACTTGGGCCTCATTGACCTTCCTTGGTTTCATTGGGCTTAACTCCTATTCAATTGGGCCTCATAACTACTATTGGGCCTCATTGGCCTACCTTGGCCTTATTGGGCCTGTAATCTAACTGTTTTCAGTTAACAAGGTTAATCTGAAAAGTCGGATTGTCACATTAACACCGGTTTTTAAATCTTGAAAACCTAAAATTAATTCTTGTTTGGCTTGACGTCAACATTTTAAACAATCACGTCTAATAGTAGTTCGACTTACTTGATGATATCGTGGTTGTAGCGCCTTTTGAATCATCTTCGTCAAGCGTGGGTTGTCAAAATGATTGAATGGCAAACTTTCTTGAATCACCAAGTTCCCCATCATTTCACGAACCATGTCGGGATCAAAATTCCAAACCCCGCACTCTTGAGACATTTGTGCTTGATCGTTTGCGGGATTATTTTTGACAACAACACAATGCTTCGTCAAATGGCTTCTTAAAGTAGAATTAGATTCCGGTTTAAGAAAAGTACCGCAACCTTTGCACCGTGCCTTATCGACACCATTCGACATTTCGCATAAGTCGAAATGTTGAAATAGCTCTTTGTTCCTCGTTGTAGTTTTTATTCTAACAACGGTTGGTTCATTTGAAGTGGATGCACCAACACCAATGGAACTATGAGTACTTCGTGAGCTTGCCATGGATGAAATAAAGATTTAATTAGAATTACAAACGTAATAGAAGAAGAGATTGAATCGAGAAGAAGTAGGAGATCGTTTTTTGAGCGTATTTGATCGTTTTGGAGCGTTTAAGAAGAAGAGATGTTGTAAGATGTTGTGTGATCAAACCAAAAAAATCCCCATCTATTTATACTAACGTTTAGGGGCAAAATGGTCCAAAAAATTGTAAAAAACGGCTATAAACGGCTAGTTTTTTTATTTTGCTCGATCGGTTAACCGGTTAATACCCGGTTAACCGGTGTCAACGGCTAGTTTTTTGTCTCCAACGGCTAATAACGGCTAGTTTTTTGAACTATAACCGGTTAACCGGTTTCTACCCGGTCAAAAAAACCGGTTTTGCTTTAACCGGTTCTAAACCGGTTTCGCACAAAAATCTCCCAACCGGTCTCTAACCGCCGGTTTTTCCACGTAGCACAAACCAGTACCAATAACCGGTTCCCAAACCGGTTTCTAACCGGTCCCAAAACCGGTTCGGTTTGGGTAACCGGTTTTTTTGTGCACCACTACTAGTAGCTATACTAAACATCAAATAATACCAACATTTGTGCATACATTTAGACGTACAAATATAAGGTAAGACTTCGTTAAGCATGCCAATATAAAGATACTGTAAACTAGTAAACTCTAAACACATTAACCCAAAGAGGTCAACCATAGTAAACAACCATAATGTATGAAATCTACAACTTATACATGTATAGATGATTACAAATAGGAACTTGCTTTGATGATAACTCTGGGAACATAGCAAATCATGCATAGTGGCACAACGACATGGTTGTACAGGAACAAAAGGAATCAGTTAAAGCAACCAGGTGAGTTCATATGATCCCTTTTCTTTTTACTGTTTTGGGATACTGAAAGCATGCTCCAAAAACTGTTTATAGAATTATATTTATGTGATAATGAACGTCCGTTTCAAATATAATTTCTTCCCCTAGACATTAAACATAATTTACAGCCATTAACTCTGGAGGAGAGCCGGTGGGTATATGGGTAGTACTACTTGGGGAATCCCCCACGCACAGTGGCCCGAAAGGGTGGCCTTATAATAATAGGGTTGAAACCCCACTGAGGTTAATGTCAACGGTTGTGGCATATATTCATCTTGACACATTTACACCGAGGGCAGGAACGGGTCTCGGAATGGGAAGTAGATTAAAATGTCATGTTACGGGTTAACATTATATGAGGCTAACGCTCGGCATGGCACAGGGTTGGTTGTATTGTTTTTGAATTATCACATGCCTTATATTATTGTGTCTATATACTAAAACTCGTGAGCTCACCAACTTTATAGTTGACGTATTTTAGCATGTCTTTCAGGTAATTAGAAACAGGTTTGGCTCGTATACTTGGTTGCTTGAACAAGAACACTACATGTGAAACTGAAGAACTTGGCTTAAAGATAAATAATGTGTGCTGATGCCTGGATGGACCCAATAACTCTAGGCAATCTACCACTAGTTAAATTTATTTATAGATTAATGTAAACCAATTTGATACTTAGACTAAACCTTTGGTTGAATTGTAAATTAATTATTTTGTCTTTCGTTACTTTGTGTTTTGAATCAATCGTTAGTCAAACCCCCAGGTGAATATAATAGACGGAACATGAAGCAGGCAGGCCGGAAACATAAATTGAGAAATTATGTTGTCAAGAGAAGAATGTGTTCCTATTGATCATAAGAGTGATCAAGATATTTCTTTGATGGCAAGGTAAAAGGGAAGACGCGATACGGTATATCGAAGGTCATGGATGAGATTGGCGAGGCATCCTATTATTGTTTGAAGAACTTCATTGTTTTGACAAATGATACCTCCATACGCAAGGACACACGACGATCAGTACTAGCTACCGAATTATAGAAAGGTGAAGGAAGGTAATTAACACCAAGAGGAAAAGACGATCTTCAAACCGTTATAATCGATAATTATCCGAACAAGAAGAAATGAAAGATTAAATGGTGAAGGATTTAATCTTAGTTTAGAAGATTTTATAGTGCCAATAAATGTTTTGAGAAGCATTGAAGACCAACTGCAAGAAATGGTGTGTGTGTCATAGCATCAATGTGAATCTTCTGAACATGTGTAATATGTTATAGGAAACTATTTAGTTGATAGCTAAGTATATACTAACATATTTTCAGTCAAATATGTTTGGCAAGGACACTATCGTAATATATCGAAATAGTGGTGGGCTGGCGGCTGACCAGGCAGGTAGCCTGACTCTACGTATGCCCTATACCAAAACTATGTTCGGTATATTGGGTTAGTGTTGGTGCAAAGCGTTATGACAAGTAATAGGACAGTTGAATAAATTTAAACAAAATTGTAACAACTACAAGAATTCTCATGTCATACAACTTATAAATTCCAAACAAGCTGAAGTCACGAGTAGTTTCACGAAAGACTCTAGTCGAGTACCGACCACTCTATAGTGGAGGAAGAGATCGCTTAAATTGAAGAGTTTGGGCACTTTGGAGATTTTGACGCTTGGGTAGACCTACATCGAAATGCACTCGTGCAAACACCATCAAGAGATAATAAAGTGAACTAGCAAGAAGGACAACTAATCTAGATTGTCACCGGAGGGAAGTATTTTCTTACAAGGATTAAGCAGCATGAAATGACTGCGGTGAAGTGAAATAGAAAGGTCAATCTCAAGGAAGATAGGATGTATTAAATAGGTAAGAAGAAAAGCTACAAAGAGGTAGCATAAAAAGTTAAAAATCATTTGCGAAAAGTCATCCTCAAGAGCACAACTTTGGAAATCTCTGTCAGATATTAAGGATAACCAGTGAAGCCCATGTTCGAGCTTAATGCACCTTTTCACCACTTCAAGACGTAGGATAAATAGAATATGTACACCAAGAGTATTCATGACAAAGTAATGCCTCGAAAATCTTATCACGACAAGAAATGACTAGGCTATAACTTGTAGGATGAAGTAGAGCATTCAGTCAAGGGGATAAGAGATAATACCGACGACCAATGCATTGAAGCAGTGAAGTTGTGGTTATCTACATAATGTGAAGGATGAAATATAGAACATTCTATCGATTACGCAAAACGATAAAATAATTATTTGTCAGATCTACTGCGAAGCCAACAACAATCTATACTTCTGCATCTCATTACTTCATGTCTCAATAGCAAAGTGGATAAATAATAGACAATGTGTCAATGGAAAAGATAGTATCATATAAGAATGTCATGTCCATTTGTTTGTCAAAAGTGGGTACATTCATAGAACTGTCAGTAAGTTTCCATGGCTTAATTCCTACAAGCACACGACTGTGGTTTTGCTTCAAGAAGTCATCGTTAGGGTGATGCGTTTTGAAATGATTACTTAGAAGGACTTATAAAAAAAGGTAACCACCTTAGAACAAAGGTACCCTCGTCAGTTTCATTTGTAATCATGATGTACGTCTTTTAAATACTATATTCGTTTCCTTTGCACCACCTCATACTAATAGTGTTCAAAAACCTCTTATATATCACCTATCTATTAGTAGCATTTGAAAGAACTACTCCTCGACTTTTCTTGGTGAGGACGAAAGCTTCCTTAAATCTTCGTATCTTTGATTCCCTATACTCCAAACCATGTAATCAGAAAGTTTGACATATACAAACAAGAGAATGCCCTCTGTCCGAACGATGATTTGTTCTATAATTATTATTCTAAAAGGCTTCGTAGGAAGTAGTAATTGTTGTAAAACGTTGAAATAATTCTGACACGAATAGTGAGTCAAAATCATTTGTACTTAACGCAATCGATTCTAGTTGAAATATAACCCATCTATCCTTGTTAATTTGTTCCTTTTGGAATTCCATTATAACCTTCATACAAGAATCCTTTGACAATCCCTCAAATTTATCCATGGAACCGAATAGGTTTCATCGCGATTAAACTCCTTAAGTAAAATCTAACATCGTTAGTTAGAAGACTCCTCGACGCAGGTGTGTCAAAACAATCTTTAACTTCTTGTTTGTAGTACCCCTAAGAATCACATTAGAGCTTATCCTGTAATTATATAAATGAAGGTCATTGACACAACTAGCATATAGCTAAGACACTAGTTAAAATTCCACATAAAATGTGAATATGCCCTACTCACAATTACATTATTGATAGGTTCATAATTTTGTTTCTATCTTAACTGAACTACTTAAAATATTTCGGTTACACATTAGTACTTGATAATCTATACATTAGATTGCGTTTACTTAAAATGGTTACTCTCACTCTATTGGTTTTAGAAACCAAGGATATATTTATTGTTGAATAATTTTGTAGGCTTAGTTAACAAATCATAAAGCTATAGTGTAAAAGAAAGTAACCAAGAATACAAGATTGATTTGCATAATGTATAATATGGTGCCAAATGTCATGTATAAATGAGATAATTATATCAATAATCGGGATGGACATTAAATGAATAACATGTATGCTTGATTGCTATGTTTATGATGTAGGAAACATTGTATTCAGATACATAATCAAGGAACTATGAGCCTTGACACCTACTGGTTGCATTCAGTGTAAGATGAAACGTTATGCATGGAAATAAGATCAAAAGTGATCGGGCTTTGTAAACTATTGATGCATTGGATGCGTAATGAAACATGTGGGATAAATAGAATGTAACTTGGTACCCTATGGAACATTTATAATGCGAATAAAATTTTATTTAGGTAAACTTTTAATTATGATAGCTTCATGAGCAGCTAAACAACAATGCATATAAACTGACATTTCTTGATAGGTTTACTGTTTATAATTATTATGGTCTTTGTTAACATCTTATGCCATAATAAGTAAAAGTGTACGCTTGTTTAGTTTAAGGGCAGTCCCTTAGGAAGAACTAGAACATGGTGATACTTAGTAATGATAAACCAAATTTAAGCTTTAAGATAAGATGCACAAGAAATACCTACAACTATTCGAACATAGTTAACCGTAGTAATAGCAAATTTCGAGGACGAAATTCTTTTGGGGAGACTGTAACAACTGTAAGAAAATCCCAACAGACTTAAACATTAAATTGTAATAAGAAATTTAGGCTCAATAAGATGTGAAGGCCCAAATAGGCCCATTGAAAGCCCAATAAGAAACTTAGGCCCAATTAGGCCTATTAAGGATTTTAAACAGAACTTAATGTGTGAACACCGGCATTAACTGATTTAAACGTACTGACTCTTAAACTGAGACGAAAAACATTAATAAATACCTATCTACAAATATTGAGAATATTAAAAATACAAGAATATTATTCGGAGTGTGAAAATATTTAAACAAGTCAAATATGTTGAATATGCGATATTAATGCATATTCAACGTAATTAATTAAACAAATAACTTTTAACAGACAAATAAACATTCTAATATTATTATAAGTTATTTTCACGTAAGTTAGGAAGAGTCGGGTCGAGAATGATAAACGAAAACAAAATAAGATCGCGAGACGGGTCGGATACACGTTTAAAACCCTAGAATTAACCCTTGCTATAAAAAGGGTGAAAACCCTATTCTTTTCCCTTTATTCCAGCCGCACACAAATATGTGTGTGTCTTCTTCAGCCGTTCAAATAAAAACCAACCGAGAGAGAGAGAGAGAGAAACGACAGCGGAGCTGCTGCAGCCACAGGGAAGAGCACGGTGGCGCACGGTGGCGGAATGAGCTGGATGCATCTTCAAACTCACCTCATCACGTTCTACAAATTTTTCTTCTTGAGTCTCGTAAGATACCGACTCTAGAATGGTCAAATAGGGGTAGGAAGATGATGACGGCTAGGGTTTATTCCCAAACGAATGGTGGTTACTGGCTGAGGTCTAGTTTCGAGTAGGTTGCAGAGGTGTTAGGAAGTGGAATTGAGACCGGAAGTGTGACATGCAGAGCCGATCGTGGCTGGTCTCCAACAAGGACTCCCAAGTAGTAGGGGTAGCGGCGGTTCTAGGGTTCCGGCAAGGCTTTTGGCGGTGGAGCAAGGCTGCTCCAGTAGTTTCTTCCTTTCCAACTGAAAACCGAAGGTAACAATGACTATATAAGCTTCGATCTATGAATGCATGTCGTTTCTTTAGAGATCTTTGTGTTCTGATGCATATTTTGGGTTGTTCCTTGCGGTTGATGGTGTCTGGCAGAATTCTAGCGGTTGTGTGGGTGGTAGTCTTTTGGTTGGAGTCATGTTCCTTGGTAGGCTGTCAAAGATGGTGGTCATTTCTGGTGGTTTGGGTGGCGAAGCAGGCTATTCCCGCCGTGACCCACTCTATGACTGATTTTCTAAGGTAAGAAAGGACTTAAACAGCCCATATTTACACATGCGTGTCGAATTTTATAAAACTGGTCGTTCTTATGGTTGTTCTTGGATGGTTCTAGCGGCTGAAATGAATACCAACAGCTCATTGCAGCGGTGGACCAGCCACGGTGGTGGCCAGAAGTGAAACCGAGGAGATCTTAGTGTTGGAGTCGTTTTTTTACTACAAACAACAAAAGTCAAACCACATTAGGGGCGGTCAAACCCGGTCAGCCATGGTCAACGACAAAAACCGATTAATCGATTGTATTCGTTTTATAAAAACGAGTTTAGAAACATGTTCGGGTTAAGAAACAAACAATCGGTTAATTAAACTTGATTTGTACATGCGAGACGAACGAATAGGAAGGTAATACCGCACGCTATAAACTTATGATATACAATTTACATCTATAAAATGGTTGAGCTCGTGGTGAAAATAGGTAAAATATACACAAGTTATATGTTTAACAACAATGGTTAAAATCATATTACGGGTGTGATGTATGTTAGTGATTCGAAGAGATATATGCATATAAAAATAACTACCAAATTCTAATACTTTAACAAGTAAATCTGGATTTAAACATAACAAATGGTACAATTGTTAATGTGAACACTATTATATATATATATACACACACACTCTTATATATGATAAACATTTGTCTAAATGGTTATTCCAGGTCTTAATATAAAATATGGATGCTTATTTGAATTTATATATGAAACTTACTACATTGAATACAAGTTACTTATGAAATTGATTATGTGAAATTTAGTAAATTGAGAACTCATTGAATGAATATAATACATATATTATTTTCATTTAGACATTAAATCTTTATATATACACTCATATTATATACACCTCAATAGATTAATAAGTAGTTTAAGTTTAATTATATGTTTATAAATGTGTTTAAATCCAACATGATACCAATTCATTTTATATTTATATGAGTAATCAAAACGTAAATTAGGTTGGATTTAATAATATGAATGTGCATACCTATATTATATATATAATATGTTAGTGATTAAACAATTAGGAAATTAAAAAAGGTGTTTGACACAATACTAGTACGATTTTATACAATATATCAATTTTATACTAATTCTTTAACTAATTAGTACGATTTTATATGATATATCAATTACTTAGTTTTCATACTAAGAATAATTATTTTTTTTAAAAAAAAAGTATTATTGTTATTGTTGTTGTTGTTATTATTATTATTATTTTATTACCTTTGATGAGTAGTTTCATTTAAGAATGTTTATTTACATTTAAACATAGAAATTTAGTTATGAATATTTTAAACATTCTTTTATTCAATATTTACAATAACTAAAATAGTTAGTAAAATTAATGATTATAACATGTAAAACATTTTAGATCCAAATTTTAATTACTAATCTCTTACTATGAAACTCCTATTAAATTAACTCACAAACATACCAACAAGGTGAACCAATTTTAGAATTTATGACTATTAGTCACAATAAAATTCAAGTATCTTAGAAGACCATAAACATACTAGTCACATAAGTAGCATACTAGTAGCTATACTAAACATCAAATAATAGCAACATCTGCACATACATTTAGACGTACAAATATAAGGTAAGACTTCATTAAGCATGCCGATATAAAGAAACTGTAAACTAGTAAAACCTAAACACATTAACCCAAAGAGCTTAACCACAGTAAACAACCATAATGTATGAAATCCACAACTTATACATGTATAGATGATTACAAATATGAACTTGCTTTGATGATAACTCTGGGAACATAACAAATCATGCATAGTGGCACAAAGACATAGTTGTACAGTAACAAAAGGAATCAGTTAAAGCAACGAGGTGAGTTCATGTGATCCCTTTTCTTTTTACTGTTTTGGGATACTGAAAGCATGCTCCAAAAACTGTTTATAAAATTATATTTATGTGATAATGAACGTCCGTTTCAAATATAATTGCTTCCCCTAGATATTAAACATAATTTACAGCCATTAACTCCGGAGGAGAGCCGGTGGGTATATGGGTAGTACTACTTGGGGAATCCCCCACGCATAGTGGCCCGAAAGGGTGGCCTTATAAAAATAGGTTTGAAACCCCACTGAGGTTAATGTCAACCATTGTGGCATATATTCATCTTGACACATTTACACCGAGGGCAGGAACGGGTCTCGGAATGGGAAATATATTAAAATGTCATGTTACGGGTTAACATTATACGAGGCTAACGCTCGGCATGGCACAGGGTTGGTTGTATTGATTTTGAATTATAACATGCCTTATATTATTGTGTCTATATACTAAAACTCGTGAGCTCACCAACTTTATAGTTGACGTATTTTAGCATGTCTTTCAGGTAATTAGAAACACGTTTGGCTCGGACACTTGGTTGCTTGAACAAGAACACTACATGTGAAACTGAAGAACTTGGCTTAAAGATAAATAATGTGTGCTGATGCCTGGATGGACCCAATAACTCTAGGCAATCTACCACTAGTTAAATTTATTTATAGATTAATGTAAACCAATTTGATACTTAGACTAAACCTTTGGTTGAATTGTAAATTAATTATTTTGTCTTCCACTACTTTGTGTTTTGAACAAATCATTAGTCAAACCCCCTGGTTGGGTTGTGACAATCGATTACCGCAAATTGAACAAACTTACCATCAAGAATCGATACTCGTTGCCACACATTGATGATCTCTTTGATCAACTTCAAGGCTCGGCATGGTTTTCGAGGATTGACCTTCGTTCTGGGTATCATCAGCTTCGCGTACATGAAGATGATATTTCCAAGACTACCTTTAGAACAAGATATGGCCATTAGGAATTTTTGGTAATACCCTTCGGCCTTACGAAAGCACCTGCGATTTTCATGGACCTTATGAACCGAGTCTGCAGGCCATACTTGGATAAATTTGTAATTGTGTTAGTAGATGATATATTGATATACTCCAAGAGCAAAGAAGAACACGATCAACACCTTATGTTGATTTTGGAGATTTTAAGAAAAGAACAACTGTACGCTAAATTCTCCAAGTGTGAATTTTGGTTAAGGAAGTTCAATTCTTGGGTCACATAGTCTTTGAGAATGATGTTCACGTGGATCTTGTGAAGATCAAAGCTGTGAAGAATTGGAGTACACCGAAGACACTGACGGAGATTCGTTCATTCCTTGGACTTGCCGGTTACTATTGGCGGTTTATTTTGAATTTCTCCCAGATTGTTTATCCACTCATTTCCTTGACTCAAAAGGATAAGCATTATGAGTGGGGACTGAAGAAAGAAGAAGCATTTCAGACATTGAAGCAGAAACTTTATGATGCTCCTGTCTTAACATTGCCAAATGGAAATGATGATTTTGTTGTAACTGTGATGCATCCAACCAAGGTCTCGGTTGCGTTCTCATGCAACAGGGAAAGGTTGTGGCATATGCATCAAGACAGTTGAAAATCCACGAGAAGAACTATACGACACACGATTTGGAACTTGGTGCAGTCGTGTTTACTTTGAAGATACGGCGACATTATCTTTATGGTACTAAGTGTGTAGTCTTTGAAGATACCAAGAGTTTGCAACATAAACTTAACCAGAAAGAACTTAATATGAGACAACATATATGGGTTGAATTGTTAAATGATTATGACTACGAAATTCAATACAAGCCTAGCAAATCGAATGTAGTAGCATATGCGCTTAGTCGCAAAATTCATGTTCAAATACATAGTGTCCGGGTGCACACTAATCTCCATAATGATGTTATGGTAGCCTACAAACCTTAGTTTCTCAAGGTAGCTTACATGAGGAGATGTCTTGTGGGGATGAATTACAATTGGAAACTAAGGATGGTGGATTGATGCATTATTTATATCGGTTGTGGATACTGAATAGAGATGAAATTAGGATGACACTCATGAATGAAGCACATAAGTCTCGTTACTCAATTCGTCCAAGAGCTGACAAGATGTACCAAGACCTTAGAGTCTTGTACTGGTGGCCTGGGATGAAGACGATATAGCTGAGTATGCAGCCAAATGCCTTATTTTTGCAAAAGCCAAGGCTGAACACCATCAACCTTTGGGATTATTAGTTTTTGAACCTAGTAGGAGCTATTTACCCAAGAATATAGACTTTAGACTCGCGGTCAAAGCCTTGGTATTTATTCCCTCTAAAGTTGAACACTTATTTATTTTTCAGGTTTTTTAGTATTGCTAGAAAAGGAGAAAACAAAATAATAACACATGGAATTTTTGGGGAATTCAATTCATATAATTCAGAGAATGTTGGGGTATAAATACCCAACATTCAATTTTACAGGACAAGAACGAATAAGACAAACAACTGACAAAAATACAGGTATTGAAACAAACAAAATTGTACAACAACTAATACAAAATTCAATAACTATGGAAACCTACGTCTTTAGTTGTTCCTTCGTGGTTGTGATTAGTTTTTGTGTCTTCAAAAGTTGAACCGCGGAAGCCTTTCCGCGGTTTGTTGAATCTGCTGTTGTTTTCAGGTCCCGTTCTGCGGTTGTTTTCAGCTACTTGATCCGCATTTGTTGGATCAGTGGTTATTGGATCCATTGTTTTAGGTTCCGCTGTTGAAATCCGTGGTTGAGATACAGTAGCAAAAAGAAAGTGTCCGCAATTGGGCAATCCGCGGTTTTATTCCGTTGGTGGGCTTCAGTGGCTTTGCTCATCAGTCCTTGTTTTCCAACAATCTCCCTCTGGACTGATGAAGCCAAAACCATTTATTTTTGCCTTAGAGCCAAACCAATTCGATCTCCAAGAGTCCGCACATACTTTAGGACTTCATATTCTGTGTCAACATTCTCCAAGGTCTTATGCTGCAAATCTTTCAGATCATTCACGGGGAGCTTAAGGATTGAGTCCCAATATGAGAAGAATGTTCTTGATCATTCAAGGTCTTATGCTGCAAATCTTTCAATGATCATGGATTTGGTGACAGAGTCAAAGAACCATATCTTTATTCGGGCTCTAGAAAGGGTGATCTGAAGAGGTTGAAATTTAGGAGAAGGTGCTTTGGGAAGAATGGGTGGAGACCCTGTACGGCAGTGAACGATCTCTCTTCTTTTTAATTTCATCCCTATAGTCAAGCACCTTTTTGACTATTGTATGCCGATGAGGCTCATAGTTTGTCAGGAGAGTAGGTAGAAATTTCATTTATATTTCAACCCAAGGTTTAAACTTGACTATAGAAGGTGATTCCTCAGACTCACCAAACGGAATTCCCAGAGGTGCATTCAGCAGATGATTGACAATTGTTTTTGGATCTACATCCTTGAGTTTAGATACTACGGTGGTAGAGGATGGTGTGGCTTCTTTCCAGAGCTCAGGATCATTATGGATGCTTTTGAATTTGGACCATTCATCAAACAATATATCATGCTTCCATCTCATGTTCACGTTCTTTGGTTCCCACTGATTTTGGATGAGTATGTGTTTTATTTCTTTTCTCTTCTTAATGCTCTTTTTCTTTTTATTAGCCTCCTTTATACTTTTAGAAAGGACTTCTGATTCCTTTCTGAAGCTTCTAATGTCCCAATTTATGAAGGTTTCAACCTTGTACTTACCTTCCTTTAGCAGGAACTTTCTGAGTTGCTCCTTCTAAGCCTGATACGCTTTATCTTGTTGCTAATCCATAAGAACAATCTGTTCCTGCTAAGCTTTGATCAGCTCTTCACCTGAAAGACCACATGCTTCAAGGTCAGCTAAGATCTTATTTTCCTTTTCAGCTTCTTTATTTTCTTGGACTCGAAGCTCTTCAGATGAGGGAAATTGCCTTTTTGGGGAAAGGGATTCTTTTGGGGTGAAGTTGGAGGTTTCTCAGCTTCCACATCAGCTGGCTTTATTTTGGAAGGAGCTTTGGTAGTATTGGATGGTTTGGAGTCAGACTCATCATCATCAGCCAGTCTAAGCCTCCTTTTTTTCTTTGAATTAGAGAGGCAATAGGCTGATCATCATTTAAGTCTGAACTTGTTTCTGGAATGTGAGTTAAAGCTTTCTTTGTCTTGGCTATGTGGGTTTTGGATTTTCTAGCCACACTCTTTTGTCTTTTTGTGAAAGACCGAGTGATTATGAGTACTGGTTTTGGGCCTATTCTGGATGCATTTAAGATGGTGGGATATGAGGTGTGAGAAGATAAATCTAGAAGGGTTTGCGAAGCGGATTTGGGAGATAGGGTGGGTGAGTTCTCTTTATTGGTATTTGCACGTGAAGAAGGAATATATATGGTGGAAGAGGTTTGTTTGGGAGAGGATGGATTATGTTCAGATTGAACAGACTCAGTTTGAGCTGGTATGTCTTAGGTGGAGGAAGCTAAGGAAGAAGGATTTGTGGTTGTCATTTTTATTTGTTCAGTGGAAGCAGGTTTGGTGGGTTTGGTTTTGGGTTTTCTAGTTACAACAGATGCTCCAGTCTCCACTTGAGCTTCTATTTCTCTTTGTTTCTATTCAGAACTAGCCTTAGCAGCCATAGTGTCAAATTGTTGATCCAATGCAGCTTTGAGAGGCTCCGCTTGATTCTTCAGCCTTATTTCCTTCATCCTTCTTTGTTCAGTCTTATCTTGAGCCCTTTTAGCAGCTTGGGCTTCAGCAAGGAGTTTTCATTCTCCCTCTTTTTGGCTTCATTAGTCAGTTCCTTGAACCAAGGGGAAGGAGGAGCTATGCCTATGAGAGACTCCAGAAATAGGGTATGATTTGCCATTTCATGTTATAGGAAGGAGATTTTGGAGCCTACTGAAATTTTCAGTAGATCCAGTTGAATCTTCTGGGTATTATGGAAGTCTTTGGTGAAATTTGCAAAGAAGGTGGTGAGATGGGTGTTAAAAAGTGGGTTTAACACTCCTTGAAAAGCTTGGGGAGAAAAAGTGGGGGCAGTGGAAGTGGATGGAATGTTGGAGAGACCATCAAGTGAAGGTGTTTGCATTGGGATGGATTGGGGGTGCAGGACTTGGTCATTCAAGACTTTTGTTACCAGCTCAGTCAGCTTTGCCACATCAGCATGATTGTGAGAAACAGTAGCCGTCAATTCCTTAAGTTTGAGTTCTGATTCGTCCAACCTTATAAGGATATCATACGAATCCTTGACTAGTGGGTCAGTTTTAGCATGACCTAAGTCCATCTCATGAGTGTCATGTACCCCTTTTTCTTGGTTGTGGGGATTTCTAGCCTCAGTTTCAAGAACCTCATTGACTGTTGCCATAGCTAGAGTCTTAGTGCCTGATCCATCCAGATGAAGACCCATTGGGCTTTCATGTGAAATGGATGCTCCAGATATATGATAATGATGTCTAGATGGACTTGACATCTTGATGTCATCCTCTTTGCCATGGGTTGGAGACTGATGATCTTTAGCCTTGGTTTGAAGGGGTTGTTCCTCAATTGGTGAGGGAGGAGGAGAACCATTTGGCTTAAGAACAGAGTCAATCCCTAGGAGAATATGAAAAATAGAATAAAAGTCTTGTTGTGGTGAAAAATCATAGTTGTCCTTAGGAGATTGGACTGCCATCTAAGTGTCAAGTGACACTTCAGTGGTTTGTGTTGGAACCCTTTGTGTTACAACATCATCCCGTTGAGAGGATTGATGACCAGCTGGATGGGTTTGAGATTCAGGATCCACCTGTGAGGATGGAACATATGGATCTACTTGTCCAACGATGACAGAGACTTGTTCAAGGATCGCAACTTTGGGTTACAACATCATCCTTGACATGTGTGGATGTGGAGGTTGATGTGAGCTCACCGGGGACGGTTGTGTCCATAGGGTCATCCATGATCTTGGCATCAGTATTTAGCCTAGAAAACACATGTTTGTCAATGCTCTTGACATTAGAGAGAGGAGCAAGGTGACAAATAGTGTTAATCTTAGCAAATAGACACGCCATCACAAAACGAGGGTATAACAGAAACTTGGGACTCTTTTGGTGATGAACCAAGTGGACAAGTATAATTTGGGAAAGATTGACCTTTTCATTGGAAAGAACTGCATACATGACATATTGCATGTCATAGGGCATTTCTCCCCAACTAGTGGTCTTTTGAGAGAGACACTGCAATATAGTGTGATACAAAAACTTGCACTTAGGATATAAATAGGCTTTGTACAAGGTTATGTTCTTTAGGTCTCCCTGATAATCACATAGAACAAATGAAACATGAAGAAGTTTGAGAGGAACAGTGGTGGGTGCATCAGTGTCACCCAGATTTAGGGCAAAACTGAGTTTTGATAAGGTGACGAGGTTATGCTTTCAACAGAGTTTTCTTTAGACAACAAAGCCAAGTTTGCCCAAAACTGATTTAGGGCTGAATCAGGAATAGGTGGACCGAGAATTAGAGAAGTGTAAACAAAGGTGATTACCAGAATGTCGATTACCTCATCATGGTGTGGGTATTCAAAGGACTTGGTGAGGTATGCTACAAGGTTGTGCACCGGCTTGAATTTCAAAGCTTCAGACGCCATGGATGTAGCAAAGGTCGAAGAACAGTTTCATAGGAAGAACACGATTTCGATTCTTGCCTTAAGTTCGAAGAGATAAATAAGGAGAGAAAATGTGTGCGGTTTCTTTGGGAAATTGCCAATACTTATAACAAAATTAAAATTTTTACCTTAGGGTTTTAACCCAATGGACAAACCTGTAATCATTAGAGAGAGAAAACAAAAGACAAACCAGTACGATCATGCATACCCTGAACCTTATGTATCTGCTAGTTCTAGTTCATCTTATTCTGTGAACGAGAAGATGTCTGACTCAACAACAACTCCTGTTCAGTTGAATACAACAAATCTAGGGAAAGTAACTGTAGAGGTTGTTCGGGATCATATGTCAATTTTATCATGTGTAGTCAGTGCTTATGATGAACATATAACAGGAAAGATTGGAAACTCAAATCTTACATTTGAAGATTATGAGCAAATTGATGATGATGAGATGGAGTTAATTGACACTCAATGGGCGTTGGCAAGTGTGATAAGAAGAATCAATAGATATGAAAAGAAGACTGAAAAGAAGTTCACTTTTGATCGAAACACCAAGTTTGGATTTAATCCAAAGACAACTCAATGTTACAATTGTGGTGAGTTAGGCCATTTTGCTAGAGAGTGTAAGAATCCGAAGAAACAAGGAAATTTAAATCCTTTCAAGCCAAAAGAAACTTATCAGAAGAAGAAAGAAAAGCCTGAAGAGTCATCTAAAACTTTAGTTAGTCATGCTGATGAAGGATACGATTGGGGAAGCAGTATGATGAGTTGATGGGTGCTTTTATGGCTTCTTTGGATGAAGACACCGGTAAAGGAAAAGAAAAGGTTGATGAGGTAAATGAGGATCTTTTAGAGATCATTGATAAACTGAAAGAAATGAATGCTCAGTTGACTGCTGAACTGGTGGAGTGCACTAAAGCTAAAAAGAAGTTAATTTCAAGAGAAAAAGCTTTTGACAAAAAGATAATTGATTTAGGCAAAGAAAATGAAGAGTTAAAAATCAAAGTTTTGCAAAATAATCATGCAGTTTCAGTGCATCTCGAATCAGTACATAAGCTGAAAGTTGATTTATCAGCAGCAAGAGCCGAAGCAGAATTAAACAAGAGCAAGCTGGAGAATTATCAAAATTCTCAGTATGTCATTGATTACTTTGCTGCCATGCAAAGATCATCAAATGATACTACCGGCTTGGGTTTTCATTCTGTACCACCTCCTCCCAGCTATGTTTGAAGACCACAAATTGATCCGAATTTAGAAGTTCATCTTGTTTCTTTGAATGAACGTGTGTCTGACTAAGTGGTTGATAGTGTTGAAGTTTTATCATCTGATGAAAAATTGTCCCTAGATAGTGATGCTCCTATCATTGAAGACATCACTGAATCAGAATATTCATCTAATATCGTGAGACAGAATGGTTATCAAGTTAAAATGGTTGATAAAAAGAGTCTGAAGTCTCAGAAGTCAAAGACTGAGACGAAACCAGTTGAGAAGATTGTGATTAAACCCAATCCTGTTTCCAAACCAGTGATGAAAGTCAGAAAAACTACTACCCTCAAACCGATTGTGTATGTCAAGTCATCCACTACACATCAAGGAGAGTCTAGTGGTATTTTTCAAAAGCAAAAAGTGATTTCTAAAAAGGTTGACAAAGTGGATGTTTTCTTTGATAAGTTTGGGATTGGACATAAAGACAAATCAAAGAATTTTCAAAATCAAAAGAGTATTTCAAAGATAAAATCAACTGGTTTGAGAAACAGAATCTCATCTGCAAAGGTTGCTTCTAAACCTTTCAGTTCATCTAAGTATTATGATGAACCAAAACCAAAGAATCATCTGCAAAAAAATGTTACTGATGTGGTAAATTTGGTCATTTGATTGCTGATTGTGATTTGGATTTCGATTCTACTGATTGTAGCAGCTTTAGGTCCTTTACACCAAGAGAAACACGAAAGTGTTTTACTTGTTGTGGCAAAGGACATATTTCTGAAAATTGTCCAAACAATAAAATCAGGAAGAGTTTGGATGATGAGAGTTGGGTGAGTAAGTTAGGTGGAAGTCCTAGGAGAGTTAAACCTAGTGAAGAAGAAATGAGAGTTCTCAGAAAGTTTGATCTTGAATGTGTTTGGGTAAAAGAAGAAAAGAATCAGAAGAAAAGAGTTTTTGATAACAAAAGGAATATGAAAAAGCTTGTGAAAATGGTGACATCATCTGATGATGAATTTTTTTACAAGATTTCTTCAAAAATCATTTTCAAAACAAAATGGTAAATCAAAATCATTTTGGAAACTAAAAAACAGTTCAAGTGATCAAATTTCTGGGAAAGAGGATGAAAACAGTGATGATGGGTTTTTGAGTAGATCATCACAGCAGAATGGCAGGGGTCCGTTCAGGGAGACTCGACGCCGTAATGGCGGGGGTTATCCCTTTTGATACTAATAGAATTTTAATTTATTGTGCAGGTGGCATCCATGTGCCATATCAATAGTCGCTGGATTGTTGATAGTGGATGTTCCCTGCACATGACTGGAGAGTTGAATTTGTTGAGAGATTTTAAGTCGATAAAAGGCAGCTATGTAAGTTTTGCAGGAGACAAAGGTGGTCAAATTACCGGTTTGGTAGTTTGACGAATGGAAAAGTTTCATTTGATAATGTTAATTACTGCAAAGAATTAACTAACAATTTGTTGAGTGTGTCACAGTTTTGTGATAAATGATATAAAGTGATGTTCGATAAAGACAGGTGTTATGTACTTAAACAAGGCACTACAAATAAAATGCCATTTAGTGGCACACGTTGTTAGCGGCGTTTAAATTTTGTGCCACTATTATAGGATTTAGTGGCACTTTGAGTGTGCCACATTTGCTTGACTCATGCTTTTTGTGTCACTTATTATTTATGCCTCAAAATTATATTTTTTTTGACATTTTAAATATGCTATACTTAATTAACATGTATCTTAATGGCATTTAACTTATGACACTAAATCGATTTAATATTTTTTACACTTAACATTCCCTTAAATTTCATTCCCTCCTAAAGTTAACAAAATCAAATTTTACTTAATTTAATTCCCTCCTTTAACTTTAAGCATTTCCTGGAAATTATCTTCTCCTGCTTCAACCCTAGTCACCATTTACGAATGAAATTTGGCCATACTTCACAACGAATATCAGACATTAGCTCGACAAAATTCAATCAAATCTTGTTTCACCAATCAGGTTCCTTCGACATTCACAACTCTTTTTTCATAAACCAACATTCACGACATCAGGGTGGACGACATCAGAATCCTCGACTCTTGTGTCTTCCGATCACCACTCTTGGAGCGCCTTCTTTCTTACTTCAAGCATTTTCATTTTTTCTACTTTGGGGTTTTGCTTTTATGTGTTGCCTGCAGGATTGGAGGTCAAGCATTCACCTCAAAGTTAGTCTCATGGGGTTAGTACTAATCGTGCCCTAATTTTTCTATTACATTTTTTTTGTTTCTTTTGTATTAACATTAAATATTTGGTGTGAGTGATAAATACTATTCAATTTTATATTGTTTTTTAGGTTTTTTTTTTGTGTTTCATACTAGATTTAGGGTTTCGGTTGGTGTTGCATATGATTGGATTGAGATTTTAGGTGGTGCTATGCTTTCGTTATCTGATTGTTTGGATTGTTTCTATGTTATGGTATGCTGCTTTAGGATTAATTATTTCTTTTGTTGTGTTGCCTCAGGTTTAAGATATGATGAAAATGTTAAATGCAATGGTCTTGCAATTTACAGTTTCACATGTAGGGTTTGAGAAATTTCATCAATTTTTATGTTTTTTAGATAACGGTTTAGGCACCTTAGGATTGTAATCTAATATTGATTTTAAGTATTGATATTCTTTATTGTTGTTGACTTGAAGTTTGTTAGTTATTGTTACTTAACTACATTTTTTCTCTCAATGATCACAAGCAAAATAACTATTTTTATTGGTAAAGCTCCAAATTTCTTCCTCGCTTTCTGTACAGAAATTAGCTTAACCCAACTTTCTATATGTTCTGTTATGTTTTTTTTGTTGTTAGAGTTTGGGTAGTCAAGTGAAGCTTCTGTGTGTGTGTGTTTGCTTCAAGAATGTCTAGCCTCTTGGAAAGTACCAGATTAGTCCTTCAAATAGGATCCTTTAAACAAGAATGTCTAGCCTCTTGAATCCTGGTAGAACAGTAGGCAGGTATGCATACACTTCCCAATCCTACACAAGGTAAAAAATGACATTTTTATTCAACTGTTAAGTGGTGTTGATTGCTCTGTCGAATGATCCTTCATTTGATTTTGGCAAGTTCTGTTGGGTTTGCATTTTGATTTATCACCAAACAATCATCTCCTGTGTGCATAGTTTCTTCATACGTCTTTATGCTCTATATTTTTTATGAATGCAATTTCTTATATGGATTTAGTAGTGATCTTTGAAAAATTAGATAATTTTGTTTTCTAAGTCTTGTAATTTAGAAGTAATCTCAATTGAGTATCCAAATCTACTTGTAATTTTTGGATAATATTTAACAAAAAAATTTGAAGCACCCTTACGCATCTTTTTCCATCAAAATCAAGTAGTCATAGTATTTTGTTATGATGATTAAGTTTTGACTACATTGTAGGTTGTTTTTGAATCTTAATGGGAACAGGCAAACTAAACTCATTTCAGGACTATGATGTTTTGATTAAAATAATCTTTAATCTGTTTTTGGATGTAGAAATTATTATAAACCAAAGAAAAATAATTAACTAAGGTAACTGCGTAGTAAGTTATTTGTGTTTGGCTCACCTTCTTTTGGTTGATAATGCATGATTATTAGACAAGTAATAAATGATTATAAGGTTTTCAAAATTATGATAGGGTTTTGATCCTTCAGTTCAACAAATGGATTAATATGAACAAGTTCGTATTCTAAGTATAATGAAGTCTTAGAAGGACTTAATTGCATCATTTTTCATATGGACAAATAAGCCCACGTTTGGATTATTTCTTCAATCATGTTTATTTATTATTATTTTTATTGCTCAAGTGGAAAAAAGTTTTAGATTTGAGCTAAAAACTTGGGTCTACACGGGTGAACTAAAGTTATCATCAACTATACAATAAGTCTTTGATAAAGAAGTTAAACTTACTCATACCAAAAAAATGTGATATATAAAAAAGTAATTTTTTATTTGTTATAACTGTAACTTATCATTTCTCATTATGTCTAGCAATTCAGACTTTATTTTGATTAACTCAGTTTCACAGGATGAACTTGAGATCAAATTGGATTTTGAAAAGTGTGAAACCCAAAAGAATTTTGAACATCAAGCATCAAGTTTTTTCGGTAAAAAAAACTTATCCTTGAGCCTTGAAGAAATAGGTGTTCCCTTATTTTTTTTTCTTCTTGTATGTTTATATAAGTTGTTCTTGGTGTGTTCTTCCTTTACTCAGGCTCATTTTTACAATGAACAACCTTCGTTTGTTATTCATAAAGTTTATGTGTTCTTCCTCTTTTTATTTCATTATTCATTTTATTAAGTTCAAATCTTGATGTTTTTAACCTTTTAAATGCATGAATATATATATATATATATATATATATATATATATATATATATATATATATATATATATATATGGTGAGAGCTTTTGATATGCATAAATTATTAAAGATTCTTTATATTGTTGATGATGGCAGGGTTGATATTATGAGAAGTTTTCGAGCTAAGTCATATGGCAGTGAAATTTTCATCAATGATTAAATTTTGCGTGATGTGTAAACATTTGTAAACCGAAAGATGTTGCGTATTATATATCCTTAGACATTTTTTGTATTACGTTTCGGATCAAACTTTTTAATGTTATTATTTACAATCTTATTCAAATTTTAGTTTATACTTGTATTGTAAACAATGCATCTTTGTGACAATGTGTTATAAAACCAACTATATGTAGTTTTTACCGGCACAAAATTTGAGCCTATGAAGGTATTTCTATATTGTGGCAGAATGGAAGTGCCGCTAAAGCCAACATGGATTAATGACTAAGATTAATTTTTAGTAGCAGAAAAAAAGTGCTACTAAAAGTCTCAAAACTTTGTGCAGCACTTTGAAAATGTGTCACTAAAATGCTTTAGCGTCACCACTTCTAGTGGTACTTTTTATGTGTGCCACACAATCTTCAAGGCGTTTACAGTGGCACTTTTTTGGTCTTTTGTGACACATTTTGTATGCCATTAAATATCAATTTATTTGTAGTGAGGATTTCAGATTCCTGAGGAGTGGATTCTGATGACTGCTGATCGGAGCAAGGATTTGTATGTGCTTGACATGGCTAAGGAGGAGACGGTGAATAATGTGGAGACATGTCTGGTGCCTAAGGCAACTGAGCAAGATACACGCTCTTGGCACAAACGGATGGGGCATATTCATATCAGGAAGATGAATTATCTTGTGCACAATCATTTACTTGAGGGTGTACCGGTTAAACACTTTAAACTTCCTAATGAGTGTGTGTCATGCAAGAAGGGTAAACAGAAAAGGAAGTCACACAAAACAAAGACATGGTTTTCTATTGATAAGCCACTTGAACTTCTTCACATGGATTTGTTTGGACCAATCAATGTGAAAACTATAGGTGGTGAATCTTATTGTTTTGTAGTGACTGATGACTTTTCTAGATTTTCATGGGTAATGTTTTTAAAGTATAAATCAGATACTTATGAAAATTTTGTGTTGTTGGTTAATAGGTTGGAGACATTATATAAGTTCAGAGTAAGGCGTGTACGTTCAGATAATGGGACTGAGTTTAAGAATCATCAAATGAAAGAATTTTGTGACTCAAATGGCATTCAGCAGCAATTCAGTGCACCATAGGAACTTCAGATGAATGGTGTAGCTGAAAAAAAGAACAGAACGTTGATTGAGTTTGCAAGAACCATGCTAGCTGATTCTAAACTCCCCATTACATTTTGGAATGAAGCTGTGGCTACAGCTTGTTTTACTCTTAACAGAGTTTTGATTGTTAAAAGACACAATAAAACATGCTATGAATTGCTTCAAAATCGAAAGCCTAATTTGGAACACTTGGAACCTTTTGGGGCTCCTTATACTATGCATAAGAAAGATTAAAAATTCAATTCAAAAGTTGAAGAGGGTTTCTTTCGTGGCTACAGTCTTCCTAACAAACGTGTGTTTAATAAACGCATGGGTGTTGTGGAATTATGGTATCATGTGGACGTTCAAAGACATACACCTATACCTGACGGAAAAGGACCAGATTGGCTTTTGGATTACAACAAACTGTTTGAGTATTTTAATATGTCTCCAAGTGTTTCTGATGATGAAATAACCTTACAGATGTTATATGATTTGCAGAATTCTGAAGATCAAGGTATTTCTCATTATTCTGAGGATGGTAATCATACTCCACATGAGGAAGGCATTTCAGAAGTAATTAATGATGATTGGTCATCTGATGATGATCAGGATGTTTTTGAAGATGCTATTTCTCACGATCAAGATGCTGATCAGAATATTACAAATCTGGATCATAATGTGGGTGACCCGCAAGTGCCTGTCACAAGAGTTCATGTAAATCATCTTGTTGATCAGATCATAGGAAATCCATTTACTGGAATACAAACACGAAATCAAATCACTAATGAGGAGAGTTTGTATGCTGAGTCAGAAAGAACTCATGGGAGTCAAGAGATCTGGATGCGTTCTGCATTTATCACACAAATTGAGCCTAAGACTGTTACTGAAGCGTTGCGTGAGCCTGCCTGGGTGGAGGCGATGCAAGAAGAGCTAAATCAGCTTCAGAAGTTGGGAGTTTGGCATCTAGTTGATTTGCCAAAGGGCGAGAAGAAAATTGGTACTAGATGGGTATTGAGATGCAAACGAGATGATTGAGGCATAATTGTTCGCAACAAAGCACGTTTAGTGGTTCAAGGTTTCAAACAAATTGAAGGAATTGATTACGATGAAGTGTTTTGTGACATCCAGAACCAGATCGTCCGGCAAGTCCGTACGGTATGTGTACTTTCACTATTTACTATGTGTAAATACAAGTATGTGAATAGTGTTTGTGATAACATAATTCAGAATACAAGAAACAGTTGTACATATTTAAGTGAAAACTTAAATATTGTAAGTACAACACGCACGATAAACAATAGTTGTTAGTATTTAGGTGAAAACCTAAGTACAAATAATGCAACGAAACAAGAGAAACAACGGTGTTCAAGTAAACGACAAGAACAAGTCGGTTCCGATCTAATATCCACAGATGACAGGAATCAGATGGCCGACAAATCAGAACGAAAACAATATGAAAACATGAAGTTTAGTTGAGTCCGTCAGTGAGGAAACACAATTCAAACACAACTGCAGTGTTATTTCCGAATAACGAACTGACAGGATGTTTGCGTGGGTGACGATTCACACAAACATATCTGTGAGTTTGGAGTTCAGAAATAATGACTGAAAAGCAGAAAACAAAAAGTCGGAAAGCAAAACCATCGTTGTGTTCGTTCAGGTGACGATTTGAACGAATACGTGCGAAGGTGACGCGATCTGACGAAACGAAAACGAAAATACGACACGAACGAATTTAAATTAATAAAATAAGATAATTAACATTTTACAATTTTGAAACTCATCAAAATTAAATAAATAAACTATTTCTATTTAAAACCGTAAAAACGCGCGTTACGTTCCGGAAACGTAACGAAAACGCGAACCGAGCAACAAAAACGAACCCGAACTCACTCGTGGTATAAATACCTTGAATGAGTTCATTTTACTCATTTTTCACTTCATCTTTTTCCCCCAAAACTCTAATCCTGGGTATCACCTCCCACCACCATTTTTGAAGCTTCAAACCTCCATATCTCCCTCATTTCTCCACCAAATCCTTCCATCTTTGGACCAAATCGAAGCTCTCATTGTGCTCTACACGAAAGTACAACCGATCTGAGCCAAATTCCAAAGAAATCCAAGGTAAGAGGCTGTGAAAGTAGCGAGAATTAGGGTTTTCGAACCCTTTGTCATACCACCAACCTAAACCGGTTTACTACCATCACAACTCGCACCCCACGACCACGAGGATCATCCTTAGTACCCATCACCTTCGAAACAACAAGAGAGCCTAGAAATGGAGGCGAGTTTGAGTGCAGGCCGTATGGCCGAATGAGAACCAGGCCGGCCGAAGGGCTTAAGGTTGAAAGGCCTCATTCGCTGGTTGCTGCCATTCGGCACTTCTCATTCGCCGGACCTCACCCAGTTGACCGGTCACCCTTGGTTCTGCTACACCTCATTCGGCTGAACACACACATCCATTCGACACTTTTCAGTCGCCAACAACAGCCGCCTCCTATTCGCCCAGCTCTCTTCCAACCGAACCAGATTCATTCGGCCACCCCCCCCAGCCGACTGAGCCACCCTTCATTCGCTGCTTAACTCATTCGACCACCATGCTGTTCAGTCGTTCCTTGGTCATACTGGCCAACTTCATCTCATGCGGCCTGCAACAGCAAACATTCGGCCCATCTAAATTCTTGGGCCCAACAGTGGAACGAAACATAACAGCCTGGCCCAACAGATTTCCTTGGCTCAGCAACACCTCCTTCGGCCCACATCACCAGCCCATCAACACTTAATCGGCCCAATTTTATTCATTTGGCCCAACTACACGGCCCATACTACTGTTGCGACCCAAGAGACGGATTGGCCCATGTGAATATTTAAAACGCATAACATTCGGCCCAAGTGATTTGCTTCGGCCCATCATGGCCCAATTGGTCCACGGTCAGATCATTCGGCCCATATACATATATATAATTCGGCTCACACGAATAATGATGAAAACAAACACTTGAAATTAACCCTAATGAAAGACGTACATGGAAATTGGGATGATAAGATATACATTACTACAAAGGTGGCCATGGTTTTGACTTAAGGAACTTTACAAGCTCAAAACATCAAGTTTTTACAAGGGTTATTATCTAATTATTTATTAATTAGGTAACAATAGTCTTCAAGATTAACAAGGCAACATGGGAATTTCTAAACTATAAACCTAAGTTATACTTATGACTTAGGATAGTTTATAATAATCCTATCTAGGCAAGTAATCAACATATTAAGTAAAGGTTTTGAAATTTCAAGAATGGTTTATGGCAAGTAAAACATAAAACTCAAAACATCACATACTAAGCTTAACTTAAGGAAGTTCAGTGTTAGTAAAAATCTATGACAATCAAACAAGGGCCGAATGATGACCAAGACTTACGTGGGTTAGCCAACTCTAGGGCTAACACCTACACACACTCAAGTACATACAACGCATACTTACAAGTTATAAACAATGTGAAATCAATACAGGATCGCGAACACAACAAGTACAAACAAGAGCGCGTGTATTCTCGTTTAAGCTAAGTCAACTACAACCACTACAAGGTGAGTTCATTTGCCCCTTTTCTATAATCTTAACTGATTTTAAACTCTTGGGGCTGAGAAACATGCTTAACTTTTAATTATTTAAAAGTTTAATGTTTAACATATTGCTTATACTTTGATTAGATAATATTGATTGATTTATTATCATTTATCATTGTATGCATGCTTGTATAATCATGTTATGACAGATACAACCAAGATGAATATGATAATATAGTTTCATGGCTCATCAACACAATAGAATAACCTAGTTGTAAGATTATATCTCACAACACTTAGTTATTCTTACAAGAACAAACACCGAGATGAACAAGATGACAAGAAACAAAACACATGAATGATATGAAGATAACACATCTTTATAACATCATTCTACACTAGAGTTAACTAAGCGTAGTAAGTCGAGTACTTATCGCACTTTGCCTATAACTCAACACATATTACAAGAGAACATGGTACAAGAATCATCCACCACCTGAGTCGACTAAGGTAAATAAGACTAGTTCTTATTACCGCTTAGTGACAACATGGTGATTACATGGAATAACAAGGAATGATAATCATGATAATGTAACTTCATGATAACAACATCATTCACATGATAATTAACATAACGTAATAAGACGAGTTCTTATTTAACTTTGTTAATAACACCGAGAACATATGACATTGAGAACAATAACACGGATGAACACAATTACAAATAGTTGCTATTGACCTGTTGCATTATATCACTTCAATCATGTGCCAATTGTTCAAGTTCATCATGTAAGCCCCTATAATTCGCTTACCAGTTAGTTTGACGTGACTAAACCGACGATAGCATAGTGGTACCATAGGTTTGACAAACCTCTAGCTTGTAGGGCTAGTATGTTGATCGTATTGATTCATTGGTCGGTAACGTATGACCGGTGACAGGGCGACCTCAAGTCAGGTTCTGGAAAGCGACACATGGTGATATTAATCTGCAGTGATAAGTAATTAATCCATCGTTACCCGTTGACTGGTAGACTGAGGAATTTATTCTCACAAGTCATAATACTAGTAACCGGTTCGATGAGGACAATGGACATACAATGTGGTAGAGGTAAATCGGATGCATTGTACTCTGATTATGTGAGGATTACAATGGATTCCTTTTAGGCTCTATGCACTACAAGTTGAGTACAAATGACAATTGGTTAACTAATACTTTTAAATATTTGGAAGTGATTAACAGTTAACCCCTCAAGTAGTAGAATAATACAAGGATCTGATTAAATTAATCTAATTTCCTTAATACAATGAGGGTGTATCAATACTTCGATTTGATAACTAAACCCCTCTAACCCTATTATTCTACATATGATAAACAGATGAATACATATCAAACAAGTCAATCATTCGGGAGATGAAAATGGATATTCTTAGTTGTATTACAAGTAGTGTGGAATTTGATTGAGTATGTGGTGGGATGGCGTCTGGGCTTGACCCTTTCGTATGCCCTATATATAAGCATACTTGATTGAGTGAGATACTACTTGTACATATAACTAAGGAGAGGCCATTGGGCGGAACAAGTGAATCAATAATTACAAGTTTCAATTATGATATCGTGACTGTGTGTATGAACATTTCAAGGTTTTCAATTATCAAACTTATGAACTCACCAACCTAGTGTTGACTTTTTTTAAATGCATGTTTTCTCAGGTGACGAACAGGTTTAGTCACCAGATTTAAAGAATCATAGCTAGAGGACTGTTAGAAGACCTAGATGCATTTTGTGTGTTCATTACTTTTGGATTGACAAAAACATTGAATCATATTTTGTAGATCTTGTACAGTTACAAGATATAAACACATTGATTCTTTTGGATGGATTTAATTAGTTAAATTATGAACGATACATTGTAATTTAACTTTGTAATTCTATATCATTGTCATGTTTACATTTCTCAATTATACATCATGTGCTATGCAAACAATCTGATCAATTCGATTATCAAACGATATCACGCCCCGGGAACCTTCCGCCCGGCGGGAAAGTCGATCGAGCCCGCCGGCTCGGGGTGTGACATGTTTGCACCTGTGGCTCGACTAGAAGCAATTAGACTCTTTCTTGCTTTTGCTGCTCACACGAAATTCAAAGTTTTTCAGTTGGATGTCAAGTCTACATTTCTGTATGGTTCCTTGAAGGAAACAATGTATGTTTGTCAGCCACCTGGCTTTGAGGATCCTATCCACCGGGATCAGGTTTACCTGTTGGACAAAGCACTGTATGGTCTACATCAGGCTCCATGTGCCTGGTATGAGACGTTATCGACTCACCTTATTGAACACGGGTTCAATAGGGGTCAGATTGACAAAACTTTGTTTTATGGGGAAAAGGGCAAGGATATTATTCTTGTTATGATCTATGTAGATGATATTATCTTTGGATCTACCGATGAACAAATGTGTTTGGAATTTAAAGAGGTGATGATTAAGAAATTTGAAATGAGTGCCATGTCAGACATCAAATTTTTCCTGGGTTTACAAATTGATCAAACTGATGATGGAATTTTCATTCATCATACAAAATATATTCAAGATGTGCTAATACGGTTTAGCATGCTTGATTCAAAACGGATTTCCATGCCCATTCAGCCTAATCACGGGATTGAGCCTGATATTAAGGGGGGAGATAATTAATGCTATTCTTTATCGTGGAATTATTGAAAGTTTGATGTACCTGACTGCCTCAAGACCAGATATTGTATTTGCTACAAGTATCTGCACTAGATATCAATCAAAACCCAAAGTGTCACATCTTATTGCATTCAAGAGAATACTTCGTTATCTGAAGGGTACTCCAGACACCGGTCTGTGGTATCCTAAGGATGATAAAATTTCGTTCAATGATTACAGTGATTCCGATTATGGAGGATGTAAGACAGATGCGAAATCCACAACTGGAGGTGCACAATTTTTGGGGGAGCGTTTAGCTTCTTGGCAGTGTAAAAAGCAAACATCTGTTGCTACTTCGACGTGTGAGGCTGAGTATGTAGACGCTGCCAGTTGTTGTTCACAAGTTTTGTGGATACAACAACAGATGAGAGACTATGGTTTAAATTTTCTGACTACCCCAATTCATGTTGATAATGAGGCTACTATTGCTATAACAAAGAATCATTTGTATCATTCACGTTCTAAACACATTGATATTAGGTTTCATTTCATACGCGATATGAAAAGAAACTTATTGATGTGGTGAAGATACATACAGATGAGGAACGAGCAGACCTTCTCACCAAAGCTTTTGATAAAAATCGTTTTGAGTATTTGCTCAAATTAAATGACATTCGTGTCATGGGTGAGGTAATTACAAATCAACTTCCTTCATAATCAATTTTTATTGAATTAACATCAGATATTTTAATTTTTGTTTTGTGTTTTGTGTTTTAGTTTTTAGGTGGAGAAAATTTTGAAAAATTCAAAAACAATTGAAAAATAAAAAACACAAAAACATTTAAAAAATTAATTAAAATTATGAGAAATTGATTCGACCAAATGAGAAATGATAGTACATTATAGCAGTTAGAAGCACATCTGTATCATACTAGAATATAAACATAAAGAGCATCTACAATTACTTAGTATGATATGATGGTAGGTTTATAACTTAGTTAAGATAACTTTAAAAAAAATTTTGATTATGCTTTATCAGAAACAGATGCTTAGAATACAGTACTTAGTTTTGTCCTGAATGAGTGGTAATTAATCTTACAAAATGTTTCTTGAACAAAAGTTAAATTACTAGTTTTGATCATGCGTTTAATTTTCAAAAGAAATTCTAAATTTATTTTTCTTTTATTATAGTTTAAAGCTGAAACATTCTTTGCGTATACTTACGTATCGACCTGATTGTTATAGCTTTAAATGATTCAAGTTTATTTTCTTGGTTTTGATTAAGATTTGGACAATCTCTGCGTATATGAAAATATCGATCTGATTGTTAAAAGTTTAATCTTAAATTATTGTTTCGTTCATTTTCTGGATCATCTGAGCATACGTAAGTATCAACCTTGATTCCAAGATTTTGAACAAATTCAAATTGTTTTATATTTTGTTATTTTCAAAAGAAATTCTATTTTGTTTTTGCATGATCAAGCTAGTTAAAATTGAAATATATTGTTTCAAGAACATTATTGATTGGTTAGTTATTCATAAATCGGGGATGTGTTCAAGTAAATGAAAAACATAAAGTATTTGATAATTTTGTTCTTATTTGATATCTTATCTGAGTAATTAAACTTAAAGAGGTTTTATACTGACAATCATCTTTGAATTGTAATTTGTTGTTAAGTATATTCATTAATTCAATCAGGTGTGTTGATAATTGTAATACAATATGATCTCATGTATGGATCTTTCTAAAACAAAAATATGTGATTATTTTGTTAGTATAGTTAGATTTGTTAAATTTGTAGTTTGATTGTTCTAAAAAATTTAAAAATATTACAAAAAGATATTTGTTTTTATCTGATGTTAAATCGATAATTTTTGTTTATTTGGTTTTGACTTTGAAACATTAAAACATTGGTTTGTTTGAAATTTTTAAATAAATTTGAATTTCAAAAGGTTTTCTTGAAGGTTCATTGGAAAGGTTCGTCCAATAGGTTAGTTCATAGGTTCGCCTGAGAGGTTTTTTCACAGGTTCGCCTGAGAGGTTTGTTGAACAGGTTCGTTCAATAGGTTTTGAATAGGTTCGTTTGAGAAGGTTCGCTTGATAGGTTTGTTGATTGGTTCGGTCAACATTCTTGGTCAAAGGTTCCTTCATAGGTTTGTATATATAGACGTTCGTGTGTTAAACGTTCGTCACTTTCATCAGTATTTTTCACGAACCTGTAACTTGTGGATTTAGATTTTTCGATTTTGGATCTCAGATAGTGTTTTTCTTATATCATCAGATTCAGAATTGCCTTGTGATCATAAATAGGTAAAAATATTGAAGATTTACCGGTTAAGTTGGGAGATTTGTTGATTTTAAGATAGGTTTAGTCGAACCTGTTGTTTCGGGTTAAAACCTGTTTAAATCTAGGTTCTGGACAAATTGTTTTCATTAATATTGTTCATCTGTTAATGACAAACCTCTGGATATAAATTTTTTAATCTAATTCGTAGATTTGAAAATTTGATTTTGAACTGGAATAGGTTCGTAGAATGAGTACAAGTTCGCTGGAATCTCTAAGGTTCGTTTGAACTTGATAGGTTCGGGCCGAACCTCTGTACAATTGTGAACCGAACCTTTATTGGTCAAGGTTCGTTTGACCAAGAAGGTTCGTGTGATATCAAGGTTCGCTCATTAAAGGTTCGTTAGGTTTAACAGGTTTGTCTGATCAAGAGGTTCGTCTCAACTTTGGTTCGGCACAGTTCGCTAGTTTCAACACTTAGAATTTTTTTTTAATTTTTTAATTTTTTTAATTTTTTTAATTTTTGTTATTTTTGTTTTAATTTTGTATTTTTTTTCTAATTGTAGAAATGGCAAATCTTACATTTGGTGATAAACACAATTTGTGTGCATACTTGGATCCAACCATAAAGAATGGCAAAGATTTCAGACCTATGATCGTGTTTTTGAGAAGATCGAGGATTTATCATGCCATATCAAACTCATGTCATATTTACAGATCTCATATTCAAAGCTTCTGGGATTTAGCAATGCTAATTACTGTGGATGAAGAATATGTTATTGATGCAAATGTGCTTGGTCAAGCAATTCGAGTTACTGAAGCAGACATTAGGAGGGTGTTACAGTTCGGTGGAGAACCTGCTGGAATGACACTCATTCCTGAAACATGTAGTAAGGGTTGCTTCTTAAGGATTCATTATTTTGGAGTCTACAGTGAGAACTCTATCAAGAAAGGAAAGCTTCCTCTACAATACAAGTTATTGGCTCATGTGTTTTTACACTGCCTGAGTATGAGGAAAGGAACATTTGATGAGTTTCGAGATTTGATGAGATATGCTATGGTAGCTTTGATATTGAACAAAACGTTCAATTTCTCAGCAATGATCTTTAGATATATGTCTGACAACATCACCAAAGCAAAGCACATATTTTATATGTATCCCAGATTCATCCAGATGTTGATTGATGAGAGATTTCCTGAGCAGAACCTGCCTAGAGTTGCTGCTGATATTCTCAAGCTGAAACATATGACTGACTCTAGTCTTGGTCAAGTCAAGATATATCAAAAAGGAACTGATGATATTCTGACTAAGGATGTTGTGGGACATTGTGCTAGAGCCAACTATGTTGCTCCTGATAATGATGCTTGGAGGCATGAAGATTCAAGTTTTGATAGTGAAATGTTGAATGACAATGATGAAAATCAACAACAACCACCACCTTCTCCTCCTAAACAACAAACAAGGAAGTCACAAGCTCAGTCTTCACAATCACAGTCACACAGTCAAAAGCAAACTCAAGGGCCAAGTGTAACTCCTTCTATATTGGTTCCTTTTCAAGTAATATTCCCAGGTCAACAAGGAGATCAAAGGCAACAAGAGGATACTTCTTCTGTACATGTTGAGGGTGAAAATGTTGAAGCTGATGCTGAAGATGAAGAATCAACAGAGTCTGACATGGAGACAGTACATGAAGGAAATAGAATGGTCAGAAGATTAAAGAAAAGACCAATTCAACAACAAAATGAAGAAGCAAGGGAAGAAGCTGATGACCCTAACTTCACAGTTGATGAACCTGAGGCTTCTAGACCTAAGAAGAAAAAAAGGATGGCCAAAGTGCCTAAGAAGAAGAAACAAGGACTCCCCAGGATCATTGTATCATCTCCTGTGGTACTTTCTACTTCACCGGCTTCCATTTTTGTGTCTACACCTGTTACTATTGCTTCAACAGTTCAAGAAGAAGCTGCTATATCACATAGTCATGTTCAAACAATTGTGCTCAGGAAATCTCTCATCAATCAACATCTGGATGAATCTGGGATACATGTAAAATCTGTCCTTTGCTTTGGTGATGTTATCAGACATATATCTGAAGATCATCGCTGAGAAATTGAACGGTTTGTTCAATATCAAAGCTACCATAGCAGATCTCATCAAATATCGAAGATCATCAAATGTTTCTTTCCTCATATTCAGGCAGTGTAACAACACATGAGCCAAAAACTTGTATTGTAGAGGAAGCTTTCTTTTCTTGATAGAGTTCTCACTGTAGACTCCAAAATAATGAATCCTTACATCTTTCAGGAATGAGTGTCATTCCAGCAGGTTCTCCACCGAACTGTAACACCCTCCTAATGTCTGCTTCAGTAACTCGAATTGCTTGACCAAGCACATTTGCATCAATAACATATTCTTCATCCACAGTAATTAGCCTTGCTGAATCCCAGAAGCTTTGAATATGAGATCTGTAAATATGACAGGAGTTTGATATGGCATGATAAATCCTCGATCTTCTCAAAAACACGATCATAGGTCTAAAATCTTTGCCATTCTTTGTGGTTGGATCCAAATATGCACACAAATTGTGTTTATCACCAAATGTAAGATTCGCCATTTCTGCAATTAGAAAAAAAACACAAAATTAAAACAAAAATAACAAAAATTAAAAAAATTAAAAAAATTCTATGTGTTGAAACCAGCGAACCCCTGTGCCCACACTTCAATCAATCATTCTCAGCTTCCACTTCTCAGAAAGAAGATAACCATACAGTCACCAATATGAAGACATACAAATTTGATAAAGTGACAATAGAAGTTGCCAAGGAGCATATGGGTCTTCTGTCTACTCTTGTGAGCTCTTATGATGGACTACTAGCCAGGAAGATTGGTAATCCTCACTTGACAAATGAAGATTATTCACAGATTGACCCGGATGATATGGAGAGGATAGGGATCATGTGGGCTCTTGCCAGTGCAGTAAGAAGAGCTAAGGATTTTGTAAGAAGAACTGGAAAAGACATCAAACTAAACAAGGATTCAAATTTTGGTTTTGATATGTTATCTGTCACTTGCTATAACTGTGTTGAAAAATGACACTTTGCAAGACAATGCAACAAACCAAAGAAGATGGGCAATAAGAATCCTTTTTAGAATCAAAGATCATAGTTTGCTATGATGGTGAACACTTCTGCTACCTCTCAGTCAGATCAGGTATATGATGAGTGTTCTTCTTCCCATTCTATATGCTTTAACTGTATTGACCATGACAGTAAGGTCATGGCTTATCAAAAGCACAATTCTGACTTGATCAGCGATCTTAACCAAATGATTGAAGCAAATAGAATTTTAAAATCAAATGAAAAAGGTTTTCAGGCTAAAATTGATTTGTTAAACAGGGAGTTACATGAGGCTGAGATCGCTCTGCTCAATAAGCAGGATGCAATTACTTCTTATCTCAACACTATCAATGAGACTAAGAAGAAACTTGCAATAGTCAAGTGTGACTATGAGACTTTAAGCCAGAAGCTCAAGAGCTATGAATGCTCTTCATACATTATTGAGCACATGATCAGTAATAGGACTGATCAAACTGGGAAGGGTACATAAACAAAATATAATCATTGTCCCCCACCAGTCTTGAACTGCTTTGTCAACTCTCCAAATGACAAAGAGATTAAAGACTTTCAGGTGAAAACTGCATTAGTTATTGATCCTATTGGGATTATTTCTAATGAGGGTTCCTCAATGTGTGAGGAATCTTTTGTGGAGGGCGTGGTTGAAGATTGGGTCTCTGATTCTGAGGATGAGTATGATGTTTATCCTCTAGTGTCTTGTGTTAAGAATCAGACATTTGTTGCCAAAAAGGCTGACCCAATCTTACTTAAGACAAACATAGCATCAAAGTTATACAAAGCCATCTGCTTTGTGAAGTCTTCACAAGATGGTGAAGCAAGTGAGACCAAAGAGACTGATAAACTTGTTTTTAATGGTACAAAGGGTTTGGGTTTTGTACAAGACAGGACTAAGAAACATGTTTTTCAAACGAAAAATTCTCAGTCTAAAGTCAAACAATTTTATCATAAAGACAAAAAAGTTTTCTTTGAGTGTGGCGCACCTGGACATGTTGTCAGATTTTGTCCTCATATGATCAGACCTAAGGTTGCACCACCCAGAAAACAAAATCAGCATTTTATTAAACAAGTCAAATCTGATTATAAATCATCTCAAACAACCCCAAACAACCCAATCCTGTCAAGCCTTTGGTTAAGGGTAAAGGGAAAGTTGTGAATTTGGATGTTCCTAAGGTTGTTAATGTCTGGAAAGTTAAGTCTTCTGAGACTTCAGTTTCAAATACCCCAGACAAGGCAACCCCAGATGGAAAATGGATTGATGTTTGGATCCGAGACTCATTAGGTCAACCCAAGACTGTGAAGGCTTGGGTTCCCAAGTTGAACTACTAGTTTGTGTTTGTGCAGGTTGCCCCAACTACTGCTCTTAACAGCACTTGGATCATTGATAGTGGGGCTTCAAGGCACATCACTGGAGATATTTCGCTGCTCACCAATGTCAATTCAATTCGAGGTGGATATGTAGCGTTTGGCAGTGACAAAGGTGGGTTCATTACTGGAGAGGGTAGTTTTTCAAATGGCCAAGTTTCATTTGACAAAGTCAAATATGTGAAGCAGCTAGAGAACAATCTTCTTTCAGTCTCATAGATTTGTGACAAGAAGTACAAAGTTCTTTTTGATGACTTCAGGTGTAACATTCTCAAGCAAGGCATCACTATTCCTGAAGACTGGATTCTGATGTCTGCACCCCGTAAGCAAGATTTGTATGTTCTCAACATGGCTACAGCTTCAACAACATCCTCCTCAGCCTCATGTTTTATGTCAAAATCTACAGAGAAAGATTCTATTCTTCGGCATAAGAGGATGGGCCATTTGATTCTACGTAAGATGAACCATTTGGTACACAACAGTTTTGTTGAGGGTGTCAGCTTAAGGAATTTCATGCTGTCTGATATATGTGTCTCGTGCAAGAAGGGAAAGCAAACCAAGCAGTCTCACAAGTTGAAAAAATATCATTCAATCGCTGTTCCTCTTGAGCTTCTTCATATGGATTTATTTGGTCCAGTCAACCGCAAGAGTATAGCTAAAGATCAATACTGCTTAGTCATCACTGATGAGTATTCCAGATATTCTTGGGTTTTCTTTCTAAAAGAGAAATCAGATTCATTCAAGTGTATTCAAGTTTTGGTAACTAAACTTGAATCACTTTATAAGCTCAAGATCCATATGCTTAGAATAGATAATGGGACAGAGTTCAAGAATCACAATATGGAAAACTTCTGCAGTGAACGTGGCATTGTCCAACAATTCAGTGCTCCATATGTCCCACAAATGAATGGCGTTGTTGAGCGCAAGAACAGAACATTGATTGAGGCTGCTCAGACTATGCTTGCTGATTCATCCCTTCCAGTTCAATTCTGGAAAGAAGCTATTGCAAATGCTTGCTACACGTTGAACCGGGTTTTGATAGTCAAGAGACATGGGAAGACTTTCTTTGAGCTGCTCCACAATAGAAAGCCTAATCTTAAGTATCTTGAACCTTTTGGTGCTCCGTGCACGATGCTTAAGATACACGAGCAAGGAAAGTTCAATGAGAAGGTGGAAGAAGGGTATTTTCTTGGGTACAGCACTCTAAATAAAAGGGTCAACGATAGATCAAATCAAAATGTGGAGTGGTACCACGTGGATGTTAAAATACATTCTATGCCCCCACCTGGGAAAGGTCCAGACTGGATGTTTGATTATTCAGACCTTTTCGACTCTTTCAATATGCCTCCCATGTATTCAGATGAATATGCTGCTGTTCAAATGATGTTTGATGCACAAAATGCACCTGATGAACCTGTTCAACCTTCCTCAGCTTCAATTCCCATACAGATACATGATGACAGCGCAGATACAGATGACAATCCAGTTCAACCAGTTGCCTCCGAACCAAATGTTGACAACATTATACCTGCACTTGAGGACTTGAATCTGAACAACCTTGATCCACAGGTTGAGGTTCCTGCTCATCCTGTTGGAAGAATTAATCACATTCATCCTCATGAAAATGTTATTGGATGTCCGTCTGATGGGGTTAAGACAAGAAATCAACTATCTTCAGGTGGTCTTGCAGATACTCTTGACTTTGCTGATGTCAACTATTGTGCCCATTCTTGCTTTATCTCTCAAGTTGAACCAAGAACCGTCACTGAAGCATTGAGAGAAGAATCGTGGGTTGATGCCATGCAAGAAGAAATCTTGAAATTCAAGAAACTCGGTGTTTGGAAACTTGTTGACAAAGCGAAAGGTGCAAAGGTTATAGGCACAAGATGGGTTCTTTGTTACAAGAAGGACGATCACGGGATCTTTGTGCGAAACAAATCACGTCTGGTGGTGTAGGGATTCAGAAAAATTGAGGGACTTGACTACAATTAAGTGTTTGCACCGGTTGCTCGTCTCAAAGAAATTTGTATTTTCTTGGCATATGCATGCTTCCAGAAATTTAAAGTTTATCAAATGGATGTCAAGAGTGCATTCCTTCACGGTGTGATCAATGAAGTGGTGTATGTCAATCAACCTCCCGGGTTTGAAGATCCATTGCATCGTGACCAAGTCTACAAGCTAGACAAGGCCTTGTATGGATTGCACCAAGCTCCGCGAGCGTGGTACGAGATACTGTCGACTCACCTTCTGAACAACGGGTGCAGAAGAGGTGTCATTGACTGCACTTTCTTTATTCGAGAGAAGGATGGTGATTTACTCTTGGTGCAAGTTTATGTGGATGACATCATTTTTGGTTCTACAAATGATGTTTTGTGCAAGGAATTTGAGAAGGTGATGAATGACAAGTTTGAAATGAGTTCTATGGGGGAGATGAAATTTTTTCTTTGGTTGCAGGTGGATTAATCTGACGCAGGAATCTTCATTCATCAGATAAAATACGTTGGTGACATTCTGAGCCGTTTCAGTATGTCGGATGCAAAACCTGCTGGTACCCCACTGGCTGTAAATCACATGATTACACCAGATGAAAAGGGGGAGTTAATCGATGCCACTCTGTACAGAGGAATGATTGGATCCCTCATGTATCTTACTGCCTCTCGGCTAGACATCATGTTCGCCACATGCTTGTGTGCTCGCTATCAGTCCAAACCAAGAGTACCACATCTGATTGCTGTGAAGAGGATTTTGCGTTATCTGAAGGGAACTCCGGATCTTGGCTTATGGTACCCTAATGATGATAACTTTGAGCTTACTGCATACAGTGATTCAGACTATGGTGGATGCAAAAGGGATTTCAAGTCAACATCTGCAGGATGTCAGTTCTTTGGAAACCGTTTAGTTACCTGGCAGTGCAAGAAGTAGACGTCGGTGTCTCCTTCAACTTGTGAAGCTGAATGTATTGATGCTGCTAGTTGTAGCTCACAAATCATCTGGATACAAAAACAACTCAAAGACTATGGGTTACATTTTTCTAACACTCCTATATATGTTGATAATATTGCCGCCATAGCTGTCACTAAAAACCCAGTCCAGCACTCGAAAACCAAACACATCGACGTATAATATCACTTTATACGTGATTGTTTTGAAAAGAAGCTAATCAATGTTGTTAAAATTCACACTGATCACCAAAAAACCGATCTTTACACAAAAGCTTTTGATAAACCCAGATTTTTATATCTGTTATCGGCTAATGGTGTTTTTCAAAAGGATAAAGCCATTCCTTCATCTGAATCAAACAAATGATCATTGTTTTCTTAGTCAGGTTCTTTTGTTTTATTTTTGTTTGTCAGTAATTCTGTTATTTTTCTTTCACTTAATCAAAAACTCAGAATGATTTTCAATTTTAGCTTTTTAGGGGGAGAAAAAGTCATTTAATTTGAAAAACCAAAAACATTTGAAAATTTTGAAAAACCAAAAACATTTAAAAAAATTGTAAAAATGAGAAAGTCTTGTTTGAGAAAGTGATGTGTTAACCTATCATGTCTTAAAAGAAAAAAGTGAATGTGTAAGTCAGTCAGAAAATATGAGTGATCATTAATTTGTATAGAAATGATGTATTGTCAGGTTTAAAGTGGACAAGTATATCAGTAATTAAATCATAAGACAAATGTGTCAGAAGTGTTACTTTCATTAATGTTGATTTGATGTGATTAGGTGTATGTGTCATTTTTTCTTGAAAGACTGCTCACAAAAATATGTGTTTCTTAATTGTTTTAGTTTTAATTTTTAGTTGTACAGTTGTCTTTCGTTTCAGAAAAATACAAAAAGATTTTAAATTTCAAATTTGTTTTTAAATGATCATTTGTGTGTTCAAATGTTCAATCATATCTGAATCCGTCACCAAATCAGACTAATCTTCATAATGGTACTTGTTTAAATGTTCAAAATGTCCAATTTGAAATTAATTTGTGTTTGTGAGTGCAAAGTTTCATTCATCCGAATGAATCAGGCGAAAGACTCATTCGACCAAATGAATCATTCATGCGAATGAGTCATTCGGCCGAATCAATCTGATGCGAAGTAACTTATTCAGTTGACCCCTAAGCCAAATGAGACTTCCTATATATTGGGTGTTTCGGCCGAACCAACTCATTCTCCCCAAAATTCATTCGCTCGTTCTACTGTGTGCACCCTTTCGGCCGACTCACCTTTTCTCAACTTTTCTTTTATTTTTCACCGATTAACTTGACCATACTGCTTGTATTTCTTCTTGTGATTTAGATAGGTACTATTGGAACCAAGATATTCCAATTTTTACCATGGATTTGTTGTGAACAGCCCTCGGCTTAGGGTTTTAGGGCTCGTACCTGTAACCATCTAATAAATGGATAAAATGAACCCTAAATCACCTAAAATCTGTTCCTAAATATTAGTCGGACATTTCTGAACCAAATGGCGTAAATTTTGTGGTCAAATTTGTGGTTTTGGAAACTTGGAGTTTTGAAATCCTTTGGTCGACCGAATGAAGCCATTTGACCGAATGACGCTCTTTAGGCCATTGTCGTCATTCGTTGGTCATTCGGACGACTTGACTCTTTCGGTCAATGAGTCAACCGAATGAGTTCATTCGTCTTTCATTCAGATGGCATGACCCATTCGGTCATTGGACTCATTCGCCAAGTCTCATTCGGGCATTGATGTCTCATTCGCACAAGTTGTATACTTGTGTAAAATTTTTGATTTTACTCAATTGCTTAACTGAATTGAACTGACATGTTAATTCTCTTGTTTTTCAGTGTGGCAGACTACAAAGCTGTGACAAAGAACAATATCTGTGCTCATTTTGATCTTGCCACCAAGAACGCCAGGCACTTTACAGAGATTATTACATTTCTCAGGCATTCTAGGATCTTCACTGCCATATCTACTATCTATGATCCCTATTTGTCACACCAGAGATTTCTGGAGATCTGCAGACATAGATTGTGAGGTCGAGCCTCCTGTGATCAAAGGCAAGGTGCGAGGACACGATGTTATAGTTTCTGCTGAGCACATTAGGAGGATTTGTGGATTCCAAGATGCACCTGATCATCTATTTCTACTTGATCGCTATCTTGTTCGAGGATGCTTTATGCGATGCAAGTACGATGGTGACTTAGAAGTCGGAATCCTGAACAAAGCTTTCTATCTCCGCAGTTCAAGTACTTAGCTCACGTACTCATTCACTGTTTGGGTTCCAGACGTGGGGGATTTGATGAGCTCAGAGAGACTTCACATGGTGCGTTCGTGGCTTTGGTGTTGAATCTACCATTCAACTTCTCGGAAATGGTATTCACGCATTTGAAGGAAAATGTCTATCTCAAGGGTGACAAGAAGTTCCTCATGTACCTGAGATTTCTTTAGCAGATCTTTGATGCACAAGTGCCTAATCTACCGAAGGACAGTTCAGGCATTATTCGATTAGAGCACATGAATGACATCACTCTTAGCATAGTTTTATCATACAGAGGAAAGGAGACGAAGCCTCCAGTTCGTGCTCTATTCGGCCATCTTCTCAACCCTGATTATATTGCTCCTGGTGGAAGGAAATGGAGACATAATGATTCTGATTCAGACTTAGAGGATATCATAGAGCCAGGTGGTGATGATGGAGATGATGGTGATGATGGTGTAGATGTTGGTGCTGGTGATGTGGGTGTTAGTGGTGCAGGTGTTATTGCTAGTGATGTTTCTGATGTTGGTACTGGTGTTGGAGTTAGTGTTTCTGTTTCTGTTGCTAGTGATGATGAAGTAGATGTTGGTTCTTTACTAGATTTGGATTTCATGACTTCACTGAGGCCACCGTCTCCACCCCATTAGAGATGGGTGGTACCACTTCAGCAGAGGAGAGAGATAATTCAGATGAATCAGGTGATGCTGGTGGTGAAGATGATGATGAAGAAGGCTCTGACAGCTCAGATTCTGACAAGCCATATGATGAGTTTGAGAATTTTATGGTGGGCAAGAGGCTAGTAAAGAAGAGGAAGAGGCCCAGTATGACAGAGCAGGAAAGTGAGGAGATCAGGAATCTGTCTTTTGTCCCTGAGTTTGACTTTTCTCTTCCCCCACGTACTTCTGTTTCTACATCTACTGCTGCTGCTACTGCTATCCAGTCCATATCATCCCCTCCTGCAAAGAGAAGAAGGACACGCTTTGTCCTACAAAGACGGTCAGAGTCGGTGTCTGTTGCAGCATTCACTGTTATATCAGCTGCAACAGTCTCGACTTCTTCACTAACCAGGTCAAGGGCTATACATACACTTGCTATTTCTACCCCTCTGACCTCCTCTGTTGCTGCCCCACCTGTTTTCACTGCAGCTTCTTCTAGTCCCTCGACCACTCGAGCTGATCCATATACACCTACTGTTTCAGTTGCTGAAATACTCGGTACACTGAACAGTCTGGTTCTTAGGCTGATGGAGAGGAACCACCAGCAGGATGAAGTGATTGCCCAACTTACACAGAGGGTCAGCGAGCAAGATCCTCTTTTATTATATGCTGTTGACCAACAGGCAGACTTGAGGGCTAGATCTGCTGAGCAGGAGGAGCGATTGCTCAAGTATGTTGATGAGCACAACCAGTTGGCACTGACTGCCTCGGGATTCTGTGATAGGATTCTAGCTCTTGAGGCTGAAAACTTGCGATTAGCTTAGCAAGTTGAAAGCCTTAAAGATGCTACTCCTATACTGGAGGCCTCTAAGCCTGCCTCCAATGATTCAGATAAAGATGAAGAAGAAGAAGACGAATCTGATGAGGAGAAGGTTGATTACGAGGATACTGATAAAGTTGATAATTCAGATGATGATGATGATGATAGTTTCGAAAGTGGGTCTGCTAGTTCATCAAGTGCGTCAGGGCAGTAGTCCCCTCCCACTGAGATCCGGACAAAGACAAGGCACGACAAAGGTGCCAAACCTTCTCCTCCTCAAACTGAAGAGTCTAAAGCTGCAGAATAATTGAAGCAATGCCAGTGAGGCGGATTTTGGACGAAAAGATTACTATGATTTTGGACTCTCAGGGCATTATTCAACATTCTTTTAGCTACGATAAGGAGGAAGGAGAGATTATCCACTGTTTGACTAAGGAGCAAATTGCAGAACTTTTCAGGTTAAATCGTGACGAGGTGATTCTGGATGAAGCTACCATTCCTGCCTCTGATATTCCTTCTCCTGAAGCCTTTGATGACATCAATGAAGTTATTTTGGAGGATATCATTGAGCAATAGGACATCAAGTATACTTCAGTTGAGCATGAACTGCCTACCTTCACTGATCTTTTCGGTCAACACACTGAGGAGGAGCTAAACAGGAGGTTGAAGAAAAGGTCAGCAGTAGTGAGTCATCAGCAGAAGACATTTAGAAAAGAAAAGAGGAATGGGAAGCTTATTGGCAAGTGTTAAAAAGGAAAGCGTAGCTCCAATGATAGCTTCACACACTAAAGTTTACAGGACCAAGGGATACAGATCCAAAGGTCAAATTCTAAGCTGGGCATACTTTCAAGATTTGAACTGCTATGAACTCCAGAGGGAGCGAGGAATACAGTACTTCTGGTATCCCCATGACTTCAAGACGTTGCCAGGATTTGAAGTAAATCAACTCGCACGTTTGAAGATTCTTTATAGTGAAGATTCGGGGATGTCAGCTTGGTTCTCAAGGCAGATTCAATATGAGTACCAAAAGAGATGGATTAATTTCAAGCCTCAGGAACCAGAAAGATATTATCAACCAGAGATCAACGCAGATACCCGCAGACACAAAGTCATCCTGAAGTGGCTACCTCCAAAAGTAATGTGGAAGATTCCATTGCGGAAGATGCCTCAGGACTTCTTGGACATTTTCCGATGGTGGTATTATGATGGGAGAACTACAGAGGCAGTAATTGTGCTATGTAAAGAAAACAAATGGGATACGGTGCGCATATTTGATCCCATGTGGCTGACAAATCTGTCACACAATAATGTAAAGGCTCTGTGCAGCTGCCAGATTTTCTTTGCTGTAGAAGATATGGAACAAGCACTACAATTCATGAGAGTCATCCGGATTTGCATCGTGTTAGGAATTCATACCCGCTTTGACTGGAAAGCTATTTTTGACAAATATTTCAAGAAGGCTGCTAACAAGTAACGAACTAGGTCTAAGGAGGAGTATGTTAGTGCACAGAAATGTCCCTAGTTCTATGTTTTGTATGATCTTATTGTATAAAGTTTATCGTATTAATGAAGATCAGTTATTCTATATTGTTCTTTACTGTTTATTCAAGTTTATATATATTTGACTATGGTTGACTTTGATTATATATATCATATAGACCCATTCGTGCAAATGACCCTAAAAACAAGGTCATTCAGGCGAATGAACGCCTAGCAACTGACCGGGGCGAATGAACGAGTCATCCGCATGACTCCTTCTGTTGACCAAGCTCATTCGGCTGAGCCATTCGCCGAATGAGTGATTCAGTCACTCACTCGGCCGAATGAGTGCAGTCTATATACACTTCTGCAAAGAGATTCAAACCTAACTTTTCCGAGCCTCCTCTTTTCCCAAAGCACACTAGAGTCATACCCTTAGGGTTTTGAGTGGTTCTTTCATCTCCAACTTCGATTCTCACCCCGTGGTGTTCGATCTTGGTCAAAACATTGATTCTTCATCATCGGATTGCCACGGAGCCTGTTGATTTCGATTGGAAAACCCTGGAATAGGATTCCGCACTATTTTATTGACTGTAAACCAGATCTACCAAGGAACCGAGTTGATTTCTAGGGTTCCTTAGGCCCTACATGTAGTTATATAAGGTCGTTATTCTTCAGAAGTTATGTTTAGGTAGTGAGTTTCTGAGTGTCAGAAATCATTTCACTTCCCAATTAACCACTTCACCTAACCGTCCAAATAAAATCGTTTTGTATTTTTCTTTAATTTTGGAAAGGAAAAATCTTTTTTTTGTTTTCTTAAATTCCACTCCCCCTAAACTTGTAGATCATCTTAAACTGACTCAAAAACCAAAAATATTTTTGTTTTTTTTTTGTAAATAGATTTAAGAACTGAAAATCTATTTAATGTTTTTTTTAAATATTCTCCCCTAAATTTGTGATCTAAAAATTAAAATACAACAAAACAAAAATTTTATAGTAATTACAAAAATTGTTTTTAATCAAAACTTATTAGTTTAAGAGAGGCAACTAGATGATGGAAACGAGCTGTGTAGAACGGTTTTGTGAAAAGATCCACGAGATTATCATCCGTGTGGACCTGTTCAAGATGGATGAACTTCCGTTCGAAACAGTCACAGATAAAGTGAATCCAGATGTCTCTATGTTCAGTTTTGGAGTGTTGTACCGGATTCTTGACGATCCATATAGCGAATTCATTATCACAATATATAGGAGAGTCAAGAAAGTTCAAACGGTAATCGAGAAGCTGTTGTTACATCCAGATATCCAGAGAATAGCAACTAGAGGCAGCGACATACTCAGCTTCCGCAGTGGAGGTTGACACGGTTGTCTGCTTCTTGCATTGCCACGAGACGAGGCGATCTCCTAAGTACTGACATCCACTTGTGGTTGACTTCCTATCTAAGTAACCACCAAAATCACTATCAGAGTAAGCAATTAAACTAAACTCAAAGTTCTTAGGACCACAAACCGAGACGAGGTTTCCCAACGAGGTAGCGAAAGATCCTCTTGACAACAATTAGATGAGATGCCTTCGCATTTGCTTGATATCTAGCACACTGACATAAAGAGAACATAATGTCTGGTCGGCTAGCGATCAGGTACATCAGTGAACCAATCATCGAACGGTAAAGGTGCTGATCAACATCTTCACCATCAGAATCCGAAGTCAAGATAGGACGTGCAGCCATAGAAGTGGATACGGGCTTTGAGTCCAGCATGTTGAACTTGGTGAGAATGTTGGTAACATACTTGCCCTTATGAATCAACACACCCTTAGGATCCTGCTTTACCTGAAGACCCAAGAAGAAGGTCATTTCCCCCATTGCACTAATCACAAACTTCTTCTTCATGATAGCCTCAAATTCTTTGCACCGCACCGAGCTCATGGAACCAAAAGTAATGTCATCCACATAGATTTGGATGAGAATCAAATCATCCTTACCTCTGCGAATGAACAATGTCTGATCTATGACTCCCCGGGTATAACCATTTGCAAGCAGATGATCCGTAAGTGTTGCATACCATGCTCGTGGTTCCTGATGAAGACTGTATAGGGCTTTGTCTGGCTTGAATACATGGTCGAGATACTACGAATCCTCGAACCTCGGTGGCTGACACACACGGATCTCTTCCTTGACCTTTCCATACTAGAAGGTTGTCTTCACATTCATTTGATAAACAGTGAAGTTCATGTAGGAAGCATAGGCCAAGAATATGTGGACAGCTTTAAGTCTTGCGACTAGAGCAAAGACTTCTTCATAGTCAATCCCCTCTTGTTGGTAGAATTCATGGACTACCAACCTAGCTTTATTCCTGTTGATCACACCCGAATCATCTCTCTTGTTTCTAAATACCCATTTGGTTCTGATTGGCAGTTTCCCCTTGGGCAACGGAACCAGATTCCACACCTGGAGCTTCTGAAACTGCATCAATTCTACTTGCATCGCCTCAAACCAGCTTGACTCCTTAAGAGCCATCTAGACATTATTTAGATCTACATGTGAAATAAAGCAACAATACAAAGAAGAATTAATTGGACCTGATTGACTGCGTGTGATAGTTCCTTCAGGAAAGGTGCTCTGAGCTGGAATGGATCTGCTCCTAGTAAGAACTCCTTCTGAAAGAGGTCCAATAATGTTCTCCACTAGGTTATTCTTGTTGATGCTTAAGGTGGGAACTTCCTCCACAGCCAAATTGTCGAATAGGTTACTGATATGAGTTAGCTGATCTTCACTGGAGGAAGAGGTGTTGTCAATGAGAATGGTCTCACTTGCCTCAGCTTCAGTATCCACACAGTGTTGCTTAGGGATGTGGTCTGAGAACAGTGAATTGTAAAATGTCTGGTGGGAAGAAGATGAAGTGTGATCTATCTCCAGAATTGGTTGGACAAACGGAGAAATCTCTGGATCTGATTGGATGACTTCATTGATCGGAGTTGGCTGAGTGGGTGGAACTCGATCATACATGCGTGGTGGGTCAACGGTCAGAAGCTTAGGGTCACATGGAACGTAGTCAACCCTATAGTCCACGTCGTCAATCTTGTAGAAATTGTCTTTAGGCTCAGATGGTCATGTACTCTCAGATGAAGAGTTGAAGGGGTTAAATGTAAAATCGTACTGAAATAGCCAGTTTGGACTAGAACCGAAATCGGTGTTGTTCATCTCTTGCCAATCAATGAAGTATGACTCCACAATCATCCAGGTCTTCTTGTTGTATACCCGGTAAGCAGCTTTCCCAGACAAATAGACCATGAAGTAACACTCATCAGCCTTGTCATCAAACTTGTGATTCGGCTCAGTGTCGAGGAGAGTGCAAGGACAACCAAACGACTTGAAGTGACCGACCCTCGGCTTCTGGTTGAAGAAAATCTCATAGGGAGTCTTCTGATGGTGCTTGTTAAGTAGAGCTCGATTTTGAACATAGCAAGTTGTGTTAATAGCTTCAGCCTAGAAGAGGATTGGCAGTTTAGACTCTGACAACATGGTTCGTGCAGCCTTGATTAGCGTTCTATTCCTTCTCTCAGCAACTCTATTTTGCTGAGGTGTACGAGCTTCACTATACTGTCAAGCAATTACCTTCTCATCTCAGAAATCAATAAGTGTCTAATTTCTAAATCCGGTGCCATTGTCAATTCTGATAACCTTAACCTTTGAATTCTTCTGATTCTTGATCAGGGTGATAAACTTCTTCAGGATCTTTGGTGTCTCATCCTTCTTGGCCAGAAAGAACACCCAAGTGAATTTGGAATAATCATCTATTATAACGAGACAGTATGACCTTTTAACAATCCTTAAGACATTAACTGGTCCGAATAGATCCATATGGAGAAGCTGCAAAACTGATGGTATTGAGTTGAACAGTTTGGGCATGTGGGGTCTCTTGTGTAGCTTCCCCTTGGCACATGCGATGTACTTCTCAATTATTGAGAAGTCCTTAGAAGGTAGGACAATGACATGATCTCCCTTTGCCAGTCGGTTAAGATTCTTCAAGTTGACATGACCGAGTCGGCGATGCCATAGCAGACAGTCAGTCTCTAATGCCATAGAAAACAAATAGGTGTTTTCTGTGTATGATTCAGAATTCATGTTGATGATATAGGCATTGTTGATTCTTGGAGTCCTCATCAAGATCCATTTCTCCAGTATGAAAAATCTTGGCTTCAAGATAAGACACTCTTTGTTTGAGAAGTGTGTTGAAAAGCTCTTGTCACAGATCTGAGAAATAATCAACAAGCTGTGGTTTAGTTCTTCAACATAGTACACATCTTCAAAACTCAGAGTTCCATTAGTAACCGTGCCCTTCATGCTGATTTTCCCACCTTTGTCTACAGCAAACGAGACATATCCTCCATTAAATTGTGTGACTTCATGCAACTGAGAAAAATCCCCAGTCATATGCCGGGAACAACCACTATCCACGTACCAAACATTCTTCAGCTTATTTGGTCGTCCTTGCATGGTACACACACATTTAATGAGAAATGGGTACCCAAATCATAACAGATTTAGGTACTTGTGGAACCTTGGGCCATTTCTTGATATTTCCCATGGGCTTGTCTGATTTTGTCCTGACATTCATGGGCATGACACCATGGCCATGATCAATTGGTTTTAATTGAGGTTTCAAGTGTGGTTTATTCTTCCACTGTGGTTTACTTTTAGATTTGGAAACCCTTGATTTTTTTTAATGAAAACTAGATTGATTTTGTTTTGCTGGTTTGGCCCTTTTGGCAGTGGGATGATTCAGAGTCATCTTCTGAGGTTTCACCTTAGGCTTGGAAGATTGGTCAGTCCTCATTGGTCTTTTAGTAGGTTTAGCCTTGGATGTGACCTTCTGATTCTTCCCATAGAAGAATTCAGTAAGTCGGTGCAGACAGTGTCTAGCAATATGGCCTGGTCTTCCACAAGCATAGCAGGATACCTTGTCATGAAACTCCTTAGGCTCAAATGGCCTTACATCACAATCACTCAGTCTAGAGATAGAACTTGTGGAAGCTTGTTCCAATGACCCAGCTAGAATATAAGGTTCACAATTAGGGTTTAACTTTGAACCTACCTCAGGAGTGACTGTGGAATGAGCTTGATTTACCAGCTCTAACAAAAGGAGAAGAATCTAATTCTAAGACAATTTTGTTTTTAATATCAACATCATTTTTAACAAATTTAGTCTTAAAATTCGTAATCATTTCATTTGGTTTAATTGTGATTGATTCAAATCTTCCAACAAAATCAACTATTGGAACAAAATGTGATTTGCTACGTGAAGTTGAACAATCCATGCTTCTGCTTGCACTTCTTTCTTCCTTCTTCTCCCTTGAACCTGAAACACTCAAACTTTCTACACACACCTTAGAATTATCAGAATCATAAAGGTCAGACAAGACAGGATCTGCTGTAAGTTGCACTGGTTTGTTAGAACCAGTGGTGAACTCAAACCTTCAGTCTGACTTCAATAGCAGATCATCAACAGATGTGTTGATATTGGGCATGATGGAGTTGTCATGGTTAATGAAGGTTTCACCTCAGTAAAACCAAGCCCAATTTTCTCCTTTCTCCTATTCTGAACATCAATCATGTTAGCCACCACAGTACTTGAATATTCATATTTATCAGCTCTGATTTTAGCTTTGGATAATTATGTCTTAGCTTGTTCTAACTATGAGGAGAGTTCATCTATCCAACGCCTGGCGTCCTGATAGTTGTACTCTTTGTCACTTAAAATTCCTTTTAATTGTGAAATATCACGCCTTTAAGCGTCAAGTTCCTTTTTGAGAAGTTCTTCATTTTTAAGAAATTTAGAGTTGAAATATTTAAGTCCTCATTGTGAGAACGCTATTTGAAAAGTTTTTCAATGCAAGATTTAGAGAAGAGATTTTCTGTTACCTCATTGCGTTTATCTTCCACCTCAGCCATGAACGCATGGCTCAAAGTCATCTCAAGCTCCTGCACCTGGTAACTCCAGTCATAAGAGTTGGTTTCTTGTGTAACCAGTGCCTTGTATGTTCTAGCTCCAGTTGCAGCCTTCTCTTCAGGCTTCTTGTCTGCCTTTTTCAAAACCTTGGGCAGCTTACATTCCCTAGCAAAATGACCCGGATGTTCACAATTGTAGCACATGAGTTTTGACTTGTCGAATCCCAACTTTCTTCCTGGGTTGTTCCCAAAACAGTTCCTGCCATACGTCTTAATAAACTTCTTGACCTAGAAAACTGTCATGGCCATCTGCCATGAGATATCCATTTCTTCAACATCAGCTGGGTTGATCTGCTCCAGATTTTCTTGAGCAAGATTGGCCGGTGCCAATTCTCTAGCAATGAATGCGCTATAACTGTTCATAAACCCTTTGAACAGTAGCAGAATCTCCTCACTCTCAGGGCTGATCTTGGCACCGAACTGGCTTGCCCATATGAGATGAATGCAGTCTCGAAATGAACAGACTGAGATGTTGAAGTTTGGTAATGCTGAGAACCAGAAGCTTGATAATTGATGGCAGATAATAGAGCAACATTCTCAGATCAGGGAGTAATACCCATGGAACTAGCATGATTAAGCTTCCTTGGCTTGTCATCCATGTCATATGAGTTGATGATCTAGATCAAATCAGTGAGAGTAGTCTTGTACATGTCCTTTGTCCTCTTGATTGTTGTGCAGTTGGAGTTCCAGTTGTACGGCAGTGAATTCAAGAGTTTCTTGTTGACTTCTCCCTTTGACATTTCTACCCCAATACTTGTCATCTCTTTCATAAGGTGAGTGAATTGGTTGAGTTGGGCTTCTCAGGACTTACCCTTAATATGATAAAACATGTTTAAACATTGTCTCAACATGTCCTTACGACTCTCCCTCATATCCAAGTTTCCCTCGAAGCGTTCAACTAAGACGTCCCAAAGTTGTTTGGCGGTCTGGTGCTCCTTAAACCCATGAGCCACATCAGTAGACAGCGCCATAGTGATTGAGGGTAGGTCTTGTCATCCTTTTCCTTCAATGGGATGTCGTTTTCAGCGTACAACTCTGGATCCTTGGGAATTAGCCCATTCAACTCACTCTGGTACATCGGCACATAAGGCCGTTCCTCTATCGATCTCCATAGCTTGGGATCTGTGCACTTGATGAAAGACTGGAATCTGAACTTCCAATCTTGGAAGTTGTCTACTGACACAAGCCTTAGTGGCTTAGTTCACGTACCTATCTCATTGTCCAAATTAAGCAGGTTAGACAAGTTAGTCAGATTCTTAGAAGACATGTTGAGCAGAAAATTTTCTAAGTCCTAGTTCTCGATTTCCAGAAGTTCCCGAAGTCCCTGATGTTCTTGAAACCCTTAAGTATCCGAAGTCCAAGTGATACACCAAATCCAAGTAGTACTTGAAAGTCCAATGATACTCAAAGCTTGATACTCGAAGTGATGTAATCGAAGAGGAGTTCACGAACTTTGAGTGTTCGAACATAAGTACTCGAAAGGCTGAACTCGAAACAGCGATCTCGAAAACCAAGTATTCGAAACTTTGTACTCGAAAGCCTGTACTTGAAGATTTGTTCTCGAAAACCAAAAACTCAGAACCAATTCTGTTAATGTTGCTGAACTTGAACTATAGTACTAGAAGACCTGTACTCGAAAGGCTGTACTCAAAGCAATGTTCTTGAAAAGTAGAACTCAAAAAATACTTGAAAATTTCTAGAGAGAAATTCTACAAGATTTAGAGCTCCAAATTTTGACAACAGCTAGATGATGAGAAGAAGATCAGGAAAGTATCAAACTTGCACGAAAAATATGTAACCTTGGTGTAGAAAAGAGCTCGAAGGCTCTGATACCACTTGTAGGTTTACATCTGGATCAAGACACGAGCTTTATCACTCCAATCGACACCAAATGACTCTAATGTGTGTGGAATTCATATTAGAATCAATAGAAGAGATGTAAAAATGCAAGCTTTGTATAAATCGTGAACTTCGCAAGAACATTGCCTCAATACGTCTAGAGAGCAATTGCCACTGGAATCCAACCCTAAAACAGTACAAAATACGTCTATTTATACTACTCTATGAGTCCTCAAACCTTTATACATGAAAATGGTTCGAATACTCGAAAATCAAAGTACACGAAAATTACTGTACACGAAAATACTCAAAATCTGGTCTTCATCTGGTCACGGGTTGACTTTGTCAGTCTTAGTCTCTGAATAGGCCCTACACTAACATCATAGATGTTAGAAATTATTTTAAGATTGATAATGATAATCCAATATATGAACATCTAGGATGACCTAGATATCCCTATATACTTAGCATATTAGTTTCTAAAATCCCACACACACTTGTAATCATAGCATACTAATATGAAAGGATTACATACATTTTATATTCAAAATAAAATGTATAAGCATGCTTCTCAGCCCCGTAGTTATAAAATAAAATGTTTAGAAAAGGGGTAATTAACTCACATGTGTTGTCTTGAACTGTTGACTTACTTCAAGAATGTCTGCGCTCATTGTTTGTAGTTGGATTATATTCAACCTGTGTTTGATTTGTTTGTGTTTATCATTGTAGATGCACTTAATGTCCCTAGTTCAATTTTGTATTATTCATCATGTAAAGTTCAAGTTATATTAATGGAAGTTGTCTTTCTATATTGTTCTTAATGTTTATATTTTAGTTATTTGATTATATGATTGGTTGCTTTGGTTTATTATCAAGTGAGTATGAGTATTACTCATTCGGGCGAATGACTCTATCGAATGAAGTCATTCCCCGAATGAGAATAGAGTATGTCTATAGTCGGCGAATGAGCCATTCGCCGAATGACTCATTCAACTGACTTACCTATTCGACATAGTCATTCGCCGAATGAGTTGTTTCGGCCGCTCATTCGGCCGAATGTCTACTGCCTATATATACAAGTTCAAAATCATTTCAACCCTAACTTCTGAGAACCCTCATTCTTCCCTGTGTGCTCCAGTGTCAAACCCCTGAAGATTTGAGAGTTTCTTGCAGTCCAAGTTCGATTCATAGCTCGTGGTGTTCGATTCTCAATCAAACGTTCATCTTTCACCTTCGGATCACCACGGTTTCTGTTGGTTTCGATTGGAAAACCCTGGAATAGGATTCCGCACTATTCCAGAGGCTGTAGAGCAGATTTCTCTTGATTTCGTGCTGTTTCCGAAATCAATCTTGGTCCTACAAACTGGTATCAGAGCTTTGGCTCTTGATTTTGCTCAATTTCCAATTCAAATCATCATATCTTTGATTTTTCGTTCAAGATCTGCAAAAACCCTAATCGTTTTGTCCTAAAAGTTACTGTTTCATTACAAATCCGTGGATTTTTGTGGTGTTTTTGTCAAATCATTTATCCCAATTTGTTCATTATCATCTCATGATGTTCTGTACCAAATTTGGTACTTAGATCTGGTCGAAATCTCAAGTTATCACGATTTTTGTTGCAAAAACCCTCAGATTGGCCGAATGTCTATGGCGGCCGAATAAGCCTTATTCGCCGAATAGCCACATTCGGCTGTCTCATTCGCCGAATAGCTTCATTCGACCCTTTCATTCGCCGAAAGAGTCATTCTCTCTTCTCATTCGCCAGACAGTCATACTCAGTCTCTCATTCGCCAAGTCTATCACATTCGGCCCCCGACATTCGCCCTAAAGATCTTCATTCGGCCATCAGTCTGAAAAATTTTCTAAGTGTTGAATCTTGTTGTTCTTGATTCTATGGAGGATTTAGCATTGATGGCGAACCAGAATCATCGTATTCAGACTTTGTTACTGACTGAGACTGGAAACTCTAATAAAGCTCCAAAGTTGTTATCCTTAGACGATTATCCACACTGGAAGTATCGGTTTGAGATTCATATCAATGGAGTGGATACAAACTTATGGATGATGATCGAGGGAGGTTATCTGAGACCTCTGAATGAAGATGGAACTCCTATGCTAGTCACACGGATGACTGAGCCTCAGAGGAAGCTGTATGATTATGAGAAGAAAGCCTATGCTATACTATCCCAGTCCATTGCCACTGATATTTTCCATCAGTTTAGACAGTTTACCTCTGCAAAGCTACTGTGGGATGCACTGCAACAAAGATATGAGGGATCTATTCAAAAACGACCACCAAATTCCGCGTTCTTGGTGTCCAAACGACCCGCTCAACGAGTAGAACAAGGAAGTACAAGGGATCTAGTCAAAAACGCGCTCAATCGGACGTGAAACTAGAGATAAGTCTGGCTGAAAGAGGTGAGTTTCATTGTAACATCAGTGCCGGAAACATCACCGGAACAGTGATCTCTACAGTACATGAACAGTAAATCAGGTACATTTTAGTTATTGTTCATATATCATTGTCATTACATGTTATCATAACGAGATTTCAGAATCATTTCAGGAAAAACAAAACTCATAACAATGGTTTGTCAGTCAGATAATTATCTGGCATTACAGAACCATCATATGATTATGTGTTAGGATTCTATTACGTATAAACGTATGTGAGGAGTTACAGAACAAAACAACATGGATATCGTTATGTGAATGCTAAACCGACGGATTATTCGTATAGGTGACGATCTGTACGAATAAATCTGGAAGTTTAACGTTCCGAATGATATCCGATAATTAGAAAAACAATATCGAAAAGTATAGTTATCGCCGTGTTCGTACGAGTGACGATTCGAACGAATACGCGCGACGACCGTACGATTCGGTTTTAAACAGTAAATTAATTATTTTCGAAAATTTGAAAATAAATAAAAGATATGTAGTGAATTTATTAGGAATCACAACCTAAAATAATTTCATAACTTCTATTTTGATAACCGAGTCGTTCGTTACGAAAACGACGAGAAATTTACGTTTCTATGCGAAACCACGCGAAACCCTGGTATTTTACTAACATTTATTATGGCTTTTAATGCCATTTAAACCACACAACCACCAGCCACCAACCCATCTCGTTCACTCTCTCTCTACATTTTCTCTCTCTAGAAACCATAGCCCGATCTCTCTCGTTTCTCAACCAAAACGCGTGATTTTGGTGTCTAAACGACCACCACCACGTGTAGATCTCGAAAGTACAAAGATTTGAAGCTTTTCACCGGTTGATTTGAGGTAAAATCACGATTTCTATAGCGATTTTAGGGTTTTTAAAACCCTAAATCGGTTTCACCACTTTGGCCGGTTAAACATCATAGAACCTTAGAGAAATATCCACTAAACCTTTAAGATGCAGTAGTAACAAGTCCTCACTTCCTACTTAGCCATCTAACACGAAAATCATGGGTGCCTTTTTGTTGAGTTCGAATGGCCGAATGGCCAAGTTGCCAGTGCGCCGAATGAAGGCCAGGATACATTCGGCCGAATGTATGTAGAGCATGAGTCCCATTCGACCAACGCCCTTCGGCTGAGATAGTCATTCGGCACTAGCCTCATTCTCCCGAACAAAGACCATTCGACCATTCCTCTTTCATTCGGCACTCATGTGGCCAACCTTCTTTCGCCCGAACCAAGAACCATTCGATCCTAGACATTCAGGTCCAGCCCCCATTCGACAACACACATTCGACCTAGGTAGATTCTTTCGGCCCAAGTCCTTCGGCCCAGACCCAGTCGGCCCAAGTTGTCACAACCCAAGATTAAATCGAGTCGGATGGGGTGGTTACGCATGGGATCTAGTGGTTAGTGTGTATGAATGAGTTGTTCAAGTGTGTGTGCATGGATTTATCATGTATGGGTACATGTGGAACACACATTAGGGTTTAAGGGAAATAGACTCCTAAGTCATACAAATACTTAAGCATTTAGGGAGGAGATAACAAACAAACTTCTAAAACAAGTTGTCAACAAGACAACTGGTGATAACACTATTCAAGGATTCACAACATGGGAGAAATCATAAAGGGTTAAAACGTTAGCATGAGGTTCAGTGTTGATGTAAGGATTAACACATCAACCCTAAGAAAAATCCATAAAGGTTTTATAACTAATATAGATAATTTACACGAATTGTCTAGGTTTAGTTAATTAATACATTGATCAAGCACCGTTGAACACACAAAACTTAATAAACGGGCCGGGGATGGCCCATTGGGTTTAATCTAAGCCCATCGGGTGTAAACGTGTATTCTTAAAGTTCATTATGTTATAATAAAGGTAAAGGACTTATAAATCCTATTAAATTAATTAAATGATTTTCCTAAATAAATAACTAACTTGAAAGTATTCTACTTAAAGACTTTAAATGATCAATATGGGATTAGGGTTACTAACGGGTAATAATTTTAGTCTAGTTAGATGCAATCTTAGAAACACATTAGTAATCTAGGACACTTAGTTGCACACCGAGACCAAACCCTAAATATGACGACTATCATATATACTTATCGTATCCAAATTCTCTTAAAAACAACTCAGGTACTGAAGATACTTAGGTTACAACAACGAGCGCACATTTTGTGGTAAATCAATACAGAACAACACAGGTGAGTTCATTGCCCCTTTTCTAAACATTTTTGTTTTAAAACGCGGGGCTGAGAAGCATGCGTAAACTGTTTTATTTAAACTGTTTATTTAAATGCTTTTATATATTATATGTTTTACATATATATGTTTGTTGATACTCCTAGACTCATGTGTAGTTAATTATTAAACAGATCAAATAATCAAATTTATTAAAGTACTCTTATGAGTAATACTTTAAATTGATACTCTAAATAAACCCTTAGTCCATCAAGCTCAAATTCAAGAATCTAAATTCAAAGTGAAATCAAAAGAACTAACTCAAAAGATCATATTCAAAAGGGAATCTAATTCAGTGTGGAATCTGAGAACAAAGAATCATAATCAAGAATCAATTATCAATGTGAATCATGAAAATTCAAAAGATCAAGATCAAGAGACTCAAGGAATCAGAAATCCTAAATGTGTGTGAATCATGGAAATAATGAAATCATTATAATCTAATGAAATCATTAATATTCAAGTTAAGGTGGATGTCAGTTGTATAGGGAATAAAGACCACATGTAACACACATATAAAGTCCCTTTCAGGTATAGAAGACTCTTGTAGTCAGGCTATATGGGCAATAACATGAACGATCAATTGAAATCAATATCAAAGTCAAATCAAGAGAATCAAGAGAATCAAGAGATCAAGAATCAAAGGATATCCTTAAAGTCCCTTTCAGGTACAGAAGACCATTGGGTCAGGCTGTACGGGCAAAACATTAAAATCCCGCTCAGTTCAGGGGTACTCCTTGTGAGTTATGCCTGACATGGGTCACGTGTGAGAGGTTACAACTTGGAAAACCACCAACAACTAAGTCTAATTGATTGAGTCAAATAAGGCCCAATAATCATGTCTTAGTTGTATTTAAATGTTTTATTTAATTATTTAATTAAATATTCAACATTTTAATTTCTATCACTGACTTTTGGGAAATCATATATCTATAAGGAACTCAAGAGGATCAAAGGTAAATCAACTGTTGGAAAACATATTTCAAATCAGAGGTTTGTAGGGTAAAAATGCTTAATTATCATTAACAACAATGTCATATGCGTATAGTATGTGGTGGGATGGCGTCTGGGCGGGCTTGTAGGCTCGACTCATGGGTATGCCCCATATATAAGCATACCGATATGGATATTACATTGAAGTTAATGAGGTTAGGGTCTTTACCGAAAGGACCATTTTCAAATCATTTTCAACTATTACACTATATGAACTCACCAACCATGTGTTGAATTGATCTTTTTTCATGACTTCTCAGGTGACGAACAGGTCAACTGAAGAGTTGTTTCTTTTGGACTAGGTTACAGATAGAGGACCTAGCTTTTGGACCTGCATATTTTTGGACACCATACACCATTATTTTGTATATCTTCTGCAGATACAAGATTGAATATTTATGATGTTATAGTAGATTTACTTTGTTAAATTATAAACTTAACTGATGTAATTTAACTTTGTAATTCTATTCTATTTTAGCAAGTTTCTCATTTATATATCATGTGCAATGTAAACAATCTGATCACTTCGATTATCACTCTCGATATCGCGCCCCGGGAACCTTCCGCCCGTCGGGGAAACCCGATCCTACCCCGCCGGCTCGGGGTGTGACAGATTGGTATCAGAGCCATGGTTATAAAGAAATATAGGTCACTTATTTAAACGGTTTGGCCTAGACTATAACCTAGGGACCCTGCATGTAGAGAACACAAGATTTAAGATTTTATTACATTATGTTTCTGCATTCGATCATTGCACTAACCAATATTCTTTTGGTTATGATCAGAATGCCGCCAAGAAAACAGACCCCCTCGTTACCACCTCATGGTTTGGCTCCACACTCCTCGACACCATCGCCATCTGATTCACCACCGCCACCTCCTCCACCGCCTCCACCCCTCCCCCACTGCTCACACAGGCATCAGGCTCAGGCACGACTCCCATACTGGATCCTACCACCATCGCTTTGGTGACTTTACTGAGTAGTCAGATGACTAACCAGATGAAGGAGGTGATACCAGAGATGTTCAATCGCCTCCGTAATGAGATCAACAACACTGGCAACTCATCTGGAGAAGCCAGTGGAAATAATGGAGGTTCATCCCATTACTCCTACAAGTCATTTGTAGGATGTAAGCCACCCAGCTTTAGTGCGTCTGAAGGAGCCGTTGGATTAATCCAATGGATTGAGAAGATCGAGACAACCTTGTATCTCTGCAGCTGCCCTAAACATCACAAGGTCCGTTACTCCGCTGGAACATTCAACAAGCGGGCTCTGACCTGGTGGAACGGTCAGATCAATGCCCGAGGAAGAGAAGAAGCCATGGCCATGCCATGGGAAGATTTCAAGACACTGCTGCGAACCGAATTCTGCCCCAAGAATGAATTGCAGAAATTGGAGGTTGAACTATCCAACCATGTGATGAAGGGGGCTGATCACATGGGGTATACAACTCGTTACCATGAGTTGGTTTCTTTGGTACCTGACATGGTACCAACTTTGGAGAAAAGAATTGACATGTATGTGGGTGGACTTCCCGCCTGCATTCAGGGCATGGTTGTTTCAGCCAACCCTACCACTGTCGAATCAGCAGTGAGACTGTCTGGAAAACTCACTGATCTGATGGTTGCCTCTGGAGTTTTAAAGAAAGAGGCTGACACAGGTAAACGCAAGGAAGAGTTTTCAAAGAAACCTCATCACCAGCACCATCAGAAGAAGAAACAGAAGATCATCAAGAACTACACGGTGGCTACACCTCTTCAACAAGTAGCAGCAGCACCACAAAACCCCAACCGCAAACCCTACACTGGCACGTATCATCTGTGTGCCAAGTGTCAGTACCATCACATTGCTAACACTCCCTGCAAGCAATGCATGGGATGTGGAAGAAAGGGCCATTGGGTCCAGCACTGCCGGATGACACCTAACCAAGCAGTCAACAATGCTGCTTTGGCTCTTCCTCCAGCAGCTAATCAGAACAATGGTGGATGCTTCAATTGTGGCGAACAAGGCCACTTTGCAAAGAACTGCCCGAAGAAGGCACAACAGGCAGTTCAAGCTCCTCGTGGAAGAGCTTTTGTTATCGGAGCACCAGCTGCACGCCAGAACCCAAATGTGGTCACTGGTACGTTTCTTCTACATGATTTTTATGCATCTGTTCTATTTGATACTGGTGTGGATCAGAGTTTTATCTCTGCCGATTTTGCATGCCAAGTAGATTCTATAGAGGAACAGTTAGAATCCCCTTATATCATAGAAGTAGCTAACGGAAAACATATTACAGTGAGTACAGTATACAGGAATTGCCCGTTGACACTTAATGGTTAACATTTGCCATCGACTTGATACCGATGGAGTTGGGTAGTTTCGATATCATCGTTGGAATGGATTGGCTTTCTTCTAACCGAGTGGAAGTCATCTGTTCTGAGAAGCTGCTTCGAGTTCCCTTACCAGATGATCGGGTGTTGAAAGTTAGAGGGGATCAAGCAAAGCGAAGTGTCAAAATCATTTCTTGCATAAAGGCACGTAAGAGCTTACAGAAGCAGTGTGTGGCTTTTCTGGCTCACGTGGTGGAAAAGAGAAAGACAAGAAGAAGATGCAAGAAGTACCGGTAGTGAAAGAATATCCAGAAGTATTCCCTGAAGACCTACCAGGTTTGCCACCTGTTCGATCGGTAGAGTTCCGAATTGACTTAGTTCCTGGAGCAACTCCTGTTGCTAAATCTCCTTACAGGCTAGCACCTTCGGAGATGCAGGAATTGTCGAATCAGTTACAAGAGTTACTGGATAAAGGATTCATCAGACCGAGTCACTCACCTTGGGGAGCTCCGGTCTTGTTTGTGAAGAAGAAAGACGGATCGTTTCGAATGTGTATCAACTAAAGAGAGTTGAACAAGTTAACTATCAAGAATCGGTATCCATTTCCGAGGATTGACGACTTGTTTGATCAGTTGCAAGGAGCTCAGTATTTCTCGAAGATCGATCTGCTGTCCGGTTATCATCAACTTAGAGTTCAAGATGAAGACATACCGAAGACGGCTTTCCGAACCAGATACGGGCATTACGAATTCCTGGTGATGCCTTTCGGATTGACAAATGCACCGGCGGTTTTCATGGATCTCATGAACCGAGTGTGCGAGCCGTATTTAGATCAGTTTGTCATTGTCTTCATTGATGACATACTGATTTATTCCAAGACCAAAGCCGAGCATGAGCAACACCTCAGGAAGATCTTGGAGCTTTTGAAGGAAAAGAAACTCTATGCCAAATTTTCCAAGTGTGAATTCTGGCTAAGAGAAGTTCAATTTCTGGGTCATGTGGTTAACAACGAGGGAATACACGTAGATCCCGCCAAGATTGAAGCGATAAAGAACTGGGACACTCCGAGGACGCCAACGGAGATACGGTCTTTTCTGGGATTGGCGGGTTATTATAGAAGGTTCATCTCGAACTTTTCTAAGATAGTTTTGCCTCTCACTAAGTTAACTCAGAAGGGTGAACCGTTTGTCTAGGAGCAGAAACAAGAAGATGCTTTCCAGACGTTGAAACAGAAATTGTGTGATGCTCCAATTTTATCTCTCCCAGAAAGCTGTAATGACTTTGTTGTGTATTGTGATGCATCCCATCAGGGACTTGGTTGTGTACTGATGCAACGGGACAACGTTATCGCTTATGCATCAAGACAGTTGAAAGTTCATGAGAAGAATTACACTACTCATGATCTTGAACTGGGAGCTATAATCTTCGCTCTGAAGATTTGGAGACATTACTTATATGGCACTAAGTGTACCATATTTACAGATCACAAGAGTCTGCAGCATATCTTTGATCAGAAGGAGCTCAACATGCGACAACGCCGTTGGGTTGAACTTCTGAATGATTACGATTGTGTGATCAAGTACCATCCGGGAAAGGAAAACGTTGTAGCTGATGCCTTGAGCCGGAAGGAACGAGTCAAACCCTTGCGCGTCAGAGCAATGGGAATGACTGTGCAGACAAGCTTACGAGACAAGATTATTCAAGCACAACAAGAATCAGTTGATAGAGGAAATTTGAAAAAAGAACTTGATTGCGGAGCAGAGAAACAGTTTGATACGAAGCCTGATGGAATCATTACTATAAGGATCGTGTATGGATTCCTGCGGTAGAGGAATTAAGAAGACTTATCTTTGACGAAGCACACAAGACCAAGTACTCTGTACACCCGGGAGCTGATAAGATGTACCAAGACTTACAGGAGTTTTATTGGTGGCCGGGAATGAAGAAAGACATAGCTGACTACATCGGTCAATGTTTAACGTGTGCGAAGGTAAAGGCGGAACACCAGAAACCGTCTGGGTTACTGACACAGCCTGAAATTCCGCTCTGGAAGTGGGAACAAATAGCTATGGATTTCATTACCAAGCTACCCCGCACTTCCAGTGGTCACGATACAATTTGGGTGATCATTGATCGTTTAACCAAATCTGCTCACTTCTTGCCTATGCGAGAGACTTTCACCATGGATAAACTGGCAAGATTATACATCAATGAGATAGTGGTGCGCCACGGTGTGCCATTGTCTATTATTTCTGATAGAGATAGCAGATTCACATCAAGGTTCTGGCAATCGTTACAGAAATCTTTAGGGACACAGTTAAATCTGAGTACAGCTTACCATCCACAAATGGACGGTCAAAGCGAACGTACAATCCAAACCCTGGAGGACATGCTGAGAACCTGTGTGTTGGATTTCAGTGGGAATTGGGATTCTCATCTGCCACTGATTGAACTCTCCTACAACAACAGTTATCACAGTAGCATCGGATGTGCACCATTCGAGGCTTTGTATGGTCGGAAATGTCGATCACCGATCTGTTGGACTGAAGTTGGAGATAATCGTATAACTGGGCCAGAGCTTATTCAGGAAACCACTGATAAGATTGCCCAGATTCAAAGAAGACTACAAGCAACAAGGAGCAGACAGAAAAGTTATGCCGACAATTGGCAAAAGCCGTTGGAATTTTCAGTGGGAGACCGTGTCATGTTGAAGGTATCTCCTAGGAAGGGTGTAGTACGTTTTGGAAAGAAAGGCAAATTAGCACCGCGATACGTGGGACCGTTCGAAATCATTGAACGTATTGGTCCTGTAGCGTATAGACTGAGATTACCTGATGAACTCAGTGGTGTGCATGACGTGTTTCACGTCTCGAACTTAAAGAAATGCCTTGCTGATGAATCACTCGTCATTCCAATCGAAGAAATTCAAGTTGATGAACAGTTACACTTTATTGAAGAACCTTTAGAGATTATGGATCGCAAGGTCAAGCAACCGAGGCGAAGCCGTATTCCGATTGTAAAGGTTCGTTGGAATTCAAGACGCAGACCCGAGTTTACTTGGGAACGTGAAGCCCACATGAGGTTAAAGTATCCCCAACTGTTTGAAGAGGGAGCTGTACTCGACAATAATTCTTAAATTTCGGGACGAAATTTCTTTAACAAGGGGAGACTGTAACATGAGTGCCGGAAACGTCACCGGAACAGTGATCTCTACAATACATGAACAGTAAATCAGGTACATTTTAGTTATTGTTCATATATCATTGTCATTACATGTTATCATAACGAGATTTCGGAATCATTTCAGGAAAAACAAAACTCAAAACAATGGTTCATCAGTCAGATAATTATCTGGCATTACAGAACCATCATATGATTATGTGTTAGGATTCTATTACGTATAAACGTATGTGAGGAGTTACAGAACAAAACAACACGGATATCGTTATGTGAATGCTAGACCGACGGATTATTCGTATGGGTGACGATCTGTACGAATAAATCTGGAAGTTTAACGTTCTGAATGATATCCGATAATTAGAAAAACAATATCGAAAAGTATAGTTATCGCCGTGTTCGTACCAGTGACGATTCGAACGAATACGCGCAACAACCGTACGATTCGGTTTTAAACAGTAAATTAATTATTTTCGAAAATTTGAAAATAAATAAAAGATATGTGGTTAATTTATTAGGAATCACAACCTAAAATAATTTCATAACTTCTATTTTCATAACCGAGTCGTTCGTTACGAAAACGACGAGAAATTTACGTTTCTATGCTAAACCACGCGAAACCGAACGAACCCTGGTATTTTACTAACATTTATTATGGCTTTTAATGCCATTTAAACCACACAACCACCAGCCACCAACCCATCTCGTTCACTCTCTCTCTACATTTTCTCTCTCTAGAAACCATAGCCCGATCTCTCTTGTTTCTCAACCAAATCGCGTGATTTTGGTGTCTAAACAACCACCACCACGTGTAGATCTCGAAAGTACAAAGATTTGAAGCTTTTCACCGGTTGATTTGAGGTAAAATCACGATTTCTATAGCGATTTTAGGGTTTTTAAAACCCTAAATAGGTTTCACCACTTTGGCCGGTTAAACACGCATAGAACCTTAGAGAAACATCCACTAAACCTTTAAGATGCAGTAGTAACAAGTCCTCACTTCCTAGTTAGCCATCTAACACGAAAATCATGGGTGCCTTTTTGTTGAGTTCGAATGGCCGAATGGCCAAGTTGCCAGTGCGCCGAATGAAGGCCAGGATACATTCGGCCGAATGTATGCAGAGTATGAGTCCCATTCGACCAACGCCCTTCGGCCGATATAGTCATTCGCCACTAGCCTCATTCGCCCGAACAAAGACCATTCGACCATTCCTCTTTCATTTGGCACTCATGCGGCCAACCCTCTTTTGCCCGAACCAAGAACTATTCGATCCTAGACATTCGGGTCCAGCCCCCATTCGACAACACACATTCGACCTAGGTAGACTCTTTCGGCCCAAGTCCTTCGGCCCAGACCCAGTCGGCCCAAGTTGTCACAACCCAAGAATAAATCGAGTCGGATGGGGTGGTTACGCATGGGATCTAGTGGTTAGTGTGTATGCATGAGTTGTTCAAGTGTGTGTGCATGGATTTATCATGTATGGGTACATGTGGAACACACATTAGGGTTTAAGGGAAATAGACTCCTAAGTCATACAAATACTTAAGCATTTAGGGAGGAGATAACAAACAAACTTCTAAAACAAGTTGTCAACAAGACAACTGGTGATAACACCATTCAAGGATTCACAACATGGGAGAAATCATAAAGGGTTAAAACGTTAGCATGAGGTTTAGTGTTGATGTAAGGATTAACACATCAACCCTAAGAAAAATCCATAAAGGTTTTATAACTAATATAGATAATTTACATGAATTGTCTAGGTTTAGTTAATTAATACATTGATCAAGCATCGTTGAACACACAAAACTTAATAAACGGGCCGGGGATGGCCCAGTGGGTTTAATCTAAGCCCATCGGGTGTAAACGTATATTCTTAAAGTTCATTATGTTTTAATAAAGGTAAAGGACTTATAAATCCTATTAAATTAATTAAATGATTTTCCTAAATAAATAACTAACTTGAAAGTATTCTACTTAAAGACTTTAAATGATCAATGTGGGATTAGGGTTACTAACGGGTAATAATTTTAGTCTAGTTAGATGCAATCTTAGAAACACATTAGTAATCTAGGACACTTAGTTGCACACCGAGACCAAACCCTAAATATGACGACTATCATATATACTTATCGTATCCGAATTCTCTTAAAAACAACTCAGGTACTGAAGATACTTAGGTTACAACAACGAGCGCGCATTTTGTGGTAAATCAATACAGAACAACACAGGTGAGTTCATTGCCCCTTTTCTAAACATTTTTGTTTTAAAACGCGGGGCTGAGAAGCATGCGTAAATTGTTTTATTTAAACTGTTTATTTAGATGCTTTTATATATTATATGTTTTACATATATATGTTTGTTGATACTCCTAGACTCCTGTGTAGGTAATTATTAAACAGATCAAATAATCAAATTTATTAAAGTACTCTTATGAATAATACTTTAAATTTATACTCTAAGTAAACCCTTAGTCCATCAAGCTCAAATTCAAGAATCTAAATTCAAAGTGAAATCAAAAGAACTAACTCAAAAGATCATATTCAAAAGGGAATCTAATTCAGTGTGGTATCTGAGAACAAAGAATCATAATCAAGAATCAATTATCAATGTGAATCATGAAAATTCAAAAGATCAAGAGACTCAAGGAATCAGAAATCATAAATGTGTGTGAATCATGGAAATAATGAAATAATTATAATCTAATGAAATCATTAATATTCAAGTTAAGGTGGATGTCAGTTGTATAGGTAATCAAGACCACGTGTAACACACATATAAAGTCCCTTTCAGGTATAGAAGACTCTTGTAGTCAGGCTATATGGGCAATAACATGAACGATCAATTGAAATCAATATCAAAGTCAAATCAAGAGAATCAAGAGAATCAAGAGATCAAGAATCAAAGGATATCCTTAAATCCCTTTCAGGTACAGAAGACCATTAGGTCAGGCTGTACGGGCAAAACATTAAAATCCCGGTCAGTTCAGGGGTACTCCTTGTGAGTTATGCCTGACATGGGTCACGTGTGAGAGGTTAAAACTTGGACAACCACCAACAACTAAGTCTAATTGATTGAGTCAAATAAGGCCCAATCATCATGTCTTAGTTGTATTTAAATGTTTTATTTAATTATTTAATTAAATATTCAACATTTTAATTTCTATCACTAACTTTTGGGAAATCATATATCTATGAGGAACTCAAGAGGATCAAAGGTAAATCAACTGTTGGAAAACATATTTCAAATCAAAGGTTTGTAGGGTAAAAATGCTTAATTATCATTAACAACAGTGTCATATGCGTATAGTATGTGGTGGGATGGCGTCTGGGCGGGCTTGTAGGCTCGACTCATGGGTATGCCCTATATATAAGCATACCGATATGGATATTACATTGAAGTTAATGAGGTTAGGGTCTTTACCGAAAGGAACATTTTCAAATCATTTTCAACTATTAAACTATATGAACTCACCAACCATGTGTTGACTTGATCTTTTTGCATGACTTCTCAGGTGACGAACAGGTCAACTGAAGAGTTGTTTCTTTTGGACTAGGTTACAGATAGAGGACCTAGCTTTTGGACCTGCATATTTTTGGACACCATGCACCATTATTTTGTATATCTTGTGCAGATACAAGATTGAATATTTATGATGTTATAGTAGATTTACATTGTTAAATTATAAACTTAACTGATGTAATTTAACTTTGTAATTCTATTCTATTTTAGCAAGTTTCTCATTTATATATCATGTGCAATGTAAACAATCTGATCACTTCGATTATCACTCTCGATATCGCGCCCCGGGAACCTTCCGCCCGTCGGGGAAACCCGATCCTACCCCGCCGGCTCGGGGTGTGACATTCATTATTTCCGGTTTTAAGTTTTCACTAGAAATCCCACACAAAAACATCCATAACTTTCTCCTTTCTTAGCCAAATCGCGCAAATAATATATCGAAACGATCCTCTCGATGAGAGGAAGCTTGTAGTACAAGGTATCGGAGTTGGTTCAAAGTATTTTGGCCAGAACCTTAATGAGAAGGTACGGTACTGTAGGTTTTTTCACTATTCATCTTCTTCTTCAAAGATTCTACTACGTTTAGCCCTTTTAACTCAGTAACCATACTTCAAGAACGCTTGAGAAGTCTTGGGACATGTTTGTTATAGGGATTTGAGGGTTGGAACACAAGCTGCAAATCAAGGGGCTAGTGTCGATGAAGGGTTGTTGTGGGTCTTGGTCGATACTAGTAAACTCCGAGACTATGCAGAGCTGGACCACTATCGATGCTACTAACCTGTTATTATCTAAGTAAAATAAAACAAAGACTAAGCAATTTGGTTAACAAACAAACTCACAATCATGAATTGGTAGCATTGGTGCCAGACATGGTACCAACTCTGGATAAAAGGATTGACATGTATGTAGGTGGATTGCCAGCCTGCATACACAGTTTGGTTATTGTAGCAAACACTGTCACTTTGGAGTCAGCTATCAGCTTGTCAGGAAAACTTACTGACGTGATGGTAGCATCCGGGACTCTGAAAAAGGAACCTGACACCGGCAAGGGCAAGGAAGAATCATTAAAGTAACCCCCAACATCAGCCTAGAAGAAACAAAAGGTCATCAAGAACTAAGCGATGGCCGCCCCACTCAGTCAAGTAGCAGCTGCACCACAAAACCCCAACAAGAGACCATACACTAGCACGTACCCTTCGTGTGCCAAATGTCAGTACCATCATGCTTCTAATACACCTTGCAAGAACTGCACGAGATGTCGTAGGAAAGGCCATTGGGTCCAATAGTGCATAATGGCACCTGCTCAAGCAGTAAACAATGCTGCTTTGGCTCTCCCTCCACCCAGCAATCCGAAACAAAAAAATGGTGGATGCTATAACTATGGCGAGGTTGGTCACTACTCAAGGAACTGCCCAAAGAGGATGCAGCCGGCAGTTCAGGCACCGTGCGGAAGAGCTTTCGCATTAGGAGCTCCAGCTGCTCGTCAGTACCCAAACGTGGTCACCGGTCCCTTTCTTTTACATGGCTTTTATGCATCTATTCTATTTGACACTAGTGCGGATCAGAGTTTTATCTCATATTGGACTAAAAGAACCAATGAGCCTGATCAGAAAAATCTCTAAGTCTCACAGCACTTATAACAACTGAAGAAGAACACAACGGCTGACATTCAATGTACAGAAGATACAAGATCTGAAGTGATATACAACAGCTGAAGTGTAAGTCATCAGATGTTGTAGTGTGTAGTTTAGTCTTCAGTAGTTTTCTTTCAGTTCTTGTAAAAGTCTGATGAGTAGTTTACTCATCAGATGTTTTAGTTTATTACTTCAGTAGTTTTATTACTTCAGTAGTTATAAGAGAATGTCTTCAGATGTTGTAGACATTCTCAGTAGTTTAGTTATTTCAGTTGTTTTGTTTTGTCTGTTAGGTGTCAACATCATGTGACATCATCAGACGTCACTGTCTTTATATAAGGGCAGTTGACAATTTTGTAATGTGACGAAGTTAGTGAATTGAATGAAATATTCCTTTTGCAGAAACTCTCTCTCTATAACAAACTTGTGCGTTTACTGTTTGATTGAATGAACTTTGTTCTTGCTATCATTGTGCTAATTCAATTTTGAATTCCGCTGCTATACTCTAATATTGAATCAATTGAGAACATCTGATCCTACAATTGGTATCAGAGCAGGTTAATCATTGATCGATTAAACAATTGATCTCTGAAACTGCTCAAATTTGTTCTCTAATTGATCGAATTAGCTGATTAAGTAAGAATTTGTTATAGATTGAAGTTTTCTGTTAACTTCTGTTGATTTGTCCTTCAATATTAATTTGTTTTGAATCAATTGATCGAAATTTGCATTAGCTTGTGTCTAATTGCTTGAATCTGTGATCATGACAACTCCAAACAATGATCCGCACAATACAGGCTCCGCAACCAAGCCTCCGATGCTTGTGCGGAGTGAGTACAACATTTGGCAACGTAGAATGCTACATCACCTGTCGATTAACAGCGCAGGATGTTGGAAATCTGTAGTGCATGGTCCATATAAACCCACGATCACTGATCCTGAAACTAAGATCATGATTCCGAAACCGTCTGATATGTATTCGGATGAGGATATCAAACTGTTTGAAATTGATGCGAAAGCTCATGGTATTCTGGCCATGGCTCTGCCTAATGAGATTTATTCAGGCTTGATGCATCATGATACTGCTCATGATCTCTGGGTTGCACTGAAAGAACAATTTGGTGGAACCGATGAGGTTTTAGCAAATACTAGAGAAATCCTTGCTCAGCAGTATGAGACATTTTCTCACAGAAAGGGTGAATCATTGACTCAACAATTTGAGCGGTTCTCATGTTTAATTTCTGAGTTGAAAATGGTTAAGCAAGAATATACTAATAGTCAGATGAATAACAGATTTCTCAGATCACTGCCTGAGAGATGGGACACATACACAATTGTCCTACGCTCTAATGCTAATCTGGAAAATCTATCTCTCACCCAATTACATGGGAAACTCTTAACTTTTGAGAGAGAGGTAGAACAGAAGAGAAAACTGTCTTCATCTGGAAAACTTGCTGATGATTTTGTTCCTGGTAACACTGCTTTGATAGGTCAGGAGTCAGAGTTTAATGGGTCTGAATGTTCTTATGATGAACATATTGATTTTTCTACTAACAATTCTGAACATGCTTTTGTGGGAGTTGATGGTAATGCAGGAAATTATGGTGATAACTTGTGTTTTGTGATGGATGATTTGAAAGGAATCCCGGATGATGATCTAGAGGAGATGGACATTTTGAGTCAAATGGCATTAATCAACATCAGATCACAAAAGTTCTATAAACGAACAGGAAGAAAGTTCCCTGGATTATCTGGCAAAACCAAAGTTGGATTTGACAAAGGGAAGCTGAGGTGCCATAAGTGTCACAGACTTGGTCACTTTGCTAGGGAGTGCAAATCTACTGGTTCTAACTCTGCTGCACCTTTTGTGACTTTTCCAAGCAACAACACATCAAGCAAAGGACCACAATCTTCTGGTACTAGTCAACAACAATTCTATCCAGCTCACTTTGTTCCACAAAATCCTATGCCATATCCATATCCTTGTTTTTACATGCCTCAACCTACACACACTCCAGCATTAATTCCTTCACAATCACCTGCTCTTCCTGATCCCAGCAAATCTCAAACCAATCAACAGTCTCAACAACAACAGCATCAGAGTTTCTTTACTCCTGGAGTAGTTGATTGGAGTAGCCTACCTGATGATTTATCTGACTTCAACATGCAGCCTTACTCTGAAAATGGTCCACATGGTGGAGACAATCCTTTTGGAAATCTTGCATTGATGGCTATTGATTCAACTGACAACTCTTGTCAATCTTCTTCAACATCACAGGTATCTTCTGAATCAAAAGCTAAGTTATGCTCAGAGTCATGTATTTCAGCATTTGCTTCCATTAGGGAAATAAATGTAGAATTGATAAATGAGAAATTTGAATTAGAGAAGGCTGTGGCTAAAAACAAAACTGAGTTTGAAAAAGCTTTAAATGAAAAAGAGTCTGAAATTTATAAACTCAAATGTTTGTTATCTGATGAAAAAGCTAGAGTGGAAGTCATGCTTGTGAAGCATAATGATTTGAAACAAACGCTTGCAGCAACCCAAGTAAACTGTGAAAAATGGGTTGAATCCTGTAAGGGGTTTGAAATGTTGTTAAGCAAACAGTCAGCTTCAAATGTTAAGTTTGGGATTGGTTATAATCACACTGCCCCCCCTGCTGATTATAAACCAAAATGTTTTGACTGTGAGTCTGATGGGGAAAGTGTGTATCAATCTACCAAATCTTCAGAAATGTCTGATTCTGTAGACATATCTGAGGAAGAGTCAAATGTTTGCAAAGCTGAAAAGGTTGAGATTGAAACCTATTCTTATTCAATTGGGTGTACAAATGTCATTGAGGATGACACATGTCAGGATAATGTCTTAGTTGAGATTGATCCTGATGAAAAAGTTTCAAATGTCTTAAATCTACACTTAATTGAATCAGATGGGGATGGAGTTGGAGAAAATGATGCACGACTTTTAATAAGTCAAAGTCACTCATCAGCAGTTGTTGAAAAAGCTGATACTGCAACAACTGATGTTGGTGAATGTGTTGATACACAAGTGCTGAAGCACAACTCTTCAGATGTTGTCAACACATCAGCTGTTGTCAAATTGGCTACAAATACTGATGCCTCAGATGTTCTGATGAACAAACAATCTATTTCTAAGTCATCAGTACTTGTAGACAATCACAAGGAAAAGAAAAAGAGGGTGCCTTGTGAAATTTGTAGGCTGTTTAATCATTCAACTGATGAATGCTGGTACAGAAAAGGTTCTAAATTCAACAAAATCAAGCATAAAAACAAGAACATACTCAAAATGAAAAATGAATTTAGTTCAAAGTTTGTACCAGAATCATCAGTAGTTTCAAAATCTGGAAAATCCTTACAAGGAAATAACTCAAGTACATCCAAGAAAGGAAAAGGGATTGTTCCAGATTCAGGGAAACAACACTTGACAGCATCTCATTTGATTAAAGACACTAAAATGATCAAACACAAAAATAAAAAATCAAGTTCTGATGTGTCTGATGAAATCAAAATTTTAACTCAAAATCATAATCAACTGATGCTAATGATGCAACAACTGATAGGAAAAGTCAATCTGGCAGAGGCATCTGTTGATTCATTTCATAAAAAGAAATCAAAATCAAAAGTCAAAGCAAAATCTTCTGATAAGAATGCTTCAAGTGTTGCTTCAACTGACAATGTTACTTCTGTTTCATCATGTGTTAACAGACCCAAAACCAAAATGGTTTGGGTCCAAAAGTCTAACTGAGTGTGTTGTTGTATGCAGGGTCCTTCAGCATGCCAAAATAGCATCTGGTATGTTGATAGTGGAGGATCCATGCATATGACTGGGAGCAGATCTCTCCTTCATAATTATTTCACTGGAAGGAAAGGATTTGTGTCCTTTGGAAATGATGCTAAGGGTTACATTATAGGTAAAGGTGTGGTAACAAATGGTGAGATTAGGTTTGATGATGTGAATCATGTTGAAAATCTTAAGTACAATCTTCTGAGTGTTAGTCAAATGTGTGATAAGGGTCATGTTTCTCTTTTCACTAAGCAAGATTGTAGGATTTTATCTTCTGATGTGATGCCTTTGATTGGCAAAGTTTTAGATGAGTATACACTTCTTAAGGCTAACAGAGTGGGAAAGGTATATGCCTTTGATTTATCTAAGAAAATCTCTGTCAAGGGTCATCCTTGTTTATTCTCTAAGGCCTCTTTCAAGGAATCAAATCTGTGGCATAGAAGATTAGGTCATGTGAACATCAAAAACATGAATCAATTGGTGAAACATGGTTTGGTTAGAGGTCTTCCTTTAAAGGATTTTAGCTGTGATGAGAATTGTACTGCCTGCTTGAAAGGAAAGCAACACAAAGTCTCTTTTCCTCCAATTGGAGATTCCAAATCCACTGGTTGCCTGCAACTACTGCACATGGATTTGTTTGGTCCAGTGCAGATAATGTCTATGGCAAAGAAGAAGTATTGTCTAGTTATTGTTGATGACTATTCAAAGTTTGTCTGGACTTTCTTCTTACACTCAAAAGGTGAGGTTGCCAAGGCTATTATAAACTTTGTGTTATATGCTGAAAAGCAATATTCTATTCCTATCAAGTGTGTTAGGAGTGATAATGGCACTGAATTCCGAAATCACATTCTGGATGAATTTTATATGTCAAAGGGAATTCAGAGACAGTACAGCATTCCCAGAACTCCTGAACAAAATGGAGTTGTAGAAAGGAAAAATAGGACTTTGATTGAAGCTGCCAGAACAATGTTGGCTGATTCTGGTTTGCCACTGACCTTCTGGGCAGAAGCTGTTAACACAGCTTGCTATGTGCAAAACAGGGTTCTAGTAAATCAAAGATGGTTGAAAACTCCATATGAAATACTTCACAATCTAACTCCTTTGATTTCCTTCTTCAGAGCTTTTGGGTGTCCATGTTATATCCTTAACACCAAAGATCAACTCACAAAGTTTGATTCCAAAGTTGATGCAGGATATTTTGTTGGATATTCTTCAACTTGCAAGGCTTATAGAGTGTTCAATTGTCGAACAAAGATTGTTGAAGAAACTCTTCATGTTAAATTCAATGAATGTCCCAAAGATTCCATTCCTCAAAATCCTGCTGAGATGTTTGATCTTAACATCTTGCAACATGAATTTCCAGTTGAGCCTAATGTTGAAGCACATGAGGTACTTACTGCAGATCCACCAAAAGCTTCTACAGAAACCACACAAGGAAGTCCTGATGATGAAGATGAAAGTACTCATCTGTTCAGATTTAGTGATAATCTGCCATTGTATGCTAAATCTGATGCTCCTCCTGCTCCAGTTGATCCTCCAAATACAAATGCTGATGAAATTCTGGCATCTTCTAAATCCTTTGAAATTCCTGCTGCTGTATTTCCTGAATCTTCTTCAACTGCAGCATCTGTTCCTCCAGCAAACACTTGCACTGATCTTATTCCATATCAAGAACTGAAGGATCATCCATTATCTCAAGTTCTTGGCGATATTTCTGCTGGTGTTTCCACAAGAAGTCAATTATCCAACTTTTGTCTTTATGCTCTATTTGTCAGTCAACAAGAGCCAAAGAACTATCACATAGCACTTAGAGACATTGGCTGGGTGGAGGCAATGCAGTTGGAGTTGTTGCAGTTCAAGAAGCAACAAGTTTGGGAGCTGGTTTCTCTACCTCCAGGTAAGTGTGCAATAGGCACAAAATGGGTGTTTAGGAATAAAACAGATGAAAATGGTCAAATCATTAAAAACAAAGCTAGACTGGTTGTACAGGGGTTTTCTCAGGAAGAAGGTATTGATTATGATGAAACTTTTGCCCCTGTAGCCAGACTAGAAGCAATTAGGTTGTTCTTAGCATATGCTGCCTTACATAAACTTAAAGTTTTTCAAATGGATGTCAAAAGTGCTTTCTTATATGGTAAAATAAAAGAGGAAGTGTATGTGTGTCAACCTCCAGGCTTTGAGGACAATAAACATCCTGATTGGGTGTACAAGCTTGATAAAGCTCTTTATGGGCTGAAACAAGCACCTAGAGCCTGGTATGACACTTTATCCACTTTTCTTCTCAAAAATAATTTCACTAGAGGCTCCATTGATAAAACTTTATTCATAAAGAATGTAGGACAGCATAAGCTACTTGTTCAAATTTATGTTGATGACATTATATTTGCTTCATCTGATCTAAAGTTGTGTGATGCTTTCACTGAGCTTATGACCAAAAATTTTGAAATGAGTGCCATGGGGGAACTACAGTTTTTCTTGGGTCTTCAAATTAAACAAAAACCTGATGGAATTTTCATTCACCAATCAAAATACACAAAAGAGCTGTTAAAGAAATTTGATTTGCAAAACTGTAAACCATGTTCTAACCCCATGAGCAGCACCACACAACTTGATGCTGATCTGAAAGGTACTTCAGTGGATGAAACTCTTTATAGATGTATGATTGGCTCTTTGATGTATCTAACTGCATCAAGGCCAGACATTATGTTTGCCACATGTGTCTGTGCTAGATTTCAGGCTGCACCTAAAGAATCTCATCTGATTGCTGTGAAAAGAATTTTCAGATACTTACAGGGTACTCAATCTCTGGGAATATGGTACTCCACTGGACATTCCTGCAAGCTAGTTGCTTTTTCTGATAGTGACTATGCAGGATGCAAACTCTCAAGAAAATCTACTTCTGGTGGGTGTCAATTTCTCGGAAATTGTCTGGTTTCTTGGCAAAGTAAGAAACAAACATCTGTAGCCACTTCCACTGCTGAAGCCGAGTACATTGCTGCTGCAAGTTGTACTTCACAAATTCTCTGGCTTCAGTCTCAACTCTTGGATTATGGCATCAAAGAACTGAAGACACCATTGTTAATGGATAGTGCTTCAGCTCTTTGTATTGTCAAGAATCCAGTTCAGCACTCTAGGACTAAACACATTGAGATCAGACATCATTTTATAAGAGATTGTTATGAAAAGGGTCTGATTGATCCAAAGTTTGTTCCTAGTGCTGATGAGCTTGCAGACATCTTTACTAAGCCTTTAGACACCTCAACTTTTCAAAATTTAGTTCTAAGGCTTGGTATGCTGCAACTTGAATAGGTTGGTTTTTCATAAAATAAATTTTAATTTCTTTTCAAAAACCCAAAAATATTTTCAATTTTTCTTTTCAAATAAAATTTTTTTACCTTGAAACTTTTTGATATTTTCAGTAAATACTGATACATATCAAAAGTACTGATTCAAGGAAAGATATGACCTTTTCTAATACTCTAAGTTACAAGTACTGATGAGTATTGATTCACTAAGTACTGAAGGTCAAACATTGTTTACAAGTTCTGATGAACAAATTGTTTACAAGTTCTGATGAACAAATTGTTTACAAGTTCTGATGAACACATTGTTCACAAGTTCTGATGAACAAAATTTCCACAAAGTCTGATGAACAACTGATGAAAACAACTGCTGAACAAAACTGTCGACAACACCTGATGAGTAATTTTACTCTTCAGTTGTTTTAACTTCTGTTGTTTTCTCTATTTAACTCAACCTTCTTCAGTTGTTTCATTATCACTTTCTCAGAACTTTCCATCTTTTTCAAAAACCTATTTTCCCTCTCCAGTCTTTGCATCCATGGCGTCCATAACCTTGAAACCGCGTCATAACTCCATTGCCTATCTGACCAAATCCTCCTTCTGGTCAAAGTTTGATGAAGCTGTGGATTTGATGAATGCTTCTCAATTCAAAACTGCTTTTCTCATCAATCCAACACTATATGTCGACTCTATTCATCAATTCTGGATGAATGTGGAACTGATCAATGTTGGCACAGGAGTAATCTCTCTTCGGTCCACTGTCAATGGTCATAACGTGCACATAAGCCCAGCTGAACTGAGGGAGGTTCTTCAGCTTGATGATGCTAATCTGGTCACCCAATTCCTAAGAGCGCAACTGACCTCTGTTTTACAAGTCATAAATACCAGGGTGACTTGAGTGACTCAACACTTTTCAAGAAGCACTTCAATGACCCAGAGCGCCTGATATTTCATATGATCAACATATGCTTGGCTCCGAAGTCTTCTTCATGGTACCAAATGTCTTCCAGGTGGCAACAGGTATTGTATTCAATCCTTGAATCTCAAAAATTAAATTTTTCTCAAATCCTGTTTTCTGAATTAACTGAACATGCTGCTAAGCCTGTTTCTTCTAGATGGCTACTCTATCCACGTTTTATCATGGCCATCATAGAGAAACAGCTTCAGCAAAATGGCCTTGTTGGTCAGGGGATCTCTGCTCCAGCAGTTTTGTTGGAAGTATATTCCCGACACAACTCTAACCTTACTCTAAAAGAGGCTGCCCGAAAGCTAAAACCCAAGCATAGGGAACCCACAGCCTCCTCTTCCAAATCAAAATCTAAGGTCCCCACCAAACCCAAATCCACAAAGCCCAAAAAGGCTGCTCAGGGAAATGAGTCCCCTGAGTCTGCCCATGCCTCACCAAGGCATGACATGGCCACTGGGAGTAGTCAACCAGTGGTCCATCAGACTCTACCAGCTCAAACCGCCCAGGTTTCCTCTCAACAGGATCCTGGAGCAACCATTGTAGGGGCAGACACATCTCTAGAACCTCTTTCATTTGAAAAGGTTTCTATTGAACAGCACCAATCTCCCCGGGTGCACTCTCTTTCAAAGCCAATTCCTATGGAAACCACCCCAAATAGCCCAACTTTTGTTATTGAAAACATCCTGGATCAGTTGAACACTCCTATCCCCTCCCAGACACCTATCACTACTGGGATTAGCTCCAACATTGAGGGGGAGGATCAAAGTGTCTCTGATAACCCACAGGATTATGACTACCACATCAGATCTCCTAGTGTGGAAAGAGAGATTCTGATATCTGACAAGGCTGCTACTTCATCACCTCCATCATTTGGAGTGATTGATAGTAGTAACATTGCTAAGACCTTGTCAGAGGCAACAACTGATGAAGGGATTAACCCTGAGGTTGGAAGTCCCCAGTACCAAGAAAAAGGGGCACCTGATCATGTTGAGCCACACTCAACTCAGGTAGATCCTGATATTCTCAGGAGGTCAGATGATTCAGCCAAGGCTGATGATGACCAAAGCACACTTGCTGAGGTTCTGAAACAGAATCAAATCCTTGAGGCTGAGGTCTGTAGACTCAATGAGCTACTCACCAAAATGTCCAAGGACAAAAGTCCATCTTCCCCAATTACCCCACAGATGGCACCTTCTCATCCTGAAGGTCACACAAACACTTCCACCAATACCTCACAATTTCACAAGCCTCCAGCCACTGCTTCAGGCACTAATCCTTTGGGTTCTAGCCCCCCAGAGGCATTAGCTGCTTCCCTTCTAAATGTCATCCCTCTCATCACTCCTTTACTGAAAACCATCATTGCCCAAGCCCTTGATGAGAGGCTACCCTCCAAATCTCAAATTCAGCAGATGGTAGATGATGCTGTGACTGCCAGACTTACAACTCTTCATACTCCTTCTTCCCCTGCAGCCAAAAAGGGGGAGTTAGGAACAGAGTCAGTCACAAATTCAACTTTCAAAAGGCAAAGGTCTGACAATGAAGATATTGCTTCTGAAAGGTCTCCTGCCATTCAAGTGACATACAAGAGACAGAAGAAGAATAAAACTGCTGAGGTTGCCAACAGAGCTGAGGAGGAGGTTGAGCAAGAAAATGTAGAAAGTGTGGAAAAGGCTGATAAAGAAGTTGAAGTAAGTTTTGAGAAAGTAAGTACTGAACAAGTTACAACCTCCGATGTACAAGAAACTGAACAAGAGGAGATGCAAGAACAAGAAGTTCAAACTCAGAGGGTTGAGGTTGAGAAATCTTCTGAAAGTGTTGAGGTAAGGGCTCCTCTAAAGAAAAGAAGGCAACTGAGAATTCAAGAAGAAGAGGAAGATTCAGATGAGGAAGACAGGATGCCTATCTCTACAGTCATTAAAACAAATGTTCAAAAGCCTGATTCAGCAACAACTGGGTTAGATCTGACCATTCAAAAGAAGAAAGTAACTCTTCCTGCCAACTATGTGCCTGAGAAGTCACTGGTTTTTGGTCAACATCCAAAGATCACACCAGAGTCTAGAATGTTGGCAGTAAAAGTGAAGCTTGAAGAAGAAGAGAACGAGAAACAGCATGATGAGCAAATCTTAAAGATGGTTGACAAGGATTATCCTCAGACATCAACCATTATTGCAATGAAGAAAGAAGCTCAAAGGTTGTATGCTCTGAGGTTCACCTACCAGTATAGGAAGGAACAGATTAGAATGTGGCCTGATCCAAGAATCATTCACAGGATACACAAGAGAGAGGCTCCAGCATCTTATGCCAGAAGAATCAGAAGGGTCTTAAGTGCTGACATTATGCTAGGGTCAGTACTTGATCCTTGGGAGATAATCAATGAATTCAAGAGTGTGTACAACTCTGGCTCAAAAGCTCCAAAGTTTATAGAAAACAAAATGATCAAGAAAGGCTTGGTATATAGGAAACTTGAAAATGTTCAACAAAATGAGCTTTCTCTGTTTTTGGAAGGGAAGCATCCTGATGAGTTTGTATACAGAGAGATTACTAGAGTTGAGCTGAATGATGGGACAATGGCCAGGTACTTGTCTGAGTATTATGGACCTGAGTCTTTCTTTGAAGGTGAACCTGAGAGGCTGACTCCAGAAGAGAAGGTAATACTGCTTGAGGCATATGTCAGGGAGTCCTTCAGGTTAGTATATGATCAATAGCTTTAATGAGAGGGGTTAATGCTCATAGTCCATTTCCCCAATGGAGTTCCCTCTCATATTTTGCTTGTTAGATTTTTTGGAAGCTGTTGATTATCAGGCATACACTTTAACTGGTCATTTTGATACTGATCTCAAAGAAAAAGACTTATCTTTCAGCCTGGGAGTAAATAAGTGAGACCATAAATAAATTAGAGGTTTTTGGCTGCATTGGTTCAGGGGGAGTTTGTTGGACTAAAAGAACCAATGAGCCTGATCAGAAAAATCTCTAAGTCTCACAGCACTTATAACAACTGAAGAAGAACACAACGGCTGACATTCAATGTACAGAAGATACAAGATCTGAAGTGATATACAACAGCTGAAGTGTAAGTCATCAGATGTTGTAGTGTATAGTTTAGTCTTCAGTAGTTTTCTTTCAGTTCTTGTAAAAGTCTGATGAGTAGTTTACTCATCAGATGTTTTAGTTTATTACTTCAGTAGTTTTATTACTTCAGTAGTTGTAAGAGAATGTCTTCAGATGTTGTAGACATTCTCAGTAGTTTAGTTATTTCAGTTGTTTTGTTTTGTCTGTTAGGTGTCAACATCATGTGACATCATCAGACGTCACTGTCTTTATATAAGGGCAGTTGACAATTTTGTAATGTGACGAAGTTAGTGAATTGAATGAAATATTCCTTTTGCAGAAACTCTCTCTCTATAACAAACTTGTGCGTTTACTGTTTGATTGAATGAACTTTGTTCTTGCTATCATTGTGCTAATTCAATTTTGAATTCCGCTGCTATACTCTAATATTGAATCAATTGAGAACATCTGATCCTACATCTCAGCCGACTTTGCATGCCAACTTAACCATGTTGAGGAATCTTTACACTCCCCTTATATCATTGAAGTAGCGAATGGGAAACAAATCACAGTTAGTACAATACTTAGAAACTGCCCATTAACACTTAATGGCCAAACATTCACCATCGATTTGATATCGATGGAGTTGGGCAGTCTCGATTTCATTGTCGGGATGGATTGGTTATCTCTTAATATAGTGGAAGTCACCTATCTGAAAAGCTACTACGAATATCGATGGCGAACGATCATGTATTGGAAGTTCGAGGGGATCAAGCAAAACTGAGTGTCAAAATCATATCCTGCATAAAGGCGCGTAAATGTTTACAGAAGCAGTGTCTAGCTTTCCTGGCTCACGTGGTTGAAAGAGAGAAAGACAAGATCAAGATGTGATACGTGCCTGTAGTAAAAGAGTACCCGGAAGTGTTTCCTGACGATCTACTGGGATTACCACCGGTTCGACCGGTAGAATTCTGTATTGACTTAGTTCCTGGAGCAACTGTTGTTGCTAAATCTCCCTATAGGTTAGCACCTTCTGAGATGCATGAATTAACAAACCAAATGCAAGAACTACTGGATAAAGGTTTCATCCGACCGAGCTACTCGCCTTGGGGAGCTCTGGTTTTGTTCGTGAAGAAGAAGGATGGATCTTTTCGGATGTGCATCAACTATAGAGAATTGAATAAATTAACGATCAAGAATCGGTATCCATTGCCGAGGATTGATGATTTATTTGATCAGTTACAAGGAGCACAGTATTTTTCAAAGATTGATTTGCGTTCAGGATACCATCAGTTGCGGGTACAAGACGAAGACATACCGAAGACGGCATTCCGAACAAGCTACAGGCATTACGAATTCATGGTGATGCCTTTCGAATTAACGAATGAACCAACGGTTTTCATGGACCTCATGAACAATGTGTGCAAACCGTATTTAAATAGGTTTGTTATTGTCTTCATTGACGATATCATGATCTATTCGAAGAGCAAAGCGGATCACAAGAAACATCTTAGGAAGATCCAGGAACTATTGAAGAAAGAACAACTCTATGCCAAATTCTCCAAGTGTGAATTTTGGCTGAGAGAAGTTCAGTTTTTGGGCCACGTAGTCAGCAGTGAAGGAATACATGTAGACCCTGCCAAGATCGAAGCAATAAAGAACTGGGATACTCCGGCGACACCGATGAAGATACGGTGTTTTCTAGGTTTGGCAGGTTATTATAGAAGGTTTATTTCGAACTTTTCTAAAATAACCTTGCCACTCACCAAGTTAACTCAGAAAAGTGAACCGTTTGTTTGGGAGCAGAAACAGGAGGAAGCTTTTCAAATGTTGAAGCAGAAGCTATGTGATGCTCCGATTCTATCTCTCCCAGAAGGTACAGACGACTTTGTAGTGTATTGTGATGCTTCCCGTTAGGGACTCGATTGTGTGTTAATGCAACGAGAAAAAGTTATCTCGTATGCATCAAGACAATTAAAGATTCATGAGAAGAACTACACTACTCATGATCTAGAACTGGAAGCAGTTGTCTTCGTGTTGAAGATCTTAAGAAATTATTTGTATGGAACCAAGTGTACCATATTTACTAATCACAAAAGTCTACAGCATATCTTTGATCCTAAGGAACTCAAAAAGCGACAGCGTTGTTGGGTTGAAATTTTGAGCGATTATGACTGTGTGATCAAGTACCATCCGGGCGAGGCAAATGTCATAGCAGATGCTTCGAGCAGGAAGGAACGAGTCAAACCCTTGCGCGTAAGATCAATGGGAATGACGGTGCAGACAAGCTTACAAGACAGGATCATGCAGGATCATGATGTTATGTGTTTATGTTATGATGATGAACGAATGATGATATGCCATGATGATATATGCATGAGTATGTGTTATGTATGATGAAATGTGCATTAGGATATGCTGAGCATGATGAATGCCTAATAAATGAGTAACGATGACATAACATGTTAATGTTTGTATGATAACATGCATTAGGATGATAACCAAGGCAATATTTAGTAGATGCGATGATGATGTCCTAGATTGCTAGGATGAACGTAGGATGTTATGGTAATGAGACTAGCAGGTTATGAATATGATGCTAGGATAATATGATGACATGATGAAGTGAATTACCAGCATCACGTGTTATGATGAGTCCTACATTGTTAGGATTAGAGTATGATGAAATGATGCTAGTATGACATGTCTACTATGTTATGATGAGTATGATGATGATTATGATGCTAGCATGAATGATATGATGCCTTGATGATTATGATGAAAGATGATATAATGCAAGTATATTAGACACAAGGAAAGAATGATGTTCCTATATGTGTTATAGGATATGTGTGAGATAGGTACCAGCATTTGTGTTGGGTATGTATGATAGTCAACCAAGACTATAACTGGGTATGATAGTCAACCAAGACTATAACTGGGTATGATAATCAGCCTGACTATAACAGGGTTTGGAGCCTTGTGTCGGCATAAGTCATTTTTCATGTTGATGACAATGTGTTGGATCGGGTTGAGTAATCTACACAACACTTATCACAAGTTATCTTCTACAAAGTTGATAGTGCGGAAATCTATCAACTTAGTTTTGTAAAAACAGTTTGAAAACAAAGTACTGAAGGCAATAGTAATTTCAAGGTCAAAGTATATTGCATTCAACTGTTAGAATTACAATACTCAGCTCAAGCACTCACTCGTGAAGGATTATATACTAAGACCTACAGCCGTATCCTCGTAGGAATACAACTCTGGACAAAACACTAGAAACAAATGTATGCTTAATCTAGTATTTGTTATGGTCTTGACAGGCCAAGCCATATTAATTACAAACAATACAAAAGACTCCATTGAATTTTATGATAAAGGCCTAAACAACAAAATACATTAATTGTTTAGTATCCTTGTAGCCTTGACAAATCTTCTTTGTTGCGGACTAACACCGGAATGTCTTCTCTGTTATTCTGAATGAGAGAAAGCAGTTCTGTTTATTTCCTAAAGTAAAGAGAATCTTTGTCAGAGAAAAGTCTTTAGAAGTATTTGTCTTGGGAACCACTGAAGATCGGAAGTATTGGGAACCACTGATTATCAGAAGTACTGATGGTCGATCGGAAGTACTGATCGATTTGGGCTTTCATTCCACTCTTCAAGATGTACTCAGTGGAAGGAATTATCCTTCGGAAGCAATGATCCTTCCGAAGGCTAATCCTTGTTGTTCTGTGGTTGTACTTCTTCCAATAGAGAATAACTTGATCCAGAGAAGTTTTGATATGCATCAGCCTTAGAGCACCTTACAGTCTCCCCCTAGGCTGATGCTACCAAATCTTGTACCCTTCTTTTATTAACTGTTCAGCTCTTCTCTGGACCAGTGCCGTAGTAAGTCCTCCTTCAAAGTGGTTGTCTGGATTGAGTAGTGGAAGACTTACTAGTTCAAAAATGTTTGTAGCAGGAAGACCATATAGCTGATAGTCCTTGAGCTTTAAGGTGTATCCATCACAGAACTTCAAAACGAACACCTTTTCTGTAGATAGATAGCTCTATTCCATAATAGGAAAGTACACATCTAAGGGTAGTTCATCACTTCGTCTTCTGGCTGCAGTCTTTCTTCTTTTGAATGGATCACGTCGTTTGAATGGAACAATTTGAAGTGATGTTGTACTTCCTTGTGGAGGTTCCTGCTCCCTTTCATCATTATCAGTGGTTTTTGTAGTGGCTTCTGCTCCAGTGGAAGCAGTTTCTTTAGTGGAATCTTGTTCAGCTTCAGCGGAAGCCATCTCCGATTCAGTGGAGTTTACTGCCTCAGCAGTGGAAGCTCCTCCAATACCCGCTGAAGCTTTTGTTGCTTCAGTGGAGGACCTCCTATTAGTGGATTCCACTGCAGCTTCAGTGGAAGCCAGTGCTTCCTTTATCCATTCCGTCCTTGACTGTGTTTCAGGATCAGGGTTTGTGCTTCACTGTTTTGTTTGATCTCTCTTGATCGTGATCACTAAAGAAATTGGTACATTGTCATATGAAAGACTGGAGGGAGGAGTGATGGGTTCTTCCTTTGAATGTTTTGGCAACCTTTTAGGGAACATGATGTTTGTTACAACTTCACACATCACCTCTTCACCTTGTCTGATCCCATCAGCGGTGATAGGGATTTCGATGGTGGCTCCCTGGAAGATACCGAGAGGCCTTGCCGTATCGCCTCAGTTCGTGCCTAGATTTGATCCATTGAAGGTAACTCACCTCTGGCAACTTTAGCTTTTATATCTCTAATGTGCATGTCCATGGTGGAGTTCTTCATATGACCAAGCTACCGCGCATGAAATCCATACTGTAAAAGGATGTCATTCATTCTGTCTCTGAAGGCGGCCTCCTTTTGCTTCTTGGTAAGGGCCACCTCGGCTTTGGCTGCAGCAGCGGCCTGTTCTTGCTCCTGTATCCAATGCAGTTCTTCAGCCATACGAGGCACCGACCAGAGCAAAATATCATCCATATCATAACACTTTTCCTGGAGGAGACCCGAGAGTCTTATCATCTCTCCATCTTGGGAAGTGTCTGGTCGGCCCTACTTCATCTTTGGCCTTCTCTCCTCCTGTTCAGCTTTCTCCTCTGGGGTCAGTTTCCTTTTTCCTTTGTCCAACAATTTCTTCCGAGAGGAGATGGATCTTGTTGCCTCATCAGTTGAGTCATTGGCAAACAGCTCTTCTGTGGAGGAACCATCAATTGTTACTGGGCCTTCAGAAGCAACTGCAGCTTTGGAGTTAACCTTAGCATTCACTGCATCTTCCAGTTGACCAACCACATTGGATGGTTCCGTAGTGGTTCCCTCAGAGAGCTCAGAATCTGAAGAGAGTTCTTCATACATAGCCTTTGTCTTTGGAGACGACAATCGTTCATCGGCTGTTGTCTCAGGAGGAGACGCAGGTTCATCAACAGCCTCTATCTCAGGAGGAAACTTCTGGGCATCGGCTGTCGTCTCAGGAGGAGACTCAGGTTCTATGGAGATGGATTTTGTAGCTGAATTGGTGGGGTTCTCCATAGCAACCTGGATTATCGTCCAAGAAGGGGACCTAGTCTCAGAAGGAGACTTTGGGATGTTAATAGGGGATTTAGATTCCTTAGATATGTTTTCCTGATCAGAATCTAAGGGTTCCCCTGCAGCACTAGAAGAAGAGGATGATGAGGAACTTGAGGAGTTGTGATAGTTCGTACTCAGTAAACTATCCCATTCCTTATCCAAATCAGTAAGGAATGGAGGAGATTCATGAGTAACTTTCTCTTCTCCTTCTGGCAATGGAGCTGTTGCCTCTTCTAATGTTGCAGCTACCTCTTATTCTTTTGCTGGAGATGATAAGGTTACAGGTGATGATGGTGATGATGATGATCCCATAGGTTGTTCCTTTCCCCCTTTTTGGTAGCATCAGGGGAAAGGGAAGACACTGGGCTAGGATCAGGGTGAAAGGGTGCAAAGAGGACCGGAGGGTGGCGCTGGAGGTCCAGAATGGTAGCATCTTTGGTTTGAACCTCCATCTTCAGAGCAGCCACCTCTGTTTCGAGATGAGCAACCCTGGCCCTTAGAGTGGAAATGATGGTCGTCAATTCCAGAATGTGTGTGCCCTCATCCACAGAAGTGGAATCCTTGGGCGATGAAGTCGTGAGCCTAGCTCCTGCACCTTCTTCACCAGATATGGTTTCTTGGTGCCTTGGATTCCTCTCATTGAGAATGACTTCAAAGAAGTCATCAGCAATGTGATTTGCCACAGAGGAGGTCCTATTGCCTGCACCACTGTCCTGAAGAACCTGAGAAGATTCTGCAGTAGTGGCAGCCTCCACTATATTGACCCTTTCAGAACGACTAGGGTCAACCTCTGTAGTAATCGACTCTGGGTCAGGAAACCGTACATGTAGGTATGTTACCACTCTCATTATAGTTTGGGAAGAATGATAGAGAGGGTCATTTAGAGCTACAGCAGAGAGTCCTTGAGTCGTGGTAAATGTATGAGTGGGGGGCAGTGATGGGCTAGACACACCTGGGGACCTTGGAGACAGTCCCTGACCTAGTGGAGTTGCTTCCATAGAAGCAAGCTCAGTAAAGTGGGCATCCCTTTGGATATTCTCAGGTATGTATGGTGACATATCCTGAGGGCTAGAGGAAGGGTGTAGGGCAATCATCGGATCCAGAGGAAGATCCGAGGATACAGCAACAGGTGTGGTTTGCACCTTAGGTAGAACTGTGCCCTTGCCAGATTTCTTAGCCTTTTTCTGTTTGGGTTCGGAAGAAGGGGCCTGAGCAGTTGTAGATAACTGCTTAGGTTGTCTTTTGCGTTTGTAGGTGATTGGAATGGAGGCTATATGAGTGGAAGGTGTGGGTTCAGCAGCTGTGGGTTCAACAGTGTTGTCACCTTCCGGAGCAGTGGGCTCCATAGATGGAAGTAAAGGAGTAAACGCTCCCGAGAAGTGAGTTGTTTTCTTCTTTAGTTGGATAGAAACCTTCAATAGTACCGAAGGAACTTTATAGATGTTCCCAGTTAGTGAGAGCGAAGAAGCCATCTCACTGTTAAAGATTTGTTGCAAAAACATGGGATACATACAAAATTTCTTTGTGGATGTTACATTATCCACTAAGTTATTAAAAATAACAGAAAAGTTAAAAGGTTGATCGGTGATCAGTCCATGAATAGCCGAAGCTAGATCAGATGGAATTTGATCCCAACCACCGGATTTATTTGAAAGACAACGTAAAAACACGTGTAGGAGATGCTTGTAATTATAGGACACTCTACCCTTCCAATATGTTGTTGAAGGGAGAGGACCTTCGTATCCCATCGACCGAATCACTGCCTGTAACATCATTAAGATTAAGATGTCTACGGACAGCGTCCAGAGAAATTGAAATAGGATGAGCATCAACGGTAGCAGAAAGACGCTTACCCGTTGGAGAGTCAATCACAAAACAGGAACCACAAAACTGCTGGTGATGAGATTCATACACCACGGGGTTAACAGTTAACACAGTAAAGTACTTACTCCAACGAAGAAAAGAGATAATCGGAGCAAAATCAGCATCATTTTCAGTAGAGAGTTCAGCGGTCAAATTGTGCATAGGTTTAAAAGCAAGGAGAGCCATTATGGAGATGAGCGGTTAGGGTTTGGAACCAAACAGAAACTGTCAATCGTGGAGAAGGAAGTGAGAATTTGAATGGGCGGGAGACCTTTTATACCTTCGGATGTCAGCATTTAATTACAATAATACATTAAATTTTGAGATCCGGAGACAAAGAAGAAAAGGGCCATTATTGACAGTGATGTGTCAAAGATTTGTCGCGTAGTATCGGAAGAGAAATCACATGGTGCACAAAAGAGATGTATGCTTCGGAAGACATGTGCTTCTGATAAGTAATCAGAAGGAAATGTTTCGGAAGTGAATAGTTTATATCGGAAGATAAATACTTGCAAAAGAACAAATATCTTAAGAAGTGTGACATATTCCGAATAAGGATTTATATAACACTTCGGAAGACTTAACATTTCTTCTGATGAGTAAGTACTACTCAGAAGATAGGTTACGTTTAACTTCCGAAGGATCATTTATACCCTAACTTAAGTGCATTTACTCAAAGTTGATCATACCTATGGCTGTGATTAAATACCTGAACCTTCCTTCATCAAAAGCTTTGGTGAAGAGATCAGCCAAGTTGTTTTATGTATCTACTTTGACTAAATGAATTCGCTTCTTTTATGCACAATCTCTGATGAAATGGTAGTGGATGTCAATGTGCTTGGTTTTGGAATGTTTGACTAGATTGTTAGTGATGGAAATTGCACTAGGGTTGTCAATCTGGATAGGAGTATTAGATAGTTCTACTCCATAGTCTTTCATTTGATTTTGAATCCAAAGCACTTGTGCACAGCAGCTTGAGGCAGCTATATGTAACATCAGTGCCGGAACCGGCACCGGAACAGTGATATCTACAGTAAAATGAACAGTAAACTGGTACGGACTATATGTGTTACATTGTTTATCATATTCATATCATGTTTCATTGTCATTTCATGTAATCAACGAACAGATTCAGATTCAATTCAGAAAAAAACAAAGTTCTAAACAATGGTTCATCAGTCAGATAATTATCTGACATTACAGAACCATCAGATGATTATGTGTTAGGATCTTATTATGTATAAACGTATGTGAGGCTGTACAGAACAAAACAACAACGGGTGTCATTATGTGAATGATAAACCGACGGGTTATTCGTATAGGTGACGATCTGTACGAATAAATCTGAAAGTTTAACGTTCTGAATGATATCCAATAATTAGAAAACAATATTGAAAAGTGTAGTTATCGTCGTATTTGATCGGGTGACGATTCGAACACGTACGCGCGATGACCGCGCGAATTCTATTAAACGTTAATTAAATATTTTTTGAAATTTAAATAAATAAAAGAAAATTAGTTAATTTATTAGGAAGCACAACCTAAAATAATTTTATAACTTCTATTTTAAAACCGAGTTGTTTTGTAACGAAAATGGCGAGAAACCGACGTCTTTACGCGAAATCACGCGAAACCCAGCAAACCCGAACGGACCCGGGTATTTCCCTATCCTTTAATGTGGCATTTAAAGCCACATTAAACCCCCACCAACCAGCCAACACCCCTCTCTCTCTCAAGAAATTTCGGATCTCTCTCTCTCTAAAATCCACAACATCTCTCTAAGATTTCTCTTTTGTTTCTTCACGGAATCTTGCCATTTTGGTGTCAAAACAACCACCACGACTTGTAGATCATAGAAGTACAACGGATCTAAGCTTTTGTCCGGCCGATTGGAGGTATGAACCATGTTTTTATTCGGTATTAGGGTTTTGAAAACCCTAAGTTCGGCCACCCTATGTTTCCGACTAACACCCACAAAAACCCTTAGGAAATCACCTCACCAACACCTTAGGATAATGTAGGAACAATCCCCCTTCGTTTCCTGGTGGAGTAACTTCGAAAGTCATGGCAGCCACCATCAGGCCGCTACGGCCGAATGGAGACCAACAGGTCGGCGAATGACCAGAGGCGACAGAACCCCCATTCGGCGAATGACCAGAGGCGACAGAACCCCCCATTCGGCGAATGGCCAGGGGAGAAAGAAGCTCTCTCATCCAGCGAATGGCTAGGGGCGAAGCAGCCTCCTTCGGCCGAACCAGGGCTCCATTCGATAGCCTACATTCGCCCAACTCCATTCGACCACTACCTATTCGGCATCCCCACTCACTCGGCCAAATCCTCCTTCGCTTGACTACATTCGGCCCAAGACCCCTTTCGGCTCAAACTTATTCGTAATAGCAAGATTTGGGTCGGATTTGGGTCAATGCATGGGATGCATAGGGAGGGTATGTGGGGCACGCATGGGTTGGTGTGTGTGTGTGCATGGGATAGACCACGTGAGGTTCATGCATGGGGTGATTATATGGATCTAATATCCACCTTTCTAAAAATACCATGAGATACAATCATAAGGTGTATGGATCTAGCAATTAGGAGTTCAACCATAGGTTATTTCATGTGGGGTTAGTCCAATATACAAGGAACTATTTCAAGAAAACCCTAGGTTAGGGTTTTCACTAATGAAGGGTTTCCCATAACAAAGACTTTACATAAAATCATGAGGATCAAACAACAAATTAGGGTTTTGAGTGTTGATTTGATTATTGACACCTAAACCCTAGGAAAATTCTATAAGAAAACGTGAATAACCTAGATGGGCTATTTAACTATGAAGGCATGGTAAATCAAAGAACTAACAAGGAAATTGTTTAGATGATCCAAGTCGAACAATGGGCCGGAGGGTGGCCCAATGGGCTTAACCTAGGCCCATCACTTTTAAATGTTACGCTTTTATTAACTAAATGATGTTTTTAATAAAAAGAAATAATTATAAACTTATTTAGTTACAACAAGTGATGTTTTCTAAACCTTTAATCCAAAATGGTTTAAGTTATTAACATTTTAATTAAAAAAAACTTGCGACGAACAATCTTGGGGTATGGGTTATTAACGGGTAATAGGTTAGATGAAGTCTTAGAAACACATTAGTAATCTAGGACACGTAGTTGCACACCGAGACCAAACCCTAGATACGACAACTACCATAGTACTTAACGTATTCGAATTCTTTTAAAACAACTCAGGTGCTAAAGATACATAAGCAACAGTCAAAGAGCGCGCATTATCTTTTGTGATTCAGTTACACATCAACACAGGTGAGTTCATTGTCCCTTTTCTAAACATTTTTGTTTTTAAACGCGGGGCTGAGAAGCATGCGTAAACTGTTTTAATTAAATTGTTTACTTAAATGCTTTTTAATTGTATATGTTTAACATGTATAACTGTTTATTTTAGACTTTGTCTAGGTAAACTGCTTATTGGATTTAAAACGAGTTATCTATTCGTCGTGAGTACATAACTCTTCAAATCAAAGAACTCTTTTCAAAGAACTATTTTCAAAGAACTAAAGATCTAAAACAAAGTACTATTTTCAAAGATCTATTTCAAAGAACTAACGACCTATTTCAAAGAACTAACGATCTAATTTCAAAGAACTATTTCAAGGGTCTAACTGGGAAATATCATAGATAGCATATGCCATTCTCAGGTTTGAAAGATGTCCTAGCCAGACTGATCGAATATGAGACACATGTTTGATCATATTTACAGTATTCCCTAATGGTTTTGAGGAAAATCTGGGAAATATTCAAAGATAGCATGTGAACGGTCAATAACGGTCAATAAAATCCTATATTTCAAAAGATGTCCTAGCTAGACTGATTGAGTATAGGTCGCATGCTTGATGATGTTTACAGATCTCATTTACTACTAAGTACCTGATTGCTAGACTAGGCTACTCGAGTATGACCAAGGCCCAATAATTAGGACTTAGATTTTCTATTAAATGTTTATTTATTTATTTAATTAAGCATTTATTCACTGTTTGGACAATTATTGTGGTTGACCATATTTTGTGATGAACTTAAGAAATCACTAGAGATTTCAAATCGTTGTAATTACAGGAACAAAGAACTGAAGGACAAATGGGTTCATGGTAGGGGTAAAATGCTTAATTATCATTAACAACAATGTCCCATGTGGATTAGTATGTGGTGGGACGGCGTCTGGGCGGGTTGTAGGCTCGACTCAGGGGTATGCCCTATATATAAGCATACCGATGTAGATGATACATGTGATGTTAATGAGATTAAGGTTGTTACCCGAGGGTTTAACAACTGTTTTGAGAGTACATTAGAACTATAGTGGAATGGAAGTGTAAGGTAGGTAAAAATGCTTAATTATCATTAGCAACAGTGTCATATGCGCATTAGTATGTGGTGGGACGGCGTCTGGGCGGGTTGTAGGCTCGACTCAGGGGTATGCCCTATATATAAGCATACCGATGTGGATATTACATGTGGTGTTAATGAGGTTAGGGTCTTTACCGGAGAAGGTTTTCAAATCATTTTAAATTACTAAACTATATGAACTCACCAACCATGTGTTGACTTGGTCTTTTTGGCATGACTTCTCAGGTGACGAACAGGTCAATTAAGAAGCTTATGCTTTTGGACTAGGACTTCAGATAGAAGACTTAGCATTTTTGGACCTGCATACTTTTGGAACATCATTATTTTTGGACCTGCATACTTTTGGAACATCATTATACAATTATTTTGTTTGTCTTGTATGGTTACAAGATAGAAACTTTATGATGTTTATGGTAGATTTACATTGTTAAATTATTAACGATACTGATGTAATTTAACTTTGTAATTCTATTCTATTTTGCATTTTCTCATTTATATCATGTTCAATGTAAACAATCTGATCATCACGATTATCACTCACGATATCGCGCCCCGGGAACCTTCCGCCCGACGGGGAATCCGATCCAACCCCGCCGGCTCGGGGTGTGACAGATTGGTATCAGAGCCATGGTTATAGAGAAATATAGGTCACGTATTTAAACGGTTTGGCCTAGACTATAACCTAGGGACCCTGCATGTAGAGAACACAGGACTTAAGACTTTACTTGCATACTGTCCTCTGTATTCGATCATTGCACTAACCAATAACTTTATTGGTTATGATCAGAATGCCGCCACGAAGACAACCTCCCCTGTTGACATCAACACAAGACCAAGCTCCACACTCTTTGACACCATCACCACCTGATTCACCACCGCCACCTCCTCCACCGCCTCCTCCTCCTCTTCCTCCACTGATAACCCAATCATCTGGCCCGAGCACAACACCAATGCTGGATCCTGCCACTATTGCATTGGTGACTTTTCTGAGGAGTAAGACGACCAGCCTAATGAAAGAAGCACTACCGGAAATGTTCAGCCTTTTCCGTAACGAGATCAACAATACTGGCAACTCATCAGGAGAAGCCAGTGGAAACACTGGTGGTACTTCAAACCACTCCTACAAGTCCTTTATGGGCTGTAAGCCACCCAGCTTTAGTGGGTCTGAAGGAGCCGTTGGATTAATCCAATGGATCGAGAAAATAGAAGCCACTCTGGATCTCTGTAGTTGTCCAGAGCATCACAAGGTTCGCTACTCTGCTGGAACGTTCAACAAGCGAGCCTTGACTTGGTGGAACGGCCAAGTTAATGCCAGAGGAAGAGATGAAGCTATGGCAATGCCATGGGAGGATTTCAAGACTCTACTAAGGACAGAGTTTTGCCCCAAGAACGAGCTACAAATATTGGAAGTGGAACTGTCTAACCATGTGATGAAAGGGGCAGATCACATGGGATATACTACTCGTTACCACGAGTTGGTTGCTTTGGTGCCGGATATGGTACCGACTTTGGAGAAGCGGATTGACAGGTATGTATGTGGGTTACCAATCTGCATACAAGGATTAGTGGTTTCTGCAAACCCTGTTACATTGGAGTCTGCGGTGAGTTTATCTGGGAAACTCACGGATATGATGGTAGCCTCAGGAGTTCTAAAGAAAGAGGCTGACTCCGGCAAGAACAAAGCAGAGCCGTCAAAGAAACCTCACCAACATCAAAAGAAGAAACAAAAGGTCATCAAGAACTACACGATGGCCACACCTCTCCAGCAAATAGCAGCTGCACCACAGAACCCCAACAAAAGACCCTACACTGGTACATATCCTTTATGTGCCAAGTGTCAATACCATCATGCTGCTAACACCCCTTGCAAGCAATGCACTGGGTGTGGAAGAATGGGTCATTGGGTTCAATATTGCCGGATGACACCAAACCAAGCAGTCAACAATGCTGCTTTAGCTCTCCCTCCACTAGCTAATCAGAACAAAGGTGGATGCTATAACTGGGGCAAACAGAGCCACTTTGCGAAGAACTGCCCAAAGAAGACACAACAAGTAGTTCAAGCACCCTGTGGAAGAACTTTTGTCATAGGAGCTCCAGCTGCATGCCAAGACCCGAATGTGGTCACTGGTACATTTCTCTTACATGACATTTATGCATCTGTTCTATTTGACACTGGTGCGGATCAGAGTTTTATCTCTGCCGATTTTGCATGTCAACTAGATTCTATAGAGGAACAGTTAGACTCCCCTTATATCATAGAAGTAGCTAACGGAAAACAGATCACAGTTAATACCGTATACAGGAATTTCCCGTTCACACTTAATGGTCATACATTTGCCATCGAATTGATACCGATGGAATTGGGTAGTTTTGACATCATCGTTGGAATGGATTGGCTTTCTTCTAACCGAGTGGAGGTCATCTGTTCTGAAAAGCTGCTTCGAGTTCCATTGCCAAATGATCGAGTATTGGAAGTCAAAGGGGATCAAGCAAAACGAAGTGTCAAGATCATTTCTAGCATAAAGGCACGTAAGTGTTTACAGAAACAGTGTGTGGCTTTCCTAACTCACGTAGTGGAAAAGGAGAAAGACAAGAAAAAGATACAAGACGTACTGGTAGTGAAAGAGTATCCAGAAGTATTTCCTGAAGAGCTACCAGGTTTGCCACCCGCGCGACCGGTAGAGTTCCGAATTGACTTAGTTCCTGGAGCAACTCCTGTTGCTAAATCTCCTTATAGGTTAGCACCTTCAGAGATGCAGGAATTGTCAAACCAGTTACAGGAGCTACTTGACATGGGATTCATCAGACCAAGCTACTCACCTTGGGGAGCTCCAGTCTTGTTCGTGAAGAAGAAAGACGGATCGTTTCGGATGTGCATTGATTATCGGGAGCTGAACAAGTTGACTATCAAGAATCGGTATCCATTGCCGAGGATTGATGACTTGTTTGATCAGTTACAAGGAGCACAGTATTTCTCAAAGATTGATCTACGGTCCGGGTATCACCAGCTTAGAGTTCAAGACGAAGACATACCGAAGACGGCATTCCGAACCAGATACGGGCATTACGAATTCATGGTGATGCCTTTCGGATTGACAAATGCACCAGCGGTTTTCATGGACCTCATGAACCAAGTGTGCAATCCGTATTTGGATCAGTTTGTCATTGTCTTTATCGATAACATCCTGATTTATTCGAAAAGTAAAGCTGAACACGAGGAACACCTCAGGAAAATCATGGAGCTGTTGAAGGAGCAGAAACTTTATGCCAAATTCTCTAAGTGTGAATTCTGGTTAAGAGAAGTTCAATTTCTGGGTCATGTAGTCAACAGCGAGGGAATACATGTAGATCCCGCCAAGATTGAGGCAATAAAGAGCTGGGACACTCCGAAGACACCGACGGAGATACGATATTTTTCTGGGTTTGGCAGGTTATTATAGAAGGTTTATCTCAAACTTTTCTAAGATAGCTTTGCCTCTCACTAAATTAACTCAGAAGAGTGAACCGTTTGTCTGGGAGCAACAACAAGAAGATGCTTTTCAGATTTTGAAACAGAAGTTGTGTGATGCTCCAATTCTATCTCTCCCGGAAGGATGTGATGACTTTGTTGTTTATTGTGATGCTTCCCATCAGGGAATTGGTTGCGTACTAATGCAACGGGACAAAATTATCGCTTATGCATCCAGACAGTTAAAAGTTCATGAGAAGAGCTATACTACTCATGATCTGGAACTGGGAGCTGTAATCTTCGCATTGAAGATTTGGAGACATTATTTATATGGCTCCAAGTGTACCATATTTACCGATCACAAGAGTCTGCAACATATCTTTGATCAGAAGGAACTCAACATGCGACAACGCCGTTGGGTTGAACTTCTGAATGATTACGATTGTGTGATCAAGTATCATCCGGGAAAGGCGAATGTTGTAGCTGATGCCTTGAGCCGGAAGGAGCGGGTCAAACCCTTGCGCGTTAGAGCAATGGGAATGACTGTGCAGACCAGTTTGCGAGATAAGATAATTCAAGCACAACAAGAATCAGTTGATCGGGGAAATCTAAAGAAAGAACTTGATTGCGGAGCGGAGAAACAGTTTGAGACTAAGCCTGATGGAATGATCTACTACCAGAATCATATATGGACCCCGGCAGTAGACGAATTGAGAAGGCTTATATTTGATGAAGCGCACAAGACCAAGTACTCTGTACACCCGGGCGCTGATAAAATGTACCAAGACTTGCGTGGATTTTATTGGTGGCCGGGAATGAAGAAAGACATAGCTGAGTACGTCGGTCAATGTTTAACGTGTGCGAAGGTAAAGGCGGAACACCAGAAACCGTCAGGCTTACTAGAACAGCCTGAAATTCCGCTCTGGAAGTGGGAACAAATAACTATGGACTTCATTACCAAGCTACCCCGCACTTCCAGTGGTCATGATACAATTTGGGTGATCATTGATCGTTTGACAAAATCTGCTCATTTCTTGCCGATGCGTGAGACTTTCACGATGGATAAACTGGCGAGATTGTACATCAATGAGATAGTGGTACGCCATGATGTACCATTGTCTATTATTTCTGATAGAGATAGCAGATTCACATCAAGATTCTGGCAATCGTTGCAGAAATCTCTAGGGACACAGTTAAACCTGAGTACAACTTACCATCCACAAACGGACGGTCAAAGCGAACGTACTATTCAAACTCTAGAGGACATGTTAAGAACCTGTATATTGGATTTCGGTGGGAATTGGGATTCCCATTTCCCACTGATCGAGTTCTCCTACAATAACAGTTATCACAGCAGTATCGGATGTGCACCATTCGAGGCTCTGTATGGCCGGAAATGTCGGTCACCGATCTGTTAGTCTGAAGTCGGAGACAATCGAATAACTGGGCCAGAACTTATTCAGGAAACCACTGACAAGATTGCTCAGATTCAAAGGAGACTACAAGCAACAAGGAGCAGACAAAAGAGATACGCGGACAAACGGCGCAAGCCGTTGGAATTTCAAGAGGGAGATCGAGTCATGTTAAAGGTATCCCCATGGAAAGGCGTTGTACGCTTTGGAAAGAAAGGAAAATTGGCACCACGATACGTGGGACCGTTCGACATCATCGAACGTATTGGTCCTGTGGCGTATAGACTGAGATTACCAGATGAGCTCAGTGGTGTACATGACGTGTTTCACGTCTCAAACTTAAAGAAATGCCTTGCTGACGAGTCACTCGTCATTCCAATCGAAGAAATTCAAGTCGATGAACAGTTACACTTTATTGAGGAACCTTTAGAGATTATGGATCACAAAGTCAACCAACTGAGGCGAAGCCGTATTCCGATTGTAAAGGTTCGTTGGAACTCAAGACGCGGACCCGAAATTACTTGGGAACGTGAAGATCACATGAAGTTAAAGTATCCTCAACTGTTTGAAGAGGAAGCTGTGCCCGGTAATGATTCTTAAAATTTCGGGACGAAATCTCTCTAACAAGGGGAGACTGTAACATCAGTGCCGGAACCGGCACCGGAACAGTGATATCTAAAGTAAAATGAACAGTAAACAGGTACGGACTATATGTGTTACATTGTTTATCATATTCATTTCATGTTTCATTGTCATTTCATGTAATCAACGAACAAATTCAGATTCAATTCAGAAAAAAACAAAGTTCTGAACAATGGTTCATCAGTCAGATAATTATCTGACATTACAGAACCATCAGATGATTATGTGTTAGGATCTTATTATGTATAAACGCATGTGAGGCTGTACAGAACAAAACAACAACGGGTGTCATTATGTGAATGCTAAACCGACGGGTTATTCGTATAGGTGACGATCTGTACGAAAAAATCTGAAAGTTTAACGTTCTGAATGATATCCAAAAATTAGAAAACAATATTGAAAAGTGTAGTTATCGTCGTATTTGATCGGGTGACGATTCGAACAGGTACGCGCGATGACCGCGCGAATTCGATTAAACGTTAATTAAATATTTTTGGAAATTTAAATAAATAAAAGAAAATTCGTTAATTTATTAGGAATCACAACCTAAAATAATTTTATAACTTCTATTTTAAAACCGAGTCGTTTTGTCACGAAAACGGCGAGAAACCGACGTCTTTACGCGAAATCACGTGACACCGAGCAAACCCGAACGGACCCGAGTATTTCCCTATCCTTTAATGTGGCATTTAAAGCCACATTAAACCCCCACCAACCAGCCAACACCCCTCTCTCTCTCAAGAAATTTCGGATCTCTCTCTCTCTAAAATCCACAACATCTCTCTAAGATTTCTCTTTAGTTTCTTCACGAAATCTTGCCATTTTGGTGTCAAAACAACCACCACGACTTGTAGATCATAGAAGTACAACGGATCTAAGCTTTTGTCCGGCCGATTGGAGGTATGAACCATGTTTTTATTCGGTATTAGGGTTTTGAAAACCCTAAGTTCGGCCACCCTATGTTTCCGACTAACACCCACAAAAACCCTTAGGAAATCACCTCACCACCACCTTAGGATAATGTAGGAACAATCCCCCTTCGTTTCCTGGTCGAGTAACTTCGAAAGTCATGGCAGCCACCATCAGGCCGCTACGGCCGAATGGAGACCAACAGGTCGGCGAATGACCAGAGGCGACAGAACCCCCATTCGGCGAATGACCAGAGGCGACAGAACCCCCCATTCGGCGAATGGCCAGGGGCGAAAGAAGCTCTCTCATCCAGCGAATGGCTAGGGGCGAAGCAGCCTCCTTCGGCCGAACCAGGGCTCCATTCTATAGCCTACATTCGCCCAACTCCATTTGACCACTACCTATTCGGCATCCCCACTCACTCGGCCAAATCCTCCTTCGCTTGACTAAATTCGGCCCAAGACCCCTTTCGGCACAAACTTATTCGTAATAGCAAGATTTGGGTCGGATTTGGGTCTATGCATGGGATGTATAGGGAGGGTACGTGGGGCATGCATGGGTTGGTGTGTGTGTGCATGGGATAGACCACGTGAGGTTCATGCATGGGGTGATTATATGGATCTAATATCCACCTTTATAAAAATACCATGAGATACAAACATAAGGTGTATGGATCTAGCAATTAGGAGTTCAACCATATGTTCTTTCATGTGGGTTAGTCCAATATACAAGGAACTATTTCAAGAAAACCCTAGGTTAGGGTTTTCACTAATGAAGGGTTTCCCATAACAAAGACTTTACATAAAATCATGAGGATCAAACAACAAATTAGGGTTTTGAGTGTTGATTTGATTATTGACACCTAAACCCTAGGAAAATTCTATAAGAAAACGTGAATAACCTAGATGGGTTATTTAACTATGAAGGCATGGTAAATCAAAGAACTAACAAGGAAATTGTTTAGAGGATCCAAGTCGAACAATGGGCCCGAGGGTGGCCCAATAGGCTTAACCTAGGCCCATCACTTTTAAATGTTACGCTTTTATTAACTAAATGATGTTTTTAATAAAAAGAAATAATTATAAACATATTTAGTTACAACAAGTGATGTTTTCTAAACCTTTAATCTAAAATGGTTTAAATTAATAACATTTTAATTAAAAAAAAACTTGCGACGAACAATCTTGGGGTATGGGTTATTAACGGGTAATAGGTTAGATGAAGTCTTAGAAACACATTAGTAATCTAGGACACGTAGTTGCACACCGAGACCAAACCCTAGATACGACAACTACCATATGTACTTAACGTATTCGAATTCTTTTAAAACAACTCAGGTGCTAAAGATACATAAGCAACAGTCAAAGAGCGCGCATTATCTTTTGTGATTCAGTTACACATCAACACAGGTGAGTTCATTGCCCCTTTTCTAAACATTTTTGTTTTTAAACGCGGGGCTGAGAAGCATGCGTAAATTGTTTTAATTAAATTGTTTACTTAAATGCTTTTAAATTGTATATGTTTAACATGTATAACTGTTTATTTTAGACTTTGTCTAGGTAAACTGCTTATTGGATTTAAAACGAGTTATCTATTTGTCGTGAGTACATAACTCTTCAAATCAAAGAACTCTTTTCAAAGAACTATTTTCAAAGAACTAAAGATCTAAAACAAAGTACTATTTTCAAAGATCTATTTCAAAGAACTAACGACCTATTTCAAAGAACTAACGATCTAATTTCAAGGAACTATTTCAAGGGTCTAACTGGGAAATATCAAAGATAGCATATGCCATTCTCAGGTTTGAAAGATGTCCTAGCCAGACTGATCGAATATGAGACACATGTTTGATGATATTTACAGTATTCCCTAACGGTTTTGAGGAAAATCTGGGAAATATTCAAAGATAGCATGTGAACGGTCAATAACGGTCAAGAACGGTCAATAAAATCCTATATTTCAAAAGATGTCCTAGCTAGACTGATTGAGTATAGGTCGCATGCTTGATGATGTTTACAGATCTCCTTTACTACTAAGTACCTGATTGCTAGACTAGTCTACTCGAGTATGACCAAGGCCCAATCATTAGGACTTAGATTTTGTATTAAATGTTTATTTATTTATTTAATTAAGCATTTATTCACTGTTTGGACAATTATTGTGGTTGACCATATTTTGTGATGAACTTAAGAAATCACTAGAGATTTCAAATCGTTGTAATTACAGGAACAAAGAACTGAAGGACAAATGGGTTCATGGTAGGGGTAAAATGCTTAATTATCATTAACAACAATGTCCCATGTGGATTAGTATGTGGTGGGACGGCGTCTGGGCGGGTTGTAGGCTCGACTCAGGGGTATGCCCTATATATAAGCATACCGATCTAGATGATACATGTGATGTTAATGAGATTAAGGTTGTTACCCGAGGGTTTAACAAGTGTTTTGAGAGTACATTAGAACTATAGTGGAATGGAAGTGTAAGGTAGGTAAAAATGCTTAATTATCATTAGCAACAGTGTCATATGCGCATTAGTATGTGGTGGGACGGCGTCTGGGCGGGTTGTAGGCTCGACTCAGGGGTATGCCCTATATATAAGCATACCGATGTGGATATTACATGTGGTGTTAATGAGGTTAGGGTCTTTACCGGAGAAGGTTTTCAAATCATTTTAAATTACTAAACTATATGAACTCACCAACCATGTGTTGACTTGGTCTTTTTGGCATGACTTCTCAGGTGACGAACAGGTCAATTAAGAAGCTTATGCTTTTGGACTAGGACTTCAGATAGAAGACTTAGCATTTTTGGACCTGCATACTTTTGGAACATCATTATACAGTTATTTTGTTTGTCTTGTATGGTTACAAGATAGAAACTTTATGATGTTTATGGTAGATTTACATTGTTAAATTATAAACGATACTGATGTAATTTAACTTTGTAATTCTATTCTATTTAGCATTTTCTCATTTATATCATGTGCAATGTAAACAATCTGATCATCATGATTATCACTCACGATATCGCGCCCCCGGAACCTTCCGCCCGACGGGGAATCTGATCCAACCCCGCCGGCTCGGGGTGTGACACTATATATTCAGCTTCTGCAGTAGAGGTTGAAACACATGTCTGCTTTTTACATTGCCATGACACAATCCTGGACCCAAGGAACTGGCATCCTCCAGATGTAGACTTCTTACTAATGTTGCAAACCCCATAATCACTATCCGTGTAAGCCATGAATTGAAAGTCAGCATTCCTAGGATACCATAATCCTAATTTTGGTGCTCCTTTGAGGTATCTGAAAATTCTCTTTATAAGCAAGCATATGGGATATCTTTGGATTTGCTTGAAACCATGCACATAAGCAAGTTGCAAACATAATATCAGGCCTGCTTGTTGTTAGATACATCAAAGAGCCAATCATCGCTCTGTACTGGTGCTGATCAACATCCTCCCCCTCAAGATCAGGGCCTAGAGATGTTGTTTTGGACATCAGAGTACTAAGAGCCTTACAATCGGTGAAACTAAATCTTTCAAGAATATCCTTGACATATTTGGATTGGTTGATAAAAATCCCTGTAGGAGTTTGCTTCACTTGAAGTCCAAGGAAGAAAGTGAGTTCACCCATGGAACTCATTTCAAATTTAGACTTCATGAGCGCTTCAAACTCCTTGTAGAGAGTTTCATCAGTGGAACCAAAAATAATATCATCAACATATATCTGAACAAGCATGATATGTTAATTGGATTTCTAGAAAAACAAAGTTTTATCGATTGTTCCCCTTCTGAAGCTGTTGGCCAATAGGAAAGAGGACAAAGTTTCATACCATTTTCTAGGAGCTTGATGCATCCCATAAAGAGCTTTATCAAGCTTGCAGACATGATTAGGAAACTTAGGACCCTCAAATCCAGGTAGTTGACAAACATAGACCTCCCTATCAATCTTCCTATAGAGAAAAGCACTTTTGACATCCATTTGAAACACTTTGAAGTTTCTGGAAGCTGCAAATGCTAGAAATATTCTAATGGCTGCAATTTTGGCAACTGGAGCAAAAACTTCATCATAATCAATTCCTTCTTCTTGGGTGTATCCCTACACCACTAACCGTGCTTTATTCTTTATGACAACACCTTTGTCATCCTTCTTATTTCTGAACACCCACTTTGTTCCAATTGCATACTTACCCTTGGGTAAAGGGCAAACCTTCCAAACTCCCTGTCTTTCAAATAGAAGAAGTTCTTCTTGCATGGCTTCTACCCAGCTGCTACCTTTCAGTGCTTCAGCAACTTTCTTTGGTACAATTTGGGATAGAAAGCAAGAAAACAAGCAGATGTTTGCTTCATGCAGAGAGCTTCTTGTTTTTATTCCTTCCTCAACATTACCAATGATGTTCTCAACTGGATAGATATTGTGAATGCGAGTTCTGGGGATCACATCCAGCTGAGAATTCAAATCAGTGTTGCTTGTTCCAAGTTTTGGAAGGACTACCTCAAGTTGGATTGCTGGTAAATCTTGAAGTCTCTGAGGTTGGACTGTTGTGGATGGATTTTCCAGAGTGGTTGCTTCAACGGAAGGACTTCCAACTTCTTCTTGACTCAATGGAACTGATGTAGAGTCACTTAAAGGAACAGCCTGAGAAGTGTTGAATATCTCAGACTGTGAAACAACATCATGTGTTGAAGTGGATTCTGCCAAGATTTGTCTTGAAGCTATTGGCAGTTCAACACGAAAGTCTTCTTCTCTTTTGTGTTCGGAGGCATCCAAGGTAGATGTCTGTTGATCAGGAACATACTCTTTCACAAGATTAAATGCATATGTGAATTTATCAAGATCAAATAACCAATCAGGACCAATTCCAAGTTTATTGAGAGTATGTTTGTTGAACTGAACATTTGCAGACTCTTCAATAATTCTGGAAGCTTTGATGTATACTCTATATGCTTTTGCATGAGAAGAGTACCCAACAAAGTAGCCCTCAGCTGATTTCTCAGCAAAGTTGGCTAAATCATCTTTGGTATTCAAGATGGTGCATTGACATCCAAATGGTTTAAGAAATCCAATAAATGGCTTTCTTTTATGCCAAATTTCATAAGGAGTCATACCATGTGACTAAACCACCAATATTCTATTTTGAACATAACAGGCAGTGTTGACCGCTTCTGCCCAAAACGTTATTGGTAGTTTGGCATCAGACAACATGGTCCTTGCAGCCTCAATTAGTGTCATATTCCTTCTCTCAGCAACACCATTTTGTTGTGGAATCCTAGGAACACTAAATTGTCTAGTTATACCTTTAGATTCACAAAAAGAATTTAAAATATGGTTTTTGAATTCTGTTCCCTGATCTGATCTGATGATTTTGACATGGTGGTCACTTTCATTCTTAACTCTAAGAATAAATGATTTCAAAATCTCAGCAGTTTCATCCTTGGTGTTCAGGAACAATACCCAGGTATACCGAGAGAAATCATCAGTGACCATCAAATAATATGACTTCCTACATAGACTTTTAACACTTGTGGGGCCAAAAAAGTCCATTTGAAGTAAATGCATGACTGTTGTAATAGAATTAATCTCTTTGGCATGGTGAGACGATTTGTCCTGCTTCCCCTTTAGACAAGTAACACACTTATCAACACAGATAAATTATTTAGTGGGTAAACCTATAACGAGATTATTTTTAACCAGTTTATTCATATTTTTCAGGTTTACATGACAGAGTCTCCTATGCCAAAGAGATGATTCATCAAGTGAAGCTTTTGAGACAAAGCAACTTATATTACTAAGTGGTGTAGCTGTGCTCATATCTAGCATATACATGTTGTTTCTTCTTGGAGCCCTGAGCAGAATTTGATCATTAGGGACTACAAATCCTGGCTTCAGGACTATGCATTCATGCTCGGTAAACAACATGTTATGCTTTTGATCACACACATGTGACACACATAGTAAATTGTAGTTTGGTTCCTTTACAAAATGTACGTTCTCAAAGCTTACCTTGCCGTTAGTAATTGTGCCCCTACCTATGATGTAACCTCCTACCGGATCACTTCCAAATGCAACAGACCCTCCAAAAAATGGTTCATGCTTGTGCAGATGGGTCTTGTTGCCTGTCATGTGCCTGGAGCAGCCGCTGTCAACTATCCAAAAGTTGCTCTTTGATTCCTGTTGTCCCTGCACATGACCGGAAATGGATTAGTTCCTAATGGGAACCCAAATCCATGTGGTCTTGGGTTTTCCATTAGCATCATTATAAACAAATTTCTTGGAAATCATCTTAGGTGGGACAGATGATGAACAGACTGGTTGATCAATTGGTTGAACTGTTAGTTCAGAGGTTTCCTTCTTCCTCCAAACCTTTTGAACTTTTGGGGTTATTGGAGTGGTCTTCTTCTTCTGACTGCTCATAGATGCAGTTCTTGTTTTTCCTTCTGCTGGTTTGAATTTCATTTTTTGAGAGGATTTTTCTTCTACTTTTTTCTTCCTGAGTTCTGAGTTTCGGAAGCAATTTTAACTTTTGCTTCCGATGGCTGCTTGTTTTCGGAAGACTGATTGGTTTTCCTCTTCTCATTGTCTGCTCTGGATGGCTTCTTAGATGATTTTCATTTTTCTGTAGTAGATTGTTCTCTTGAAGATACTGATAACTTACTCCAACTTTCCTTTCTTCCTCTTCCTTGTGATCTATCATGAATTTTGCTTCTTGGATTATAGAAGCAGTCAGCAGCAAAATGGTTTGTCTCACCACACATCAAACACCGAACCTCCACCGTTGGTGTATACGCAGATGGGGGTTGCATTTTGTTATAACCCAAACCAACCTCTCTTTTCCTTACTAACTCAGTTGTATCACTCATTTTAAACAGCTTTTCATACTTTTCACCCTGACTCAGAAACTTGTCCCTCTAAGCCTCAGCCAATACAAGCTCTGTCTTGGCAGTTGTTAAACGTTCCAAAAGATTGTTGATTTGACACTGTTTGTTAGTGTCTTCATGTTTTAGACAAGAGATGGTCTTTTCTAGTTCAACAATCTTTTCTTTATAATTTCTTTCAGACTCAAAGAAATTTGCCTTGACAACTTGTAATGACTCGAGCTCATTACTGAATTGGACATTAAACCTTTCATATGCATTTAACTTTTCTAAACATTCAGGTGTGCACATATCTTCAGTTACCTTAAATGTAGAAATTGAATCATTTGTCATCAGGGCGCTGTTGGAGAGATATCCATCATCATCTTGGAAACTCCAATATGAGAAGTCATGTTGTTCTGCAACATTTGCACTATTTGAGGAGCTTGATGGTCTTTGGTGTGGCTGTCCAGAAGTTGAGGGCTGAGAGTTTGGAGACTTACACTCTCTGGCAAAGTGCCCCAGTTGTTGACAGTTGAAGCATTTTAGCTTGGACTTATCTAAGCCAAACCTGGTCTTCATATTGTGCTTTTTAAACTGTCTACCAGTTCTTTGGTAGAACTTCTTTGCCCAATAGGAGATCATGGCCATTTGATAATTTATGTCCATCTCCTCAAGATCATCGGTTGGAATTCCATCTAAATCTTCTTGGCACAGATGGAAGTAGTTGGTTTCTTCAGCCATAAACGCCCCTTAGCCTGAAGTCAACAGTGGTGTAGAGTTGGAGAATGGGTTTGAGTGTGAAGTTGATGGAGTGGGGGTTTCAGGAAAGGTGACAATGGGAGTGGAGGTAGAGTGGTAGATGGGTTGGTAATTTTGGTAAGGTGGATTATGAATGGGTGCATATAGGGCTGCGGAACCAGAGGGTAAAGAAGAGGGTTTAGGTTCCTGAGCGTCAATTTCTATTTGGTATGCACTGAGGATACCAAATAGTTCCCCCAACTTCAAGGTTCTCAGATTCTCTGTTCTCCGAATGGCAACAGAGTAAATGTTCCACGCTTGTGGAAGTGATCTGAGGAACTTTCTGATCACGTCTTGGTTCTCCATCTTCACACCTGCAGCCATTAACTCGTCAACCAACTTAACATACCTTAGATATTGAGAAGTCATTTTCTCATTGTTTTCTTGACACAAGTTCTCAAACTTCTTTTTCAGCATGTCCTTTTTGTTTTCTTTGACATCTTCAGATCCTTCATACATTTGATGCAGAGAGTTCCACACCTCCTGTGCAGATTTGCATTTCTTAAATGCATGTATGATTAAGTTGGGGATCGCCATCTGAATGAGCTATAGCGCCTTTGAGTCCACCTCCATTCTTTTGTAGTCTTCATCAGAATAATGAGCTAGGTCTTTCGGCACAGCTGCTCCACCGGTGCCTGCAGCAGCAATAGTGGGAATGAAAGGTCCTTCCAGAACAGACTTCCAAAGCTTGAAGTCTTGGTTCCGGATGAAACCTTCCATCCTGACCTTCCATGTATCATAATCGTCAGGAGTAAACATGGGTGGTTTATTGAGAGTACCATTCTCAGTTTCATGATTGCTGATGGTGGTCATCGTGACTTTGAAGTGACTTGAAAAATAAAGAGTAGTAGAAGATACACAAACGGTAACTTAAGAATGGTTAGTTACTTAAGTTAAGAACCAAAGCTCTGATACCACTTGTTGGATCGGGTTGAGTAATCTACACAACACTTATCACAAGTTATCTTCTATAAAGTTGATAGTGTGGAAATCTATCAACTTAGTTTTGTAAAAACAGTTTGAAAACAAAGTACTGAAGGCAATAGTAATTTCAAGGTCAAAGTATATTGCATTCAACTGTTAGAATTACAATACTCAGCTCAAGCACTCACTTGTGATTTTACAACTAACAGGTGAAGGATTATATACTAAGACCTACAGTCGTATCCTCGTAGGAATACATGGCTGGACAAAACACTAGAAACAAATGTATGCTTAATCTAGTATCTGTTATGGTCTTGACAGGCCAAGCCATGTTAATTACAAACAATACAAAAGACTCCATTGACTTTTATGATAAATGCCTAAACAACAAAATACATTAATTGTTTAGTATCCTTGTAGCCTTGACAAATCTTCTTTGTTGCGGACTAACACCGGAATGTCTTCTCTGTTATTCTGAATGAGAGAAAGCAGTTCTGTTTATTTCCTAAAGTAAAGAGAATCTTTGTCAAAGAAAAGTCTTCAGAAGTATTTGTCTTGGGAACCACTGAAGATCGGAAGTATTTGGAACCAGTGATTATCGGAAGTACTGATGGTCGATCGGAAGTACTGATCGACTTGGGCTTTCATTCCACGGAACAAGATGTACTCAGTAGAAGGAATTATCCTTCGGAAGCAATGATCCTTCCGAAGGCTAATCCTTGCCGTTCCGTGGTTGTACTTCTTCCGATGGAGAATAACTTGATCCAGAGAAGTTTTGATATGCATCAGCCTTAGAGCACCTTACACAATGGATGTCTGATGATAATGTTTATGTTGTTAAGTGACGAGGTTATGGACTATGGGAACGTAATGATGTTTTATGTTACGTATGTTTTAACTTTCCAAAACGTTTATGATGTTTTATGAAAACTAGAACTCACCGGCGTAAGCTGACATTTTAGCATGTATGTCAGGTTAAAGCTAAGGCAAGAGGAAGCATTGAGCTCGGGCATGAAGTTAGAGAATCTGATGGTGTTGGCAATCCAAAATGTTTTGATACAATCTTTTTCAGTATATTTTGTATTTGACAATGTTTTAAATTTCACTGCATATTTATGAAAGTTTTTTGTTTAAGAGCTATATGTTATGATGGAAACCAACCTCTAGGAGGCACCCAGGATCGGGGCCTCACAAGTTCGTATCAGAGAAATAGTTTGAGAGATCTTGGCATCCCAAATGCCAAGACTTAAACTAAGAATGGGAATAAATAATGCGGATTGACAACCCGGATGAACGGATGCCACAAGCTGAATGTTTATGTATGAGTTAAGAAGTAGATGTAGGGTTAGAATGGTAGTTAGAGTCATACATATTGAGGAGATGGGATGAGAAACGTTTAGAGCATATGAGTTGGGTAAATGGTTAATAACGCCTGATCAACGTCATTAACGATTTTACAACACTTATTTCGTGCTAAACTGATTCATGTACTGACTCATCAATTGTTTCATTATGTCAGAGAGTTTAGATGGCCGGACAAAAGGGTAGACCGTGAAAGAAACCACAGGGAGCTAAGGAGCCACATGTCGAGACCGAGAAACATGTCAACGAAGTAGAACACGAGCATAGTGAGCCACAGAAGACGAAGAAGAGTTCACGCTAGAGCCTATTGTGGTAAAAGCTATTTCTGATGAAGTCTGCAAAATCATGGATGAGAAAATGCCGGCAATGATCGCTAAGGCATTAAAGGATGTGCTGAAGGAAAAGTTTGAGGGAAAAAAAGAAAACACGTAAGATGACGAGGAAATCGTAATCCTCGAGATGAAGAGTGGTGACTCCAATCGAAGAATGATGAAAGGTTGTGACTACAAAGCCTTCAAAGGATGCAATCCACCATCTTTTGACAGAAGAAAAGATGTTGTGGCCACCTGCCACTGGATTTCTGCGATGGAGGCTGTTATCTCATCAGTGAGTGCCGAATTAATCAAGCTGTCAAGTTTGCAGCTCACTCCTTTTTCGATGAGGCACATCACTGGTGGAACACCATCAAGCAATACAAACTGCTGCTGATATGGAGAAAATGACTTGGGAAGACTTGAAAGAGCTGGTCACTAAACTGTTTTGTCCCAAGAATGAGCTGGATAAAATTGAAAGGGAATTTTTAATGCTAAAAGCGGGGAGCCTGAACCACAGGCAGTACACTTCACGATTTAATGAGATGGCGAGACTTGTTCCACACCTGGTTTCTACTGAGGAACGTAGGGTGAAGTTGTACATGGAGGGTTTGCCTCCAAAGGTCAGGATTCATGTTAAAGCAAACGCTCCAAAGACCTTTGACTCCACTATTTAATTCAGTGAAAGAGGAAACCAAGGTGAAGGAGTCCTCCAGGACTAAAAGGGGTCGAACAGACCAACAAAAGTTTTCAGGAAAGAAGGTGAAGTGTGAGGATGCGAACAGATGCAACAAGTGTGGTAAAATTCACACTGGGCAGTTCTTGGTGGGCTCTAACTTATGTTTTCGATGCGAAAAGACACGGTATTTTTCCAGCAATTGCCCAAGTCCAACCAGATGCTACAACTGCAACGGGTTTGGACATCTGTCCAAGGATTGCAGGAAACCACAGGCCGATGCTTCGGGCTCAGGTAAGAAAGAGGAGAAAGGAAAGGAGAAGTAGAAGGCTAAAGCACGAGCCTTCATGATGACAAAGGATGATGCTGTTGAGGACCTGGACGTGGTCACAGGTACCTTTTCCAACAACGATATTCCTGCTTCTGTATTGTTTGATTCTGGTGCCAATATGAGTTTTGTATCTTCTACTTTCTGTGATGGGTTATATAGGAAGGTCAAGAAGATAGATCGGGTATTTGATGTAGAGAGGGCGATTGGTAAGTTGACCAGGGTGACTGAGGCAATAGATGATTGTTATGTTGAGATAGAGGGTCATAAGTTCCCAGTACGATTGTTTCTTATAACCTTGGGAGGTTTCGATGTAGTCTTGGGTATGGACTGGTTAGCCAAATACGAGGCTAACATTATATGTCGACGAAAGATGATATGTTTACGTGTGATGGATGGGAGCTCCATAACGGTTCATGGTGATAAAGCGATGTATGCGCCGAAGATCATTTCGATGATCAAGGCTGATGTTATGATGAGGCGAGGGTGTATAGCCTACTTGGCCTACGTGATTGAGGAACGTACGGATATGAGACCAATTGATGATGTACCCGTGGTGTGTAACTTCCCCGTTGTATTCCCTGAGGAATTGCCTGGTTACCACCAGAATGAGAAATTGAGTTCCAAATCGACTTAGTGTCGGGGGCACAACCTGTCGCCAAGACACCTTATCGTTTGCCTCCCACCGAGATGAAAGAGATGATGGCCCAACTACAAGAACTCCTTGACAAAGGTTTTATACGACTGAGTGTCTCTCTATGGGGAGCACCGGTGCTGTTTGTTAAGAAGAAAGATGGAAGCATGCGAATGTGTATTGACTACCGGGAACTGAATAAGTTGACCGTAAAGAACATGTATCCTCTACCTAGGATTGATGATTTGTTCAATCAATTGCAAGGTGCAAGCTCGTTCTCTAAGATTGATCTTCGATCTGGTTACAATCAATTGAAAGTTCGAGAGCAGGATATTCCAAAGACTGCATTCTGAACACGTTATGGACACTACGAGTTTCTCGTTATGTCATTTGGATTGACGAATGATCCTACAGTATTTATGGATTTGATGAACAGATATGTCGACAGATGCTGGACCGATCGGTGATAGTGTTTATAGATGATATTTTGATTTATTCAAAGAACGATAGAGACCATGCTTGCCACGTACGAGAGGTATTGGAGATCCTGAGGAAAGAGAAACTTTATGCTAAGTTCTCCAAATGCGCCTTCTGGTTACGGGAAGTACATTTTCTGGGTCACGTGGTGAACCCAGAAGGCATTATGGTATATCCAGCTAAAGTTGAAACAGTTATGAAATGGAGCCCTCCGAAGTCACCTACGGAACTACGCAGTTTTCTAGGTTTGGCCGGTTACTATCGAAGATTTATTCAAGACTTCTCTAAGATAGCGACGCCGCTGATGAAGCTCACGAAGAAAGATGTAAAGTACGAATGGTACCCGAACCAAGAACAAGGTTTCTCAGTGCTAAAGGAGAAACTTACCCAAGCTCCTGTCTTATCATTGCCGGATGGAAATGATGATTTTGTTGTGTATGCTGATGCATCACGACATGGGTTGGGATGTGTACTGATGCAAAAGGGAAGGGTGATAGATTATGCTTCGCGCTAGCTTAAGATTCATGAAGCTAACTACCCAACCCACGATCTTGAACTCGCTGCAGTGGTGTTTGCATTGAAAATATGGAGGCACTATTTGTATGGAGTAAGGAGTACCATCTATACCGACCACAAGAGCTTGAAGTACTTCTTCGAGCAAAAGGATTTGAACATGAGGCAGAGACGATGGTTTGAGCTATTAAAGGATTATGATTGTGATATTTTATATCACCCAAGAAAGGACAACGTGGTGGCAGATGCTTTGAGTCGCAAGACTGATCATCCTGCCATACGAGTAAAATCGTATAGTTTGGTGATAACGCCAGACTTTCTGAACGAGCTCAAGCAAGCGCAAAAGGAAGGATTGAAAAAAGGGAATGTAGGTTTTGAATGTGTCTTCTAACAAGTCAAGAACTTGGAAGACAATGATCAGGAGTGAAAGTATGATTCGATCGTATGTGCGTACCAAGAAATAAGGACATTCGATCGAGAATCTAGATGAAGCCCACAAATCAGGTTATTCTGTGCAATCCGGTACAACGAAGGTGTATCAAGATCTTGAAAGGATTATTGGTGGTCGGGTATGAAGTTTAATGTGATGCAGTATGTGAACAAGTACATTACTTGTGCGCAAGTAAAAGCTGAACATCAGAAGCCCTATGGATATGTGCAACCTCTAGAGGTACCGGAATGGAAATGGGAATACATCACCATGGATTTCATCACCAAGCTACCAAGAACAGCTAAACAACATGATACCATATGGGTGAATGTGGACCGACTGACGAATAGTACACACTTTCTCCAAATCAGGAAAACATATACGTCTGAAAGGTTGTCTGAGTTGTTCGTGAAAGTGATTATGACCCGAAATGGAGTTCCTGTCTCCATTGTGTCAAATCGGGATACGAGGTTTACTTCCAGATTCTAAAAGCAGTTTCATGATGCTATGGGATCAAGGCTAAACATCAGTACCGCCTATCACCCTCAAACGGATAGATAGTCTGAAAAGACTATCCAAACTCTAGAGGATATGCTTAGGGCATGCATTATTAATTTTGGAGGAAGCTGGGATGACCACTTGCCATTGGTGGAGTTTTTGTATAATAACAGCTACCACTCTAGTATCGGAATGCCCCCATATGAGGCGTTGTACAGAAGACGGTGTAGGACCCCGGTATGTTGGGGTGAAGTTGGACAAAAATAGATGGGGAACAAGGCTGCCATGGTCGACATGGCAGAAAAGTTACGGGTGATTAAAGCACGAATGAAGGCATCACAAGATCGCCAAAAGTCTTACGCTGACAAGCGCCGAAGACCGATTGAGTTTAATGTTGGCAATCAAGTGTTGCTAAAGGTATCACCATGGAAGGGGATCATTCGATTCCGAAAGAGAGGAAATCTGAGTCCGAGGTACATTGGACCATTTCTAGATAAAGGCAAGGGTGGGCAAAGTAGCGTACCGACTGGACCTACCAGAGGAGTTAAGCGGGGTTCATCCTACCTTCCATGTGTCACACCTTAGGAAGTGTCTAGTAGACGAGCAAGCACATGTTCCTTTGGATGACATCGAGGTGGATAACCGACTGAACTATGTTGAAGAACCGGTTGCGATTGTGGATACAAAGGAAAAGCAACTACAGAATAAAATGATTCGTCAAGTCAGAGTTCAGTGGAAGCATCGAAAGGGTTCAGAAACGACGTGGGAGACGGAAGGTGAAATGAGGAGGTTGTATCCTCATTTGTTCGAATTGTAAACGAGTCAGGTTTCGGGACAAAACCTAATGTAAGGAGGGGAGACTTGTAACACCCCAAATTTTCTAATATAAGTCGTGGAATTTACGTATGCGTAACTGATAATAATACTTGCATGAAAACAGACGAAAACTAGACTAAGGAAAGTTCACGAAAGTGATGTACTCAAAATGAAATTTCGAGGACACGAGTTCTTGAAATATGTACTCTAAAATGACCATAATTCGAGCCCATGATTTCAAGTACACTGCTTATATATAAGAGTGCCTTGAGAACCGTGCACACCTTTGGCTGGAAGCACGCTCTCTCTAAAGTACCCAAAGTGGATTTCGAGAACTCCAAGAAAAGAGCTTTGATCGACCAAACGAAGGAGGAAACGCACCGGAATCTACAGGAGTGATCATCTAGCCTCAAGTAAGCATCCTAAACTAAAAAGTTAGGATTTTTATACGAAAGGGAACTTATGCATAAAGCTCACACCTTTATGCATAAAGTTCGAAACTTTGTGGTTCTAACCTGTTGGTAACAACAATAAGGAACCCAAAACTAGCTCCCCAGGGTCTTAGATGAATTTCTGATATCGTTTATGAAAAGGCGAGTACTCGGAATCATAATTGATTCATAAGACCATTTCGAGAACACCCTTCGAGCATGTGAATTTCGAATACAAGTTGTCGAGTAGGCATGTGAATTCGAGTATTCGTGAGAATTCGAGTACACATGGAAATTCGAGTACTCATTGATTTCATGTATTTTGATTCATGTACTTTGTTAATTCGAATGCTCATGGATTTCGAGTATGTGGCGCTCAATGAACCTCAAGTGTTTCGGATACTTAGCTAAGGTTCGGGAACTTGAGCTTATAATGGCGGACTAGTTGACTATGAGGACTTAGAATAATTTCTAAGTCTAAAAATGTGATGTAATGAGACGATGTAACTAATGTAGGTTCTTAAGTCTTGGCTAAGGTGTTCAGCTAAGGAAACGAGAGTCTACTATCAGGTGAGTTCTAGATGCCCGATTTCACACTTTATGCATGCTTATGTTTTGGGCTGGCATACATGCTGTAGTATGTTTATGATGTTATGTGTTTATGTTATGATGATGAACGAATGATGATATGCCATGATGATGTATGCATGAGTATGTGTAATGTATGATGAAATGTGCATGAGGATGTGCTGAGCATGATGAATGCCTGATAAATGAGTCATGATGACATAACATGTTAATGTTTGTATGATAACATGCGTTAGGATGATAACCATGGCAATATTTAGTAGATGCTATGATGATGTCCTAGATTGCTAGGAAGAATGTATGATATTATGGTAATGAGACTAGCATGTTATGAATATGATCTTAGGATAATATGATGACACGATGATGTGAATTACAGCATAACGTTTTATGATGAGTCCTACGTTGTTAGGATAAGAGTATGATCAAATGATGCTAGTATGACATGTCTACGATGTTATGATGAGTATGATGATGATTATGATGCTAGCATGAATGATATGATGCTTTGATGATTATGATGAAATATGATATAATGCTAGTATATCAGACACAAGGAAAGAATGATGTTCCTATACGTGTTATAGGATATGTGTGAGATAGATACCAGTACTTTTGCTAGGTATGTATGATAGTCAACCAAGACTATAACTGGCTATGATAGTCAACCAAGACTATAAGTGGGTATGATAGTCAACCAAGACTATAGCTGGGTATGATAGTCAACCACGACTATAACTGGGAATGATAGTCAACCTGACTATAACAGGGTATGGAGCCTTGTTCCGGCATAAGCCCATTGTTCATGTCAATGACAATGGATGTATGATGATGATGTTTATGTTGTTAAGTGACGAGGTTATGGACTATGGGAACGTAATGATGTTTTATGTTAAGTATGTTTTAACTTTCCAAATCGTTTATGGTGTTTTATGAAAACTAAAACTCACCAGCGTAAGCTGACATTTTAGCATGTATGTCAGGTTAAAGCTAAGGCAAGAGGAAGCATGGAGCTCGGGCATCAAGATAGAGAATCTGATGTGTTGGCAATCCTAAATGTTTTGATACAATCTATTTTAGTATATTTTGTATTTGACAATGTTTTAAATTTCGCTGCATATTTAAGAAAGTTTTTGGTTTAAGAACTATGTGTTATGATGGAAACCAACCTATGGGAGGCGCCCGGGATCGGGGCCTCACAAAAATCTGATGGAATTATCTACTATGAGGATCGTGTGTGGATTCCTGCAGTAGATGAATTGATAAATCTGATTTTTGATGAAGCGCACACGACCAGATACTCGGTACACCCAAGCGCTGATAAAATGTACCAAGACTTATGGGTATTTTATTGGTGGCCAGGAATGGAGAAAGATATAGCCGAGTATGTCAGTCGATGCTTAACATTTGCGAAGGTTAAGGCGGAACACCAGAAACCGTCAGCTTTACTAGAACAACCTGAAATACTGATCTGGAAGTGGGAACAAATAGCTATGGATTTCATTACCTAGCTGCCCCGCACTTCTAGTGGTCATGATACCATTTGGGTCATCATTGATCATTTAACTAAATCTGCTCACTTTTTACCTATGTGTGAGACCTTCACGATGGATAAATTGGCAAGATTGTACATAAATGAGATAGTGGTACATCACGGTGTACCATTTTCTATCATCTCTGACCAGGATAGCAGATTTACCTCCAGATTTTGGCAGTCATTGCAGAAGTCTCTAGGAACACACTTAAACTTGAGTACAGCTTACCACCCACAAACGGATGGTCAAAGCGAACGTACAATACACACCCTAGAAGACATGCTGCAAACATGTATTTTGGGTTTAGGTGGGAATCGGGACTCCTATTTGCCACTGATTGAATTCTCCTATAACAACAGTTACCACAGCAGCATCGGATGCACACCATTCGAGGCTCTTTATGGTCGAAAATGTCGGCCACCGATCTATTGGACCGAGGTAGGAGATAACCGAATAACTGGGCCTGAGCTTATTCAGGAAACCACTGATAAGATCGCTCAGATTCAACAAAAGCTACAAGCAGCTCGAAGCAGACAGAAGAGCTACGCAGAAAAACGGTGCAAGCCATTGGAATATCAAGTAGGAGACCGTGTCATGCTAAAAGTATCCCCATGAAAGGGCGTGGTTCGATTCGGAAAGAAAGGCAAGCTAGAACCAAGGTATGTCGGACCGTTTGGAATCGTTGAACGAATTGGTCCTGTTGCATATAGACTGAGATTACCAGATGAACTCAGTGGTGTGCATGACGTGTTTCACATCTCAAACCTTAAGAAATGCCTTGCAGACGAATCACTTGTCATATTGGTTGAGGAGAATCAAGTGGACGAACAATTACTGATGTGTTGCAAAACACATCTGTTTTTCCATTTGTTTTGTTTAAGTTTCTGTACAGTTTTATTTAGTTTAGAGTCGATTTAAGCTGGTGCTTCACATTTCTGTAAATTGATGCTTGCAGGTAATAAATATGCATTTTTGGTACAAAAGATCAAGGAAACGAGCTTTCGGTAAGACGAGGATGGGCCTGGAAACAGAAAAGCAAAAAGCTGGATTTCTAAACCCTTCGCGTATCGCGAAGCATTTCTAAAACCCTGTCGCGGTACGCGACATGAGAAAATGACCAAATTGCCCTTCATTAATCATTGCGGGTTGACCCGATTGTTTTGTCGGGTAACGAGGGGTTTCTTGGTAGCTGTCGCGGTACGCGATGGGTTCAAAATTTCAAAAAATCGATTTCTTTTGATAAAAACGGCTGAGGGCTTGACAATTAGGGTTAGAGACGATCTAGGGAGAGTTCTGGATGGCCAAAGGAAGTACAAGAAGATTGGGAAGGCTAAGGATTGAAGGCTTAGAATCGAAGACATCGGGTGTTCATCATTCGGTTTACTTGGTTCCTTTGTTTCTCTTCGATTCCCATGTTTCTCATTTACTTTAAACAGATTATGAATTGTATTCGTATGATGTTTCTTGGCTAATCTTGTAGAACTACCTAGGTTTTGATGATTGCACATGTTTAACATTAATTTTTTTCGGTTTTGGATTTTGTGTTTGTGATGAACTCATGATGTAACAAACTTGGTTTGGATTATTGGATGCTTTATGTGTGTCTATGATTGTTTATGGATTGGTGATTTATTCCTCGTGTGCCTTGTTGAATGTCTTTCATATAATAGGTGCATGCTAGATCAATTACTGTGTGTTTTTGATTAATAGATGGTTGACTGCGTACGAGTTTACCATAGGAGTTATTATCTTGATATAGATATATTAGATGTGCAACCAATCTTGATATCCGTGAGGTGAGAGATTGTCGGTTTGTCTAGGGTGTTAGATGTGCCAGTTCGGACTTTGTGAGAAGATCTTTCTAGTTCGTTTTACATCCATGTTTACCGAATTCAATAGGACAATCCTAGTTATCCCTTACACTTAGGTGTTTGAGACTTTAGCGCTGTAAGGTAGATTGTCTAGTGGATACATTTTGAGTGTAATTGGATGACCTGTGAGGGAAATCCATTCAACCGGTGGTTTGACGGCTTTTAGGACTCTTAGTTGACAATCCTTGAGAAGGGTCGAGGGTGCTCTGGGTTTCCTTTGAGTTTAGTAATTTAAGATCCCGGTGTCTCATCGTTTCCATTACCAATAGATCCTTTGTTGAATGTGTGTAGGATTCATGCCTAGGTAGTGCTCTTTCTTCTTCTGATCTTCGCTTCTCTCTTTGTTTCAGTTTGGTGTTTTCTTTTTAGCCTTTCTTTTAGTCATTCTTAGTTTTGTTAGCAAAACCCCCTTCCTTATTAATATTTTATTTAAGTACAAATTTTGTGTAGATAAGTCTTTTTAGTTTCTAGTTAGTGCTTTCTGTAGAAGTCTTTGGGTTAGATATCCGGACTTACTTATGCTTTACTAGTTTCGATAGGTTCACTTGCCTGTTAGTATTTTAATTTAGAGAGTCTAGAGTATTACTTAGTGTGTAGGATAGTTTAGTTTAGTACTTTTTCTTCGTCTGATCTTCGTTTCTATCTTTGTTTCAGTTTGGTGTTTCTTTTTAGTTATTTTTAGTTGTTAGTGAAAACCCCCTTTTAAACAACTCTTTTTAATTAAGTAAATTTGTATAGATAAGTCCTCGAGTCTAGTTAGCGTAATCTGTAGAAGTCTATGGATTCGATATCCGGACTTGCTTTAGCTTTACTATTTCCGATAGGTTCACTTGTCTGTCGGTAGTTTAATACTTTAGAGAGTCTAGAGTATTACTTAGTGTCTAGGATAGTTTTGATTTTGCTTATTTTTAATTAAGTTACCGCAGAGCACATCAAGTTTTTGGCGCCGTTGCCGGGGACTTCTTAGTCGATTGTGCTTACTAGTTCTTGTTCTTATCTGTGCATATTTGTGTTTATTTTGTTTTCAATTTTATTTTTATTTTATTTTTTTTTATTTCTTTTTGATTGGTTTTTGTTTATTTGCAGGTTTGGTAGTGTATGCCGCACCTACGTTCACACGGACCGCCTCCAGAGCTTTCATTGTCATCTAGGAGAGATTCGTGGTACTTTTATGAAGGTTCTACTAGCGAACCTGTGGAGCAAAATTGTAGATTGTGGAGCTACTTGGAAAGACTGGCACTCGACAGTCTTCATCTTTAACCAGCTAAGTCTTTTCTAGTTTTATTATTTCTTTTTAGTTTTGTGGTTTTCCTTTTTCTCTACATTGGGGATAATGTAAAGTTTAAGTGTGGGGATGGGAAACTTCGTTTTGGTACAATTTATTTTTATTTTTTTCTAGTAATTAGTTTTTGAATGTTAGTTTAGTTAAGTATTTGAGTCAAAAATTTTCAAAATTTTTGAATTTGTTTTACATCTTTAGCTTAGAACTTTCTTGTCCTTGTTGAAGTTGGTTGCAAAAGAGTGATGGGAAATGATAGGAAAATTGGGTTTTGATGGTTTCATTCATGGTTAACTTGTTGGTTTGGGCTTTATGCTTTGGTTATGTGATGTGTAGGTAGGCTCAATTGGTTGTTTGTCCCGTAGGATTGGTATAACTTCATCTAAATGCATGATTGTCATGGGAAACATCTTGGGAATTTGGAATTAATGAAACTGTTTTCTAGTTGTTAAGGAACCTTTGCATAATAACAAACAAGAGTTTTAAAAATCTGATTTTTGTTTGGCACATAAGTACTCTTTTTATGAGAATAAACCGAGTCTTATGGCGCCTCCATTTCCCAAATAAGCTGAGTAAAAAAAATATAAAAGAAAAAAGAAGTTGGACTAAAAACTTATGTGTCACACGCCGGGTTGCAGCCTGGTTGAAACACCACTAAGTTAAGTTCAATGGATTGGAAAAAGAAATAAAAGAAAAATTGCTCACGCTTCCATCTGTTTCCATTATAAAATCTGATTTGAGAAATTTCTTGTTTGTTTATATGTGAGGATAACTTGAAAACTAGAATCCAGGATTTATTTGGTTTTAAATTTCCTAAGTGTGGGTCTAATGAAATGAAATGTAGAACATTAACATAATAGAACCATGATTAAAGGATTTGAATAATCAGTATGGGTTTAATAGGATAACAATACTTGCAATCTTCTCCAAAGCATTGAATTCTGAATTGGCCACTTTAATTGTGTAGAAACCATTTTATTTGGCTATGATCCCAGATTTTTGCATAAGCCTTTTTTAGGGACGAAAAAGAGATAAGTGTGGGGATGTGATGTGTTGCAAAACACATCTGTTTTTCCATTTGTTTTGTTTAAGTTTCTGTACAGTTTTATTTAGTTTAGAGTCGATTTAAGCTGGTGCTTCACATTTCTGTAAATTGATGCTTGCAGGTAATAAACATGCATTTTTGGTACAAAAGATCAGGGAAACGAGCTTCCGATAAGACGAGGATGGGCCTGGAAACAAAAAAGCAAAAAGCTGGATTTCTAAACCCTTTGCGTATCGCGAAGCATTTCTAAAACCCTGTCGCGGTACGCGACATGAGAAAATGACTAAATTCCCTTCATTAATCATTGTGGGTTGACCCGATTGTTTTGTCAGGTAGCGAGGTCCCTCGCGTAGCGTGAGGGGTTTCTGGGTAACTGTCGCGGTACGCGACGGGTTCAAAATTTCAGAAAATCGATTTCTTTTGATAAAAATGACTGAGGGCTTGACAATTAGGGTTAGAGACGACCTGGGGAGAGTTCCGGACGGCCAGAGGAAGAACAAGAAGATTGGGAAGGCTAAGGATTGAGGATTGAAGGCTTAGGATCGAAGACATCGGGTGTTCATCATTTGGTTTACTTGGTTTCTTTGTTTCTCTTCGATTCCCATGTTTCTCATTTACTTTAAACGGATTATGAATTGTATTCGTAGGATGTTTCTTGGCTAATCTTGTAGAACTACCTAGGTTTTGATGATTGCACATGTTTAACATTAATTTTTTTCGGTTTTGGATTTTGTATTTGTGATGAACTCATGATGTAACAAACTTGGTTTGGATTATTGGATGTTTTATGTGTGTCTATGATTGTTTATGGATTGGTGATTTATTCCTCGTGTGCCTTGTTGAATGGCTTTCATATAATAGGTGCATGCTAGATCAATTACTGTGTGTTTTTGATTAATAGATGGTTTACTGCGTACGAGTTTACCATAGGAGTTATTATCTTGATATAGATATATTAGATGTGCAACCAATCTTGATATCCGTGAGGTGAGAGATTGTCGGTTTGTCTAGGGTGTTAGATGTGCCAGTTCCGACTTTGTGAGAAGATCTTTCTAGTTCGTTTTACATCCATGTTTACCGAATTCAATAGGACAATCCTAGTTATCCCTTACACTTAGGTGTTTGAGACTTTCGCGCTGTAAGGTAGATTGTAACAGCAAGTACCAGATCGTCCGGCAATTCCGTACGGTACGTGTACTTTCTACAGTAACTATGTGTACTTATACGATTTTAAACAGTACTTGAATTAACAGGATCTTACATACAAGAAATCGTTGTACGTATTTTCGTATAAAGTTAAATACATTAAGTACAACGTACATTTGGAACATTTGTTACAGTTATTAAGTGAAAACTTAATTACAGTTAACACAACAAATCACGAGAAACAACGATGCTCAAACAATACTCAGAAACATATCGGTTGCGATCTGATGTCCACAATTGACAGGAATCAGATGACCGACAAGTCAGTACAAGAACAACGTGAAAACAGGATGTTTAGTTGAGTCCGACAGTGAGGAAACACAATCTAAAAACAATTACAGTGTATTTCAGAATAACGAACTGACAGTGTGTTTGCGTGAGTGACGATTCACACAAACATATCTGTGAGTTTAGAGTTCTGAAATAATGACTGAAAAGTAGAAAACAAAAGTCAGAAAGCAAAACCATCGTCGTATTCGTTCGGGTGACGATTCGAACGAATTACGCGCGAAGGTGACGCGATCTGACGAAACGAAAACAAAAACACGACACGAACGAAAGTAATTTAATAAAATAAAATAAATAACATTTTACAATTTTGAAACTCATCAAAATAATTAATTTAAAACTCTTTTTATTTAATTCCATTTAAATTACGCGTAATTTTCCGGAAACGTAACGAAAACGCGAACCGAGCAACGAAAACGAACCCGAACACCCTCGGGGTATAAAAACACTTAAATGAGTAAAAATTACTCATTTCCCACTTCATCTCCCTCACCAAACCTCTCATTCCCGGTTTTGAAACCCTAGCCACCACCAAACTTCTCCTCTTCATAACTCTCTCATTTCTTAACGAAAATCAGTGATTCTTGCGCCCACGCGAAGCCCTCGACGAGCTCTACATGAAAGTACAACAGATCGAAGCCATAAACCACTGAAAATCGAGGTATCTTGTGGTAAACATCACGAAAAACTAGGGTTTTCACCCACTTTCTTGAACCAGTTCTTTCGGCCGGCTATGGCTCTTTTTCCTTGAGCCTTGCACTCGTCCGAACCACCCTATTGTATACTCCCTTCGAAGCCACAACAAAGGGATGGGTTTAGGTTGGTGGTGCTGTGGCCGAAGCACACTCAGTTGGCCGAATGACTAGTCCCGAAAGAGCCTTCATTCGACAGTAGGACTCTCATTCGAACCCACCTCATTCGCCAGGCAGCCAAGCCCTATTCGACACTCACACAACAGGACCCATTCGACCAGGACCCAACCCCATTCGGGCCTTAGCCATTCGCCAGCCTTCTCCTTCGCCAGCCTCTTCATTCGGAGCAGCCACACATTCGCCGCCTCCTTACTTTCGGCCAGTTCATTCGTGGGTCACCCATATCATTCGACCATAATAGCCATTTGTCCAAGTAAGTTCAGCTGGTCAAGGGTGAAGAAGGGGGAGGTTTGATCGGCCAAGAAACCCTAAGGATATACAACAGGCCCAATGGGTACCACCCAAGTCCAACATGATTACTCTAAGGCCCAACAGACTTTTATTTGGCCCATCGACTCTTTGCTAGCCCAAATCAGAAAAATCAACAACATTTAAGCAGGCCCAACAGTCTACTTAACAGGCCCAACAGATCATGGCCCACTGTTAGACCTAACAGCCTAAATCCTTGGCCCAACAGGCCCAACATCAGGCCCAAACGTCTTCTGGTTGGCCCAGGAGGGGCCCAACCTCATACTACCTAGGCCCAATAATATCTCGGCCCAACCCTACTGTTCCAGCCCAGAACCTATAGTAGGTCCAGTAAATAACCTCAAAAACCTTGTTTGGCCCATGTTTAGTAGGTAACTAAGGACAAAATAGGCCCACGATCGATTTCAGTCCAAATGAACCAGGCCCAGGTTGGCCCATGCTCTATTTTACTACAGGCCTTGATGGGATTCAAGGGGCCCAGTAAAATCATCCTTTGGCCCATAGATTTTGGCCCAAGGCCACCATTTAAGGCCAACAGTCCAATCTTTAGGCCCATCATTGTTTCAGCCCCATTTAGCAAGGCCCAACTTGGCTTATGAGTTATATTGGTGAAGGCCTGAGACAAATCTCAATGGGCCCAACAAAATCAGCCCGAGGCCCACAGAAAACCAATTCAAGGCCCATTTTGAGGCCCTTGTCCTCACTTTTGGAGCCATTTTGTCATTCACTTGGTCAAAAACCCATTCTTGGCCCAATCTCAATTCCTACAGCCTTATATGACACTAGGCCCAACAAATATTACCAAGGCCCACCTTGGGCCCGATAAATTCCTTAGAGGCCCAAAACAAGGCCCACAAGGCTACTTGAACTCTAGCCCTTGTAACTTTTGGCAAGGCCTTTGTATTCCATTAGTCCAAATCAATGTTCCACACTTTCAAATAAGCCTCACCATCCTCAAATGTTCAAGAACTATTCCAAGGCCCATGTATTTGGGCCCATGGCCCAAATTGTTACACAAATGGCCCAACAAGTAACTTGGTCACAACGTTCGGTCCATATGCCATGATTAGGCCCACATGAGTTCACTACATTTCATAAGATCAAAATAAGATATGTCAAAAGAATGTTTGCTTAATTAATCAATAATTATGCGATAAATGTTCAAAACGTACAAAATCAACAAAGACGAGTTGGAAACTAAGCACTAAGTCTTTCATCAAAGCAAATGGCATATAACTAATGACAAGATGATAACTTATAAGGTCATTAACTTGAATCAAACATATGGGACCGAACAGGGATCATGACCAAGTCTTACGCGTGTTAGCCAACTTTAGGGCTAACACATATATCTACACACACAAAATTCTACAAACTTATACTTACGAGTCTTAACAACGTTAAATCAATACAGGAACGTGAAAACAAATCAAATTACAATACAGAGCGCGTGCAGTCTTTCGTTTAAGCTAAGTCAACTCAACAGCAACAAGGTGAGTTCATTGCCCCTTTTCTAACATTTTTGTTTTAAAACGCGGGGCTGAGAAGCATGCGTAAACTGTTTTATGTAAATTGTTTACTTGAATGCTTTTATATGTTTTACATGTATAAATGTTATCCTAGACTTATGTTTAAGTAACTGTTACGTACTAAAGAACTATTTTCAAAGAACTAAAGATCTCAACAAAGAACTATTTTCAAAGGACTAATTTCAAAGGTCTATTTCAAAGAACTAACGGTCTATTTTCAAAGAACTAACGATCTATTTTCAAAGAACTATTTCCAAGAGTGGGATGTCAAAGAACTAACTGTCTATTCTCAAAGAACTAACGGTCTATTCTCAAAGAACTATTTCCAAGAGTGGGATGTCAAAGAACTAACGGTCTATTCTCAAAGAACTAACGATCTATTTTCAAAGAACTATTTCCAAGAGTGGGATGTCAAAGGACTAACGGTCTATTTCAAAGAACTAAGTACAAAGAACTATTTTATGGGGAAATCTGGGAAATGCTCAAAGATAACATGTGCCAAAGAACTAAAGAACTAAAGAACTATGGACGGTCTAAAGAACTATGAAAGCCTATATATCAAAAGATGTCCTAGCTAGACTGATTGATTATAGGTCACATGTTTGATGAGATTTACAGCTCTCCTTCACTACTAAGTACCTTGATTGACAGACTAGTCTACTCGAGTTGACCAAAGGCCCCAATCATTAGGACTTAGATTTTATTAAATGTTTATTTATTTATTTATTTAATTGAGCATTTATAATTAATTCTACAATTGCTGTTTTAATCATATTTGTATGATGAACATATGAAATCAAGAGAGATTTCAAACGATTGCAATTACAGGAACAGAGAACAGAGGAATCATGGGTGTTTAAAAGAGTATGGTAGGTAAAAATGCTTAATTATCATTAACATCAATGTCCTATGCGGATTAGTATGTGGTGGGACGTCGTCTGGGCGGGGTTGTAGCCTTGACCCAGGGGTATGCCCTATATATAAGCATACCGGTCTGGATGATACATGTGATGTTAATGAGGTTAGGGTCTTTACCGAAAGAAGGGTTCAAAACATTTTCAAAGTTACAAAACTATATGAACTCACCAACCATGTGTTGACTTGATCTTTTTGCATGACTTCTCAGGTGACGAACAGGTCAATTAGGAAGTCATTACTTCTGGATTAGGACTTCAAATAGAAGACTTAGTGTTTTGGACCTGCATATTTTGAAGACAACATTACACCTACCATTTTGTATATCTTGTGTAAATACAAGATAGAAACTCATGGTGTTAACAGTAGAGTTACATTGTTAAATTATAAACAATACTGAAGTAGTTTAACTTTGTAATTCTATCCTATTTAGCATTTCTCATTTATGTATCATGTGCCATATAACAATCTGATCAGTCCGATTATCACTCACGATATCGCGCCCCGGGAACCTTCCGCCCGACGGGACAACCGATCCTATCCCGCCGGCTCGGGGTGTGACAGATTGGTATCAGAGCCATGGTTATAGAGAAATATAGGTCATTTATTTAAACGGTTTGGCCTAGACTATAACCTAGGGACCCTGCATGTAGAGAACATAGGAATTAGGAATTTATGTGCATTGTGTCTTCTGCATTCGATCATTGCACTAACCAATGTTCTATTGGTTATGATTAGAATGTCACCAAGAAGACAACCATCACCGCCTCCACCTTCGCAGGAGACGGACCCAGCAGTCGAGGCACTTGCAACTTTGATCACTGAACAGTTGATGGCGGTTCTCCCTGGAATCATTGCCCGGATCAGGAATAGTGAGGAGTTTGCTAAAATCTTCCCACTACTTTCTACAGAGCAGAAGAAATCGGAAACAGGAGAGTCAAGCAAGAAGCGAAAAAGGTGTCATCCTGAAGAATCAAGAGACCTTGTAATCTACACTGAAGCCATTCCTCTTCGTCAGATGGCCGTTGCTCCGGAGTCAGAGGGTCATAAGCTTCGTGCTGACAAATTTCCTTTATGTGCCACATGCGGTCTCCACCATGCTAAGGGCAAACTGTGCAAACATTGTCTGAACTGTGGGAAAAAGGGACACTGGAGTCGTGATTGTAATAATCCCCCGACTCATAACCAGAATCCCGGAAACACTACATATCCTCTTCCTCGATACAGAAAGGATTGCTATGTGTGCGGATTATCCGAACACATTTCACGGGACTGCCCCGTGAGGATATCTTCCACAAGTCCTGTACATTCTACGGGAAAAGATCCCCTTTGTTCAGTTTGTCACCACCATCATCGAGCTGAACTCTCATGTGTATCATGTACGTTTTGTGGAAGATACGAACATTGGATTCAAAAGTGTCGGTTAAATTTAACCAGGGAACAGAAACAAAAAGCGAGCACCTCTACTTCCTCTCAACACAACAACAACTGCTACACGTGCGGAATGCATGGACATTTCGCAAGGGACTGCCCTAGGAAAATGCATCCAGCAGACCCAGCAGTCACTGAGGAACTACTCGCTTTACCAGCTCCTGGGGAACACTTGGAGTCCGATGACTCCATAGGTATGCAAAATTCATCTTAGTGCATTGAGTTGTTTGTTGGTATATTGATTAGAACTGCATGGTCTGTTGTAGTTTTAGAAACAATAAATTATGATAGCCGTAAACAAAGTTAGTGTCAAAAGATAGTTGTAATAATAACTTAAGGAACCTTTAGGTTAAGTAAGCATTAAAAGATTAAATAAAGATAGAGAAATCCACAATTACATTTTAAATACAGTATTTAAGAAGAGAACTTAGGTTAAATAGAACACTAGAACTCATAGGAGTTCAAAATGTCAAAGTTAGTGTGTCAGCTTCCACCTTCCACCTGAACCTCTTAAAATTTTGAGTTACTTTAATTAGAGAACTATGGTTCAATGACGTTAGTAAAGCATGAATGTTAGGACAATGCTGAGTCTTATTTAAAACAAGATAAGTGGATCAGGAGAAACCAGTTGTGAGTGCAAGACGAGGATATGACAAGAGACAACATTCCGAATGAAATATGGGCATTTCAAGTTACAATAATGCCTTTCGGATAGAAGAATGCATATATGATTTTCATGGGCTTCATGAACTGAGTATGCAAACTGTATCTGGATTAGTTTATCATTATCGTTAGGGATGACTTACTAAATCATTTTAATAGAAAGACAGAACGCGAAAGACATCTCAGGTATATTCTGGAGCTGTTAAAGGAATGACAACCCTATCCTGATTTCTTTCATTTGGAAATTAGGATGAGAATAAGTAACAGTTGGAACAACAGTTACAATGAGTTCCGAAAGACACATGACTTCCGGGTAAAAGTAAGATAAATATACATCACCTCACAGTGAGTATAGTATTACTTAGAAGGGATAGACCATTATCTTTATTCCAATAGTAATACCATATCTTAAGTAGACCTTCCCGATATATAAGTCCACTTTCAAAGTTGAGAACAGATTAAACAAATGGTGAAGTATGTATACGGTTATATCAAATAACCTAAGAATTCACCATGTGACGTGAGAATCTTAACCAGACGATCAAGATTCAGAGTTGTCAGAGTCACTTATGAAAGCTTTAAGGAGTGTGTCAGGTGATAGAACAGAAAGACAATTTGAAATAAACTGGATGAAATGCCTACCGCCAAAATGGTGGATTTCGGTAATAGGTCAATCCAGAAGAATTACTCTTGAGAAAGCACACGAACCAGATAATTAGTGCATTCGGGCGCCGATAAAATGTACTGAGAATTTCAGAGATTTTATTGGTGGCCGGGAATGAAGAAAGACATAGCTGAATACGTCGGCAGATGTCTTGCGTGTGCAAGAGTAAAAGCGGAACACCAGAAACCGTCTGATTTACTGGAACAGCCTGAGATTCCACTCTGGAAGTGGGAACAAATAGCTATGGACTTCATTATCAAGCTACCCCGCACTTCCAGTGGTCGCAATACTATTTGGTGATCATCAATCATTTAACAAGATCTGCTCACTTCTTGCCGATGCGTGAAAATTTCACGATGGATAAACTGGCAAGATTATATGTCAATGAGATAGTGGTACGCCATTGTGTGCCATTGTCTATTATTTCCGATCGAGACAGCAGACTTACATCAAGGAGCTGGCAATCACTACAGAAATCTTTAGGGACACAGTTAAATTGAGTACAGCTTACCATCCACAAACGGACGGTCAAAGCGAACGTACAATTCAAACCCTAGAGGACATGTTAAGAACTTGTGTTCTAGATTTTGGGTGGTAATTGGGATTCTCATTTGCCACTAATTGAGTTCTCCTACAACAACAGTTATCACAGCAGCATCGGTTGTGCCCCACTCGAGGCTCTTTATGGTCGGAAATGTCGGTCACCGATCTGTTGGTCAGAAGTGGGAGATAACCGTATATCTGGACCAGAACTGATTCAGGAAATCACTGACAAGATTGCTCAGATTCAGAGAAGATTGCAAGCTACAAGAAGCAGACAGAAAAGCTATGCCGACAAACGGCGTAAGCCGTTGAAATTCCAAGAGGGAGACCGTGTCATGTTGAAGGTATCCCTATGGAAAGGCGTTGTGCGTTTTGGAACAAAAGGCAAACTAGCACCACGATACGTAGGACCGTTCGAAATCATCGAACGTATTGGTCTTGTGGCTTATCGACTGAGATCACCGGTTGAACTCAGTGGTGTGTATGACGTGTTTCACGTTTCGAACTTAAAGAAATGCCTTGCTGACGAATCACTCGTCATTCCATTTGAAGAGATTCAAGTTGATGAACAGTTGCACTTTATCGAGGAACCTTTAGAGATTATGGGTCGCAAGGTTAAACAACTGAGGCGAAGCCTCATCCCCATTGTAAAGGTTCCTTGGAACTCAAGACGCGGACCCGAGTTCACTTGGGAACGTGAAGATCACATGAAGTTAAAGTATCCCCAAATGTTTGAAGAAGAAGCTGTACCCGATAACAACTCTTAAATTTCGGGACGAAATTTCTTTAACAAGGGGAGACTGTAACAGCAAGTACCAGATCGTCCGGCAAGTCCGTACGGTACGTGTACTTTCTACAGTAACTATGTGTACTTATACGATTTTAAACAGTACTTGAATTAACAGGATCTTACATACAAGAAATCGTTGTACGTATTTTCGTATAAACTTAAATACATTAAGTACAACGTACATTTGGAACATTTGTTACAGTTATTAAGTGAAAACTTAATTACAGTTAACACAACAAATCACGAGAAACAACGATGCTCAAACAATACTCAGAAACATATCGGTTGCGATCTGATGTCCACAATTGACAGGAATCAGATGACCGACAAGTCAGTACAAGAACAATGTGAAAACAGGATGTTTAGTTGAGTCCGACAGTGAGGAAACACAATCTAAAAACAATTACAGTGTATTTCAGAATAACGAACTGACAGTGTGTTTGCGTGAGTGACGATTCACACAAACATATCTGTGAGTTTAGAGTTCTGAAATAATGACTGAAAAGTAGAAAACAAAAGTCAGAAAGCAAAACCATCGTCGTATTCGTTCGGGTGACGATTCGAACGAATTACGCGCGAAGGTGACGCGATCTGACGAAACGAAAACAAAACACGACACGAACGAAAGTAATTTAATAAAATAAAATAAATAACATTTTACAATTTTGAAACTCATCAAAATAATTAATTTAAAACTCTTTTTATTTAATTCCATTTAAATTACGCGTAATTTTCCGGAAACGTAACGAAAACGCGAACCGAGCAACGAAAACGAACCCGAACACCCTCGGGGTATAAAAACACTTAAATGAGTAAAAATTACTCATTTCCCACTTCATCTCCCTCACCAAACCTCTCATTCCCGGTTTTGAAACCCTAGCCACCACCAAACTTCTCCTCTTCATAACTCTCTCATTTCTTAATGAAAATCAGTGATTCTTGCGCCCACGCGAAGCCCTCGACGAGCTCTACATGAAAGTACAACAGATCGGAGCCATAAACCACTGAAAATCGAGGTATCTTGTGGTAAACATCACGAAAAACTAGGGTTTTCACCCACTTTCTTGAACCAGTTCTTTCGGCCGGCTATGGCTCTTTTTCCTTGAGCCTTGCACTCGTCCGAACCACCCTATTGTATACTCCCTTCGAAGCCACAACAAGGGGATGGGTTTAGGTTGGTGGTGCTGTGGCCGAAGCACACTCAGTTGGCCGAATGACTAGTCCCGAAAGAGCCTTCATTCGACAGTAGGACTCTCATTCGAACCCACCTCATTCGCCAGGCAGCCAAGCCCTATTCGACACTCACACAACAGGACCCATTCGACCAGGACCCAACCCCATTCGGGCCTTAGCCATTCGCCAGCCTTCTCCTTCGCCAGCCTCTTCATTCGGAGCAGCCACACATTCGCCGCCTCCTTACTTTCGGCCAGTTCATTCGTGGGTCACCCATATCATTCGACCATAATAGCCATTTGTCCAAGTAAGTTCAGCTGGTCAAGGGTGAAGAAGGGGGAGGTTTGATCGGCCAAGAAACCCTAAGGATATACAACAGGCCCAATGGGTACCACCCAAGTCCAACATGATTACTCTAAGGCCCAACAGACTTTTATTTGGCCCATCGACTCTTTGCTAGCCCAAATCAGAAAAATCAACAACATTTAAGCAGGCCCAACAGTCTACTTAACAGGCCCAACAGATCATGGCCCACTGTTAGACCTAACAGCCTAAATCCTTGGCCCAACAGGCCCAACATCAGGCCCAAACGTCTTCTGGTTGGCCCATGAGGGGCCCAACCTCATACTACCTAGGCCCAATAATATCTCGGCCCAACCCTACTGTTCCAGCCCAGAACCTATAGTAGGTCCAGTAAATAACCTCAAAAACCTTGTTTGGCCCATGTTTAGTAGGTAACTAAGGACAAAATAGGCCCACGATCGATTTCAGTCCAAATGAACCAGGACCAGGTTGGCCCATGCTCTATTTTACTACAGGCCTTGATGGGATTCAAGGGGCCCAGTAAAATCATCCTTTGGCCCACAGATTTTGGCCCAAGGCCACCAATTAAGGCCAACAGTCCAATCTTTAGGCCCATCATTGTTTCAGCCCCATTTAGCAAGGCCCAACTTGGCTTATTAGTTATATTGGTGAAGGCCTGAGACAAATCTCAATGGGCCCAACAAAATCAGCCCGAGGCCCACAGAAAACCAATTCAAGGCCCATTTTGAGGCCCTTGTCCTCACTTTTGGAGCCATTTTGTCATTCACTTGGTCAAAAACCCATTCTTGGCCCAATCTCAATTCCTACAGCCTTATATGACACTAGGCCCAACAAATATTACCAAGGCCCACCTTGGGCCCGATAAATTCCTTAGAGGCCCAAAACAAGGCCCACAAGGCTACTTGAACTCTAGCCCTTGTAACTTTTGGCAAGGCCTTTGTATTCCATTAGTCCAAATCAATGTTCCACACTTTCAAATAAGCCTCACCATCCTCAAATGTTCAAGAACTATTCCAAGGCCCATGTATTTGGGCCCATGGCCCAAATTGTTACACAAATGGCCCAACAAGTAACTTGGTCACAACGTTCGGTCCATATGCCATGATTAGGCCCACATGAGTTCACTACATTTCATAAGATCAAAATAATATATGTCAAAAGAATTTTTGCTTAATTAATCAATAATTATGCGATAAATGTTCAAAACGTACAAAATCAACAAAGACGAGTTGGAAACTAAGCACTAAGTCTTTCATCAAAGCAAATGGCATATAACTAATGACAAGATGATAACTTATAAGGTCATTAACTTGAATCAAACATATGGGACCGAACAGGGATCATGACCAAGTCTTACGCGTGTTAGCCAACTTTAGGGCTAACACATATATCTACACACACAAAATTCTACAAACTTATACTTACGAGTCTTAACAACGTTAAATCAATATAGGAACGTGAAAACAAATCAAATTACAATACAGAGCGCGTGCAGTCTTTCGTTTAAGCTAAGTCAACTCAACAGCAACAAGGTAAGTTCATTGCCCCTTTTCTAACATTTTTGTTTTAAAACGCGGGGCTGAGAAGCATGCGTAAACTGTTTTATGTAAATTGTTTACTTGAATGCTTTTATATGTTTTACATGTATAAATGTTATCCTAGACTTATGTTTAAGTAACTGTTACGTACTAAAGAACTATTTTCAAAGAACTAAAGATCTCAACAAAGAACTATTTTCAAAGGACTAATTTCAAAGGTCTATTTCAAAGAACTAACGGTCTATTTTCAAAGAACTAACGATCTATTTTCAAAGAACTATTTCCAAGAGTGGGATGTCAAAGAACTAACGGTCTATTCTCAAAGAACTAACGGTCTATTCTCAAAGAACTATTTCCAAGAGTGGGATGTCAAAGAACTAACGGTCTATTCTCAAAGAACTAACGATCTATTTTCAAAGAACTATTTCCAAGAGTGGGATGTCAAAGGACTAACGGTCTATTTCAAAGAACTAAGTACAAAGAACTATTTTAAGGGGAAATCTGGGAAATGCTCAAAGATAACATGTGCCAAAGAACTAAAGAACTAAAGAACTATGGACGGTCTAAAGAACTATGAAAGCCTATATATCAAAAGATGTCCTAGCTAGACTGATTGATTATAGGTCACATGTTTGATGAGATTTACAGCTCTCCTTCACTACTAAGTACCTTGATTGACAGACTAGTCTACTCGAGTTGACCAAAGGCCCCAATCATTAGGACTTAGATTTTATTAAATGTTTATTTATTTATTTATTTAATTGAGCATTTATAATTAATTCTACAATTGCTGTTTTAATCATATTTGTATGATGAACATATGAAATCAAGAGAGATTTCAAACGATTGCAATTACAGGAACAGAGAACAGAGGAATCATGGGTGTTTAAAAGAGTATGGTAGGTAAAAATTGTCACACCCCGAGCCGGCGGGGTAGGATCGGAGTCCCCGTCGGGCGGAAGGTTCCCGGGGCGCGATATCGGGAGTGATAATCAGAAGTGATCAGATTGCTTACATTGCACATGATATCAATGAGAAATGCTAAATAAAATAGAATTACAAAGTTAAATTACATCAGTATAGTTTATAATTTAACAATGTAAATCTATTGTAAACATCATAAAATAACTATCTTGTATTTACACAAGATATACAAAATAAATTGTATGATGATGTCTTCAAAAATATGCAGGTCCAAAATACTAAGTCTTCTATATGAAGTCCTAGCCCAAAAACATAAGCTTCCTAGTTGACCTGATCGTCACCTGAGAAGTCATGCAAAAATAAAATCAACACATGGTTGGTGAGTTCATATAGTTTAGTATTTGAAAATGATTTGAAAATGATTTGAAAATGATTTGAAAACCTCCTTTGGTAAAGACCTTAACCTCATTAACTTCACATGTAATATCCAAATCGGTATGCTTATATATAGGGCATATGTAGGGTCGAACTTACCGCCCGCCCAGCCACCGTCCCACCACATACTAATCCGTATATGACACTGTTGTTAATGATAATTAAGCATTTTTACCCTCAACACAACCCATAAGTTCTTCTGTTTGTTGTCCCTGTAATTACAATCATTTGAAATCCATGTTGATTTCACAAGTTCATCACATAATATGATCAACCACACAATTGTATAAACAGTTATAAATGCTTAATTAAACAAGTAAATAAACATTTAATAAAATCTAAGTCCTTATGATTGGGGCCTATGGTCATACTCGAGTAGACTAGTCTGTCAATCTAGGTACTTAGTAGTTAGGGAATTCTGTAAATATCATCAAACATAAGACCTACAAGTCAATCAGTCTAGCTAGGACTTCTTGAAATATAGGATTTCTGAATTCAATGTGTTGGCAAATGTTATCTCTGATATTTCCCATACTATCCCTTAAAAATGATTTAATGATCGTCTGATTTTGTCACAAGATGTACTTGCTGTGTTGATCATAGAATACAAGATTCATCGATCGGTAGTACACTTGATTCATTGTTCAACAAACACTTGGTTTGTAGAACATTGAATGTTGTCTTTGCAAAGATTGTTTTGTTGATGTCTTGATGTCCCACACTTGTTTTGTCAAAATGTTTGATTTGATCCCTTGAACTCACCCACTTGTTTTGTCAAAATGTTTGTTTTGATCCCTTGAACTCACACCCTTGTTTTGTCAAAATGATTGATTTGATTGCTTGAAATGTTTTGACTGATTGAAAAGTTAAGTTTAACTTAATTATTCACTTAATAAATAAGTAAATCAGTTAATATCCTGCATAAAATCCTCCCAGATATGATCTAGGATAACATTTATACATATAACTTAAAAGCATTTAAGTAAACAATTTAAATAACAGTTTACGCATGCTTCTCAGCCCCGCGTTTTTAAAACAAAAATGTTAGAATAGGGGCAATGAACTCACCTGTGCTGCTATGTAATTTGATCTAACACAAAATGCGCGCTCCTGTATGTAAGCTAAGTTTCTTCGGTTCCTGAGTTATTTTATAAGAATTCGAATATAATAAGTACGCGTAGTAGTCGTTGTGCCTAAGACCTTGAGTCTTGTTGTGTGTGCAACTAAGTGTCTTAGTACTAAGTGTATCTAAGATCTACTCTATCTTAATTACCCTTCTTATGATCCCAATTCCCATGATTAGTTACTAACTTACCTTAAAATTTTAGAAAATTTCGGCAGAGTTTCCTTTGTTTTTAAAACAATTCCAGACAATTAACTCGTCTATTTTATAACAAAATCCCAATTCAATCAATTCAAGTAAGTATTTAAACCAAAGCATTACAATTTAACTTCCAATTAAATCAATATTAGGTCAAGATCATTTAATGAAATCTAATAAGTTATAAATAAATGAGATTTTATCAAAATTTCATTACTTGAGTTTACTAAATCATTTGCTACATGATGGGCTTAATTAAACCCCATTGGGCCCACTTAGGCCCAATTGAACTTCTTTGATTTCTATTGGATTTCCAACTTGAACTTTTAATTCTTCTGAACTTGAGACAATGATATCCAATTGTTAAACCATCTTATGTCCCCCTAACACTCATGTTGAGTTGTTATTGTATGTTAGGGATTATATTGTCATAGTAATCTCTAATCCATGAACACATGAGATTTATAAGTTGTTTATCCCATGCATTGTTTACGTGGATCCCCATGCACACACACATACCTTATTCATGCATGCTTGTGTATAACGGTTCTATGTCTCATGAAACTAAAGATTTTTGTGGCCATCCTAATTTAATACTCCCAGAGCAGCGAACCTACACTGACTAACCAAGGTTCGGCCGGTTTTTACTTTAACGAACCTTAAAGGTTCGGTTAAGCCCTAAAGGGGTTCGCCAACTTTTAAGGAGTTCAAGGGTTCGTCATTAAGTCCAACCTCAAAAGGGTTCGCTGCATGTGAAATAAATTCCTGATTTAATAGGTTCGTCCAGTCCCTGAATTTAGGTTCGTGGAACCATAATGTTCGCCACCCTAGGTTCGGGAGGCCTAGGGTTCGCAGACATGCATCCTCCCCTTCAGGGTTCGGCTAAGATAACCAGTGGGTTCGGCTCCCTTTTCCTGGTTCGTAGCAGGTTCGTAGCAGACCTCCAGGGTTCGTTGCAGAGTCCAGTAAATTCGACAGGTTCGTTGCAGACATTAATAGTTCGGCTCATTCCTTGTGAGGGTTCGGCCACCCTACACGAACCTGCATCAGCCTTTCAACCTCACGAACCCGCAAAACAAACCCCTATTTCCACCTTAATCCGTTACAATTTAATTTCCAATGTGCCTAGGTTGTTCTTATGTATTTATCTATGTGTTTCGTGAGTGTGTAGCCCGATTATAAGCTTCAATAAGAAAGGGTTCGTAGCATACCCTAAAACCGAACTTAAAAGGGTCGTTTACCTTAAATTTCGTGGATGAAATTCCACAATTCTTGTACTTCTGGAATCTACACAATGAGAGGATCGTAATGGCACCAAAGTTGCTCGAATCCGCCAAGGAATCGTCACCAAACCTTAGAGAGAAGTTGTGTTCTTGAGGGGTTTTTTAGAGAGAGAGAGAAAAACGAGTGAGAGAGAGAGAAAGTGAAAATGGGTGGTGGTTGTGTCATTTAATGCCACATTGAATGGGGGAAAAATACCCGGTCGTTCGGTCCCGTTCGGTTTCGCGTAAAAAGCCGGTTCACGTAGTTTTCGCGACTAAACGACACGGTTATAAAATTAGAAATCTTTTAATTATTCTAGGTTGTGATTCCTAATAAATTAACTAATATCTTCTTATTTATAAACAAATTTAAAATATTAATTAACTGTTTAAATCGAAATGTACGGTCGTCGCGCGTATTCGTTCGGATCGTCACCCGCACGAACACGACGATAACTATACTTTTCAATCTTGTTTTCTAATTATAGAATATCATTCAGAACGTTAAACTTTCAGATATATTCGTACAGATCGTCACCTATACGAATAACCCGTCAATTTAGCATTCACATAACAATATTCGTGTGTTTTGTCTTTAAAGCCTCGCATACGTTTATACATAATAAATCCTAACAATTAAATCACATGATGGTTCTGTATTGCCAGCCATTTGCCTGACTCAAGAACCATTGTTATGAACTGTGTTCCTGTTAAATGTTTCTGAAACTGTTCTATGACAACTCACTTTGATAATGATAAATGATATGAATATGAAAAGTACTGAAATGTATATGATCCGTACCTGTTTTATTGTTCATGTACTGTAGAGATCACTGTTCCGGTGAGGGTTCCGGCACTGATGTTACAGTCTCCCCTTGTTAGAGAAATTTCGTCCCGAAATTTAAGAGTTGTTATCGGGTACAACTTCCTCTTCAAACAGTTGGGGATACTTCAACTTCATGTGATCTTCGCGTTCCCAAGTGAACTCGGGTCCACGTCTTGAATTCCATCGAACCTTTACAATCGGAATACGGCTTCGCCTCAGTTGCTTAACCTTGCGATCCATAATTTCTAAAGGTTCTTCAATGAAATGTAGCTGTTCATCGACTTGAATCTCTTCGATTGGAATGACAAGACTCTCGTCAGCAAGGCATTTCTTTAGATTTGAGACGTGAAACACGTCATGCACACCACTGAGTTCCTCAGGTAATCTCAGTCTATACGCCACAGGACCAATACGCTCGATGATCTCGAACGGTCCCACGTATCTTGGTGCTAATTTGCCTTTCGTCCCAAAACGTACAACGCCTTTCCATGGGGATACCTTTAACATGACTCGATCTCCCACTTGGAATTCCAACGGCTTGCGCCGTTTGTCGGCGTAGCTCTTTTGTCTGCTCCTTGTTGCTTGTAGTCTTCTTTGAATCTGAGCTATTTTGTCAGTGGTTTCTTGAATTAGTTCTGGCCCCGTTATTCGGTTGTCTCCAATTTCAGTCCAACAGATCGGTGATCGACATTTCCGGCCATAAAGAGCCTCGAATGGTGCACATCCGATACTGCTGTGGTAACTGTTATTGTAGGAGAACTCAATCAGTGGCAAATGGGAGTCCCAGTTCCCACCAAAGTCCAATACACAGGTCCTTAACATGTCCTCTAGGGTTTGAATAGTACGTTCGCTTTGACCATCCGTTTGTGGGTGGTAAGCTGTACTCAGATTTAACTGTGTCCCTAGAGATTTCTGCAATGATTGCCAGAACCTTGAAGTAAATCTGCTGTCTCTATCAGAAATAATAGACAATGGCACACCGTGGCGTACCACTATCTCATTGATGTATAATCTTGCCAGTTTATCCATGGTGAAGTTCTCACGCATGGGCAAGAAATGAGCAGATTTGGTTAAACGATCAATGATTACCCAAATTGTATCATGACCGCTGGAAGTGCGGGGTAGCTTGGTAATGAAATCCATAGCTATTTGTTCCCACTTCCAGAGCGGAATCTCAGGCTGTTCCAATAAACCAGACGGTCTCTGGTGTTCCGCCTTTACCTTCGCACACGTTAGACATTGACCGACGTATTCGGCTATGTCCTTCTTCATTCCAGGCCACCAATAAAATCCACGCAAGTCTTGGTACATCTTATCAGCACCTGGATGAACAAAGTATTTAGTCTTGTGTGCTTCATCGAGGATAAGTTTCCTCAATTCATCTACCGCTGGGATCCATATACGTTCTCGATAGTAGATCATTCCATCGGACCTCGTGTCGAACTGTTTCTCTGCTCCGCAATCAAGTTCCCTCTTCAGATTACCTCGGTCAAGTGCTTCTTGTTGTGCTTGAACAATCTTGTCACTTAAACTGGTTTGCACGGTTATCCCCATTGCTCTAACACGTAGGGATTTGACCCGTTCCTTCCGGCTCAAGGCATCAGCTACAACGTTCGCCTTTCCCGGATGGTATTTGATCACACAATCATAATCATTTAGAAGTTCAACCCAACGGCGCTGTCGCATGTTGAGTTCCTTCTGATCAAAGATGTGCTGCAGACTTTTGTGATCAGTGAATATGGTACACTTGGTGCCATATAAGTAATGTCTCCAAATCTTCAAGGCGAAGATTACTGCTCCCAGTTCAAGATCATGAGTAGTGTAATTCTTCTCATGAATCTTTAACTGTCTTGATGCATAGGCTATGACTTTATCCCGTTGCATTAACACACAACCGAGTCCCTGATGGGAAGCATCACAGTATACAACAAAATCATCACAGCCTTCTGGGAGGGATAGAATTGGAGCATCACATAATTTCTGTTTCAAGGTCTGAAAAGCATCTTCTTGTTTCTGCTCCCAGACAAACGGTTCACTTTTCTGAGTTAGCTTAGTAAGAGGCAAAGCTATTTTAGAAAAGTTGAGATAAACCTTCTATAATAACCCGCCAATCCCAGAAAAGACCGTATCTCCGTTGGTGTCTTTGGAGTGTCCCAATTCTTTATTGCTTCAATCTTGGCAGGGTCTACATGAATTCCCTCGCTGTTGACCACATGACCCAGAAATTGAACTTCTCTTAGCCAGAATTCGCATTTGGAGAATTTGGCATAGAGTTTCTTTTCCTTCAACAGCTCCAAGATCTTTCTAAGGTGTTGCTCATGTTCTGTTTTGGTCTTGGAATAAATCAGTATGTCATCAATAAAGACAATGACAAACTGATCCAAGTACGGTTTGCACACTCGGTTCATGAGATCCATGAAAACCGCGGGTGCATTTGTCAATCCGAAAGGCATCACCATGAATTCGTAATGCCCGTATCTTGTCCGGAAGGCCGTTTTCGGTATGTCTTCGTCTTGAACTCTCAGTTGATGATATCCAGACCGCAAGTCAATCTTTGAGAAATACTGTGCTCCTTGTAGTTGGTCAAACAAATCATCAATCCTCGGCAATGGATACCGATTCTTGATGGTTAGTTTGTTTAGTTCCCTGTAATCTATGCACATTCTGAACGATCCGTCTTTCTTCTTCACGAACAAAACCGGAGCTCCCCAAGGTGAGTAGCTCGGTCTGATGAAACCCTTGTCAAGTAACTCCTGTAACTGATTAGACAATTCCTGCATCTCTGAAGGTGCTAACCTGTAAGGAGATTTAGCAACAGGAGTTGCTCCAGGAATTAAGTCAATACGAAACTCTACCGGTCGCACAGGTGGCAAACCTGGTAGGTCTTCAGGAAATACTTCGGGATACTCTTTCACTATTGGTACATCTTGAACCTTTTTCTTATCCTTCTCCTTTTCAACCACATGAGCCAAGAATGCCACGCACCGTTTCTGTAGACACTTACGCGCTTTTATGCAAGAGATGATTTTGACACTTCGTTTTGCTTGATCCCCTTTTACTTCCAACACACGATCACTCGGCAATGGAATTCGAAGCAGCTTCTCAGAACAAATAACTTCCACTCGATTAGAAGAAAGCCAATCCATTCCAACAATAATGTCGAAACTACCCAACTCCATCGGTATTAAATCGATGGTGAATGTATGACCATTAAGTGTCAATGGGCAATTCCTATAAACTGTACTAACTGTGATCTGTTTCCCGTTAGCTACTTCTATAATGTAAGGGGAGTCTAACTGTTCTTCTATAGAGTCTAATTGGCATGCAAAATCGGCAAAGATAAAACTCTGATCCGCACCAGTATCAAATAAGACAGATGCATAAAAGTCATGTAAGAGAAACGTACCAGTGACCACATTTGGGTCCTGGCGTGCAGCTGGTGCTCCGATAGCAAAGGCTCGTCCACGGGGTGCTTGAACTGCTGGTTGAGCCTTCTTTGGGCAATTCTTCGCGAAGTGGCCTTGTTCGCCACAGTTATAGCATCCACCATTGTTCTGATTAGCTGGTGGAGGGAGAGCCAAAGCAGCGTTGTTGACTGCTTGATTAGGAGTCATCCGGCAGTACTGGACCCAATGGCCCTTTCGTCCGCATCCCGTGCAATGCTTGCAGGGAGTGTCAGCAGTGTGGTGATACTGACACTTGGCACACAGAGGATATGTGCCAGTGTAGGGTTTGCGGTTGGGGTTTTGTGGTGCTGCTGCTATTTGTTGCAGAGGTGTGGCCACTGCATAGTTCTTGATGGTCTTCTGTTTCTTCTTCTGATGATGGGAGGGTTTCTTTGATGGCTCAGCTTTGTTCTTGTGGGGTTCAGCCTCTTTCTTTAAAACTCCAGAGGCCACCATAAGATCAGTGAGTTTCCCAGACAGTCTCACTGCGGATTCGACAGTAGTAGGGTTGGCTGAAACAACCATGCCCTGAATGCAGGCGGGAAGTCCACCCACATAACGATCTATCCTTTTCTCCAGGGTTGGTACCATATCTGGTACCAAAGCAACTAACTCGTGGTAACGAGTAGTGTACCCCATGTGATCAGCTCCCTTCATCACATGGTTGGATAGTTCAACCTCCAACTTCTGCAGCTCATTCTTGGGACAAAATTCTGTTCGCAGCAGTGCCTTGAAGTCTTCCCATGACATTGCCATAGCTTCCTCTCTTCCCCGGGCGTTGATCTGACCATTCCACCAGGTCAGAGCCCGTTTGTTGAACGTTCCCGCTGAGTAACAGACCTTGTGGTGTTCGGGGCAGCTGCAAAGATCCAATGTTGCCTCAATCTTCTCAATCCATTGGATTAATCCAACGGCACCTTCAGACCCACTAAAGCTGGGTGGTTTACATCCTACGAAGGACTTGTAGGAGTAGTGAGATGAATCTCCAGTGTTTCCACTGGCTTCCCCTGATGTGTTGCCAGTATTGAGGATCTCATTACGAAGACGAAGGAACATCTCCGGTATAGCTTCTTTCATCTGATTCGTCATCTGGCTACTCAGTAACGTCACCAGAGCGATCGTAGCAGGGTCCATAGTCGGTGTTGTGCCTGAACCAGATGCTTGAGTAATCAATGGAGGAGGGGGAGGAGGAGGTGGAGGAGGTGGTGGTGGAGAGTCATTCGGAGACGGTGTGGAGGAGTGTGGAGCCAAATCTTGTGGTGGTAGCTGTATCAAGGGAGGTTGTCTTCGTGGAGGCATTCTGATCATAACCAATAAAGTTATCGGTTAGTGCAACGATCGAATACAGAAGACAATATGCAAATAAGTCTTAAGTCCTATACTCTCTACATGCAGGGTCCCTAGGTTATAGTCTAGGCCAAACCATTTAAATAAGTGACCTATATTTCTCTATAACCATGGCTCTGATACCAATCTGTCACACCCCGAGCCGGCGGGGTAGGATCGGAGTCCCCGTCGGGCGGAAGGTTCCCGGGGCGCGATATCGGGAGTGATAATCAGAAGTGATTAGATTGCTTACATTGCACATGATATCAATGAGAAATGCTAAATAAAATAGAATTACAAAGTTAAATTACATCAGTATAGTTTATAATTTAACAATGTAAATCTATTGTAAACATCATAAAATAACTATCTTGTATTTACACAAGATATACAAAATAAATTGTATGATGATGTCTTCAAAAATATGCAGGTCCAAAATACTAAGTCTTCTATATGAAGTCCTAGCCCAAAAACATAAGCTTCCTAGTTGACCTGATCGTCACATGAGAAGTCATGCAAAAATAAAATCAACACATGGTTGGTGAGTTCATATAGTTTAGTATTTGAAAATGATTTGAAAATGATTTGAAAATGATTTGAAAACCTCCTTTGGTAAAGACCTTAACCTCATTAACTTCACATGTAATATCCAAATCGGTATGCTTATATATAGGGCATATGTAGGGTCGAACTTACCGCCCGCCCAGCCACCGTCCCACCACATACTAATCCGTATATGACACTGTTGTTAATGTTAATTAAGCATTTTTACCCTCAACACAACCCATAAGTTCTTCTGTTTGTTGTCCCTGTAATTACAATCATTTGAAATCCATGTTGATTTCACAAGTTCATCACATAATATGATCAACCACACAATTGTATAAACAGTTATAAATGCTTAATTAAACAAGTAAATAAACATTTAATAAAATCTAAGTCCTTATGATTGGGGCCTATGGTCATACTCGAGTAGACTAGTCTGTCAATCTAGGTACTTAGTAGTTAGGGAATTCTGTAAATATCATCAAACATAAGACCTACAAGTCAATCAGTCTAGCTAGGACTTCTTGAAATATAGGATTTCTGAATTCAATGTGTTGGCAAATGTTATCTCTGATATTTCCCATACTATCCCTTAAAAATGATTTAATGATCGTCTGATTTTGTCACAAGATGTACTTGCTGTGTTGATCATAGAATACAAGATTCATCGATCGGTAGTACACTTGATTCATTGTTCAACAAACACTTGGTTTGTAGAACATTGAATGTTGTCTTTGCAAAGATTGTTTTGTTGATGTCTTGATGTCCCACACTTGTTTTGTCAAAATGTTTGATTTGATCCCTTGAACTCACCCACTTGTTTTGTCAAAATGTTTGTTTTGATCCCTTGAACTCACACCCTTGTTTTGTCAAAATGATTGATTTGATTGCTTGAAATGTTTTGACTGATTGAAAAGTTAAGTTTAACTTAATTATTCACTTAATAAATAAGTAAATCAGTTAATATCCTGCATAAAATCCTCCCAGATATGATCTAGGATAACATTTATACATATAACTTAAAAGCATTTAAGTAAACAATTTAAATAACAGTTTACGCATGCTTCTCAGCCCCGCGTTTTTAAAACAAAAATGTTAGAAAAGGGGCAATGAACTCACCTGTGCTGCTATGTAATTTGATCTAACACAAAATGCGCGCTCCTGTATGTAAGCTAAGTTTCTTCGGTTCCTGAGTTATTTTATAAGAATTCGAATATAATAAGTACGCGTAGTAGTCGTTGTGCCTAAGACCTTGAGTCTTGTTGTGTGTGCAACTAAGTGTCTTAGTACTAAGTGTATCTAAGATCTACTCTATCTTAATTACCCTTCTTATGATCCCAATTCCCATGATTAGTTACTAACTTACCTTAAAATTTTAGAAAATTTCGGCAGAGTTTCCTTTGTTTTTAAAACAATTCCAGACAATTAACTCGTCTATTTTATAACAAAATCCCAATTCAATCAATTCAAGTAAGTATTTAAACCAAAGCATTACAATTTAACTTCCAATTAAATCAATATTAGGTCAAGATCATTTAATGAAATCTAATAAGTTATAAATAAATGAGATTTTATCAAAATTTCATTACTTGAGTTTACTAAATCATTTGCTACATGATGGGCTTAATTAAACCCCATTGGGCCCACTTAGGCCCAATTGAACTTCTTTGATTTCTATTGGATTTCCAACTTGAACTTTTAATTCTTCTGAACTTGAGACAATGATATCCAATTGTTAAACCATCTTATGTCCCCCTAACACTCATGTTGAGTTGTTATTGTATGTTAGGGATTATATTGTCATAGTAATCTCTAATCCATGAACACATGAGATTTATAAGTTGTTTATCCCATGCATTGTTTACGTGGATCCCCATGCACACACACATACCTTATTCATGCATGCTTGTGTATAACGGTTCTATGTCTCATGAAACTAAAGATTTTTGTGGCCATCCTAATTTAATACTCCCAGAGCAGCGAACCTACACTGACTAACCAAGGTTCGGCCGGTTTTTACTTTAACGAACCTTAAAGGTTCGGTTAAGCCCTAAAGGGGTTCGCCAACTTTTAAGGAGTTCAAGGTTCGTCATTAAGTCCAACCTCAAAAGGGTTCGCTGCATGTGAAATAAATTCCTGATTTAATAGGTTCGTCCAGTCCCTGAATTTAGGTTCGTGGAACCATAATGTTCGCCACCCTAGGTTCGGGAGGCCTAGGGTTCGCAGACATGCATCCTCCCCTTCAGGGTTCGGCTAAGATAACCAGTGGGTTCGGCTCCCTTTTCCTGGTTCGTAGCAGGTTCGTAGCAGACCTCCAGGGTTCGTTGCAGAGTCCAGTAAATTCGACAGGTTCGTTGCAGACATTAATAGTTCGGCTCATTCCTTGTGAGGGTTCGGCCACCCTACACGAACCTGCATCAGCCTTTCAACCTCACGAACCCGCAAAACAAACCCCTATTTCCACCTTAATCCGTTACAATTTAATTTCCAATGTGCCTAGGTTGTTCTTATGTATTTATCTATGTGTTTCGTGAGTGTGTAGCCCGATTATAAGCTTCAATAAGAAAGGGTTCGTAGCATACCCTAAAACCGAACTTAAAAGGGTCGTTTACCTTAAATTTCATGGATGAAATTCCACAATTCTTGTACTTCTGGAATCTACACAATGAGAGGATCGTAATGGCACCAAAGTTGCTCGAATCCGCCAAGGAATCGTCACCAAACCTTAGAGAGAAGTTGTGTTCTTGAGGGGTTTTTAGAGAGAGAGAGAAAAACGAGTGAGAGAGAGAGAAAGTGAAAATGGGTGGTGGTTGTGTCATTTAATGCCACATTGAATGGGGGAAAAATACCCGGTCGTTCGGTCCCGTTCGGTTTCGCGTAAAAAGCCGGTTCACGTAGTTTTCGCGACTAAACGACACGGTTATAAAATTAGAAATCTTTTAATTATTCTAGGTTGTGATTCCTAATAAATTAACTAATATCTTCTTATTTATAAACAAATTTAAAATATTAATTAACTGTTTAAATCGAAATGTACGGTCGTCGCGCGTATTCGTTCGGATCGTCACCCGCACGAACACGGCGATAACTATACTTTTCAATCTTGTTTTCTAATTATATAATATCATTCAGAACGTTAAACTTTCAGATATATTCGTACAGATCGTCACCTATACGAATAACCCGTCAATTTAGCATTCACATAACAATATTCGTGTGTTTTGTCTTTAAAGCCTCGCATACGTTTATACATAATAAATCCTAACAATTAAATCACATGATGGTTCTGTATTGCCAGCCATTTGCCTGACTCAAGAACCATTGTTATGAACTGTGTTCCTGTTAAATGTTTCTGAAACTGTTCTATGACAACTCACTTTGATAATGATAAATGATATGAATATGAAAAGTACTGAAATGTATATGATCCGTACCTGTTTTATTGTTCATGTACTGTAGAGATCACTGTTCCGGTGAGGGTTCCGGCACTGATGTTACAAAAATGCTTAATTATCATTAACATCAATGTCCTATGCGGATTAGTATGTGGTGGGACGTCGTCTGGGCGGGGTTGTAGCCTTGACCCAGGGGTATGCCCTATATATAAGCATACCGGTCTGGATGATACATGTGATGTTAATGAGGTTAGGGTCTTTACCGAAAGAAGGGTTCAAAACATTTTCAAAGTTACAAAACTATATGAACTCACCAACCATGTGTTGACTTGATCTTTTTGCATGACTTCTCAGGTGACGAACAGGTCAATTAGGAAGTCATTACTTCTGGATTAGGACTTCAAATAGAAGACTTAGTGTTTTGGACCTGCATATTTTGAAGACAACATTACACCTACCATTTTGTATATCTTGTGTAAATACAAGATAGAAACTCATGGTGTTAACAGTAGAGTTACATTGTTAAATTATAAACAATACTGAAGTAGTTTAACTTTGTAATTCTATCCTATTTAGCATTTCTCATTTATGTATCATGTGCCATATAACAATCTGATCAGTCCGATTATCACTCACGACATCGCGCCCCGGGAACCTTCCGCCCGACGGGACAACCGATCCTATCCCGCCGGCTCGGGGTGTGACATAGATTGTCTAGTGGATACATTTTGAGTGTAATTGGATGATTAGTGAGGGAAATCCATTCAACCGGTGGTTTGACGGCCTTTAGGACTCTTAGTTGACAATCCTTGAGAAGGGTCGAGGGTGCTATGGGTTTCCTTTGAGTTTAGTAATTTAAGATCCTGGTGTCTCATCGTTTCCATTACCAATAGATCCTTTGTTGAATATGTGTGGGATTCATGCCTAGGTAGTACTTTTTCTTCGTCTGATCTTCATTTCTATCTTTGTTTCAGTTTGGTGTTTTCTTTTTAGTCTTTCTTTTTAGTTATTTTTAGTTGTTAGTGAAAACCCCCTTTTAAACAACTCTTTTTAATTAAGTTAATTTGTATAGATAAGTCCTCGAGTCTAGTTAGCGTAATCTGTAGAAGTCTGTGGATTCGATATCCGAACTTGCTTTATCTTTACTATTTCCGATAGGTTCACTTGCCTGTCGGTAGTTTAGTACTTTAGAGTGTCTAGAGTATTACTTAGTGTCTAGGATAGTTTTGATTTTGCTTATTTTTAATTAAGCTACCCCACGACATCAATTACACTTCATTGAAGAACATTTGGAGATTATGTATCGCGAAGTTAAGCAACTGAAGCGAAGCCGTATTCCAATCGTTAAGGTTCGATGGAATTCAAAGCATGGACCTGAGTTTACTTGATAACTAATTGAAGTAGGAATCAAGACCCATAATGTTAACCAGAAACATATGAGAACTTGGTGAGTAAATTGATTAAATTAGCTAAAGTTCTAACATGTTCAATTTATATTTTCATAAAATATTTAGACTTTTAGTAAAATGCAATGATTTATAACATATAACCATAGTTTTATAAAGAGTATCATAACTTATTTTATTAAAGTGTTATGAAGTAATTTACAGAATTTTATAAAAATAAACACAACTTTTGTATTTTAATTAAGGGATAAGGGTATGTTAACTTAGAATACTTAGAGAAAATCATTGTGAAGCTCTAACAAAGTTATAGGGCACATTGTGACAACCAGTACCAGACCGTCCGGCAATTCCTTACGGTATGTGTACTTTCACTATTTACTGTGTGTAATTACAGTGTATAAATAGTGGTGTAACAACAGAACTATTTAGTTGTATGTGTTTAAATGAAAATTTAAATACAGTTAATACAACAACTCAAGAGAAACAACAGTGTGCAAACATATGCCAATAACCTATCGGTTGCGATCTGATATCCATAGATAACAGGAATCAAATGGCCGACAACTCAGTACGAAAACAATGTGAATCCAATAATTACAAGTGTGAAGATAGGCAAGTTTAGTTGAGTCCGTCTGTGAGAACGTCCAATGCAAAACAACAACTCGTTATCGTATATGAATAATAAAATGACAGTGTGTTTGCGTGGGTGACGATTCACACAAACATATCTATGGGTTTAATGTTCTGAACGATAACTGAAAAGTGGAAAACCAAATCAGAAAGTGAAACGTACGATCGTGTTCGTACAGTTAGCGGCCTGCACAAAAACGCGTGTAAGTGACGTTTTCTGACTAAACGATGAAAACTAACGATCTCGATCGTTAAAATAATAATAATAAGATAATAATAAGATATTTTAGAAATTTACACCAAAACCCTAACTTATTACATCAACCTAGTAAAAACAGCTCGTAATTTACAAATCGAAACGAAATAACAGGATTAACAGTCGAATCGCGAACGAAGCGGTAAAAATAGAGGAAACATAATATTTATGTTTTACAATTTTGAAACTCATCAAAACAGCCCAAAAAAAAACTAATTATCCTAAATGCGTAAAATACGCGCGTTACGTACCGAAAACGCGACGAATATGAGAACCGAGCAAACGAAACGAACCCGAACACCCTCGGGGTATAAATACCCTAAATGAGGCAACCACCTCATTTATTCCACCCACTTTCTCTCTCTAAAACCCTAAATCCGGATTTCACTCTCTCTCTCTAAGATTTCAACCTTCAAGCCCTTGGATCTCCCTCAAATCTTGATGAAATCTTGAGTTCTTGGTGTCAAATCGAAGCTACAAACCCCCTCTAGTAATGGAGCTTGAATGCCACGAAAAAGAGGGTTTTCTAAACCCTTGGTCGACCCTCTAACTTAAAACGGTCCTAGACTATTTCCTCTTTAACAAAACCCCATAGAAACTGACCCTAACACCCCCGATCATAGCAAACCATCAGGAGCTCAATCAGGGTCTGATTCGAGTGCTCAAGTGCGGCTGGCATTGGACTAGGCCGAATGAAGAGGGGCGAATGGAGTAGGCCGAAGCGGTGGACTGGTTCGGCCGAAGGGCTATAGCCGAAGGAGCCAACCTCCGAATGAGTTACCTCCTTCGCTGGCACCCTTGATCGATCAGGGGACATTCGTAGACCAAGTGGTTCGGGCCACTTGAGCCATTCGCACATGCAGCCACTCGGCTAAACCATGTTGGATTCGGCCAGCTATTCGATCGGGTCTCCTTGGTTCGGCTAGTCACTTCATACGGCCGAGTGGTTCAGCCCACGAGGCTGTTGCGGCCCAGGAAATCCCATTCGGCCCATGGCCACTGGTTCGGCCCACCTTGGTTCATTCGGCCCATGGTCATTAGTTTGGCCCAATCATTCGGCCCACATAACGAATGTAGTAAATCAATACTTGAAACCAATTAAAATGGATCATGTGTATGGGATTATGGTCTATTACTACAAAGGTGGCAACATTTTTATTAACAATTATACATAACACCTAACAATCGCTTTTATAAAATTAATGATGACAAGTGGTTATCTAAAACATATGGGAGAGATGTTCAAAACATGCTAACTAGTCTAAATGATTACAAGGGTAATATGCAAGCTTGATACAAAACCTAAGTGATACTTAGGAACTATTTTGGATCTCAAACCTACACAATACCTTACGGTTAAGACAAGTGCAACACAAAATCAATAACATTACATACCAACCTTAACCTAATCGGGTTAGGTGTTATTAAAATCCATAACAAGTAGACAAGGCCGGATGATGACCAAGACTTTCGAGTGTTAGCCAACATTAGGGCTAACACCAACACACACGCAAACACTTATAACTTATCCTTATAAGTTACAAATCACGTGAAACCAATACAGGATCGTGAAAACAACAACAAGCCCAACAAAGAGCGCGTGCATTCTTGCTTAGACTTAGTCAACCACAACAACAACAAGGTGAGTTCATATGCCCCTTTTCTAATCTTAACTGATTTCAAAGCTCGGGGCTGAGAAACATACTTAAAGCTTTTATTTATTTAAAAGTTTTGATATAACATAATGATTTTACATTGATTTAGATAATATCGTTTATCCTTATTATAGTTATCATTGTATGCTTGCTTGTTTGATCATTATCATAACTGAGATATCTAGTATGATACATGTTAATATAACTTCATGATTCATTAACACAATAGAATAATACTAGTTGTAAGGTTTTATCTTACAACATCTTATTATTCTTACAAGAATGAACAACGAGATAATCAAGAGGTATCATGCTGATAACCATTACAAATAACAAGAATGATACTCATGATAACATAACTTCATGATAACAAGATCATTTACACATTACTAACATCATGTATTATGACAAGTTCTTATAACACTTGTTACAGTCAATAAGATCACACAACATAGAGATAACAGTTGAGACAATTACTTGTGATATCGAGGAGGATATCATGATAACATACTTTTGGGATGTCATTCCCTACACATGCTACCACTGGTTACTAAGACAAATTCTAACACACGTGGTTAACATATGAGAACACACAACATTGGGGATATCATTGGGAACAAACTGCATGGGGGATATCATACATGGAGAACTACGTGGCTATTTACAATAAATCACACTCTTGGTATAGTATCTTGGGGATTCTATATTAGTGAGCATGGGACATTTGGTTAATCTTATTAAAGAATCATAATGCTTACGTCATTTCTAATAAATATCATACCAAAAGAGTCATAACTCCATCTTCATAGAAATGGGGTTGACTCGATTTAGTAGGATCATACCGAACATTGTATGCGATAACAGTCTAATTATTAACACTCCAAAGGTTTTGGGAACCTATTCATTCAAATAAATATTATGGGGAGGATATCTTACACACCGAGTTGGTCAGAAATGACAAGCACTAGGACAACTATGTCTCAATCTAGGTATCATGGAGAGGATACCTTACACTCCAAACCTGTCAGAGGACACATACATAGAGACTCTAAACTTTCATTCTTCTAGATATTATGGAGAGAATATCTTGCACGCCAAATTCATCAATAGTAACACGCCTAGAGACAATTAAGTCTCACTCAAATAGATATCGTGGGGAGGATATCTTACAAACCGGACTGGGCAGTACTGACAGTCACAGAGACTATTTAATCTTGTCCTAGATATCATGGGGAGATATCTTACACTCCGGGCTAATCGGAATTGATTAGCTACAAAAACTATTAAGTTTTGTTCTAGATATCGAGGAGGATATCTTACACGCCGGACTAATCCGTAAGGAATAGCTAACAGAGACAATTACATCTCTTTTTCAAATGTTGGAACAATCATACTTGGGGATTTGCGGGTGAAATGAAATGGGTATCCATAGTTGTGTTACAAGTTGTGTGGAGTTCTATCAGTTATGTGGTGGGATGTTGGCTGGGGCTTGTTCCCCTACATAAGCCCTATATATAAGCATAACTGATAGGATGAGATACTATTTGTAAGTATAACTATGGTGAGGACATTGTGTGAAACATGTGGGACAATTACCAATATAACTTGTGTGAAACATTGTGATCATGAATGACAACAAATCAATGGTTTTCAAATTATCATCCTTATGAACTCACCAACCTAGTGTTGACTTTGTTTAAATGCATGTTTTCTTAGGTAACGAACAGGTTTAGTCATCAGCATTCAAGGATTAAGCTAGTGGACTTTAGAAGACCTAGCTTCATTTTGTTTCGAACATACTTTTGAATGACAAACAGTGAATCATCTTTTGTAAATCTTGTGCAGATACAAGATAGAAACTCATTGATTCTTTTTGGATAGATTTACTTAGTTAAATTATGAACGTAACATTGTAATTCTATATCATAGTCATGTTAGCATTTCTCATTTATATATCATGTGCTATGCAATCAATTTGATCATTTCGATTATCACAACGATATCACGCCCCGGGGAACCTTCCGCCCGACGGGAAAGTTGATCCAGCCCGCCGGCTCGGGGTGTGACATACATAGTTGCACACCGAGACCTAAACCCTATACACGTCAAATCTATATACTTATCGTATTCGAATCATAATAATCAACTCAGGTGTTGAAGATACATAAGCTACAAGTAACGAGCGCGCATATCTTTTGTGATTCAATCGCATAGCAACACAGATGAGTTCATTACCCCTTTCCTAAACATTTTGTTTTATAAACGCGGGGCTGAGAAGCATGCGTAAATTATTTTTGTTGGATTATATTTACTTAAATGCTTGTACTTCATATATGTTTTATATGTGTAATTGTTATCCTGGATTTTTTCTAGGTAAACTAATTGCAAGTTTTCAAAATGTGTTATCTATTCATCATGAGTAGATAACTATTTTAAATCAAAGAACTATTTTCAACGGTTGGTTTTTCAAAGAATTAACGATATAAATCAAAGAACTATTTTCAACGGTATGTTTTTCAAAGAACTAAGGATCTAAATCAAATAACTATTTTCATCGGTCTATTTTCAAAGAACTAAAGATCTAGTTCAAAGAACTGTATGCAACGATCTATTTTCAAAGAACTATAGAACTAGTACGGAGAACTGTTTTCGACGACCTGTTTTTAGAGGAATGTCTGGGAAATATTCAAAGATAACATGTGCCAAAGAACTATCGATCTATACGAACAAGAACGAACATGGACGATCAGAACGAACTATAAAATCCTATACTTCAAAAGATGTCCTAGCTAGACTGATTGATTATAGGTCGAATGTTTGATGATATTTACAGATTTCCTCAACTACTAGGAACCTTGATTGCTAGACTAGTCTACTCGAGTTGACCAAGGCCCAATCATTAGGTCTTAGATTTTTATTAAATGTTTGTTTATTTATTTACTTAAGCATTTAATTTAATGTTTCTACAAATGCTATGGTTGATCATGTATGTGTGATGAGCTTAAGGAATCAAGAGAATTTCCACATTTTGTTGAAACTAACAAGAAATAAGAATTAAGAACTAATGTGTTGATGATGAGGAATGAAACGCTTAATTATCATTGACAACAATATGTTATACGGTTTTGTATGTGATGGGCTGGCGGTTGGCTAGACCCTACGTATGCCGTATATATAAGCATATTTGACTGGATAACATATGTGATTGTTGGTGAGGTTAAGGTTTTCATTCAGTCAGGTTTGTGCAAATTCATTTTCAAACAAAACTATATGAACTCACCAACTATTTGTTGACTTGATCATTTTGCATGACTTGTTAGGTGACGAACATGTTAAATAGGAGTTCGTGCTATTATTAGGGTGCCCAGATATAGGGCCTAGTAATTTTGGACGCACATAGTTTTTGAACATCATTATATGAATTTTTTTGTATATCTTGTGCAGATGCAAGATAGATGAAATATGATGTAAAATAGTAGATTTACATTGTTAAATTATGAACGATACTGATGTAATTTAACTTTGTAATTCTATTTCATTTAGTGATTTCTCATTATTATCATGTGCAATGTAAACAATATGATCACTTTGATTATCACCCCGATATTACGCCCCAGGACCATTCTGCTAGATGGGACATTCGATTGGGTAAATGGTAAAAAATGGGGGTATATTTATAATTTTATGCCAATAAGTCATAACACATTTTAAAATAAAGTCTAAACATCATACATCAAACTAGCATAGGTTTAAATTTACTAATGATGTCTTGTTCGAGTGTTAAGATAGATGTATGGAGGAATTGATAAAAGACTCAGGGCCTGGATTCGATTCTTGATCCCACCCGGTTTTACTGACCATCCACCGTCGTGCCTTTGAGCGGGTGGTTGGGTCGGGTTTTCCCTGGGAATTGATGGCTGGTGCCTGGTGGGCTAGGGACTTCGTCCGTTTAAACTAGTGGTCAGCTTGGACATCCTTTAGCTAATAGGGACCGCGTACAAATTATTAAACAGTTGATTAGTTGGCCGTTCAAAAAAACATAGATTTAAATTTGATACGAAAATGCGGAATTCAAAATCCGAGCATACCATAGGGAATATTTGTGTAACTTGGTCAAAAAGAGATCAAATGATAAAAGAAGGTGACGTGGATTGGTTTCAAAATTGATTTCTCCGCAAACAAAATAACGAAATCCCCATAAACTCAATGCACACTTCGCTCGACTTCTTAATTTCTCACAAAATTCTACAAAATACCACGAATTTTCTTCACAGATAACTTCCGTTTCAATTGCTATCTTGTTGAGTATCTTTGTTTCTGATACATAGATAGTGAAAAGTGTTTGGTTCTTGATTATTTCACAGCAATTTCTCGAAACAAAAGTAGAGATTCAGTGTGTTCCTGAGGCTAGGTGTTCGTGAATTCGCTTATGTAATGCATCAGAAGAAATCAGAAGTTCAGATCGGAAAAGATAGCACTGGTGTCTCTTCCGATTTCAACCCTAACCCCATTATTTCTTCATCAGTTCCGATCAATTCCCCTCACAAATTCCCCGTTTTCCAGTCTCCGTTTACTTTTTCGTTACCGCCGCCCTCGCCATTTTGTTCGTCGTCTTCGTTGCTGTTGTTACCGTCGCCGGAGAATAGTAACAATAAAAATGGTGTTACAACTACGAACCCTAACCCTAGTCATCAGCATCATATCGTAATCGACGATGATGAATTTGATCCATTTGCTGCACCAACCCCCAAATCAACACCTCACAAAAGACCTCTATTTTCTCAAATGGCATCAAATCCATCCTCAAATTCCTTCACGAGATCACCAATTTTGTCAAATCCATTGAAGAACTACTCGTTTCAATCGAAAACTCCTTATTCCAAACGATTCTGCACCTCGAAAGCTGCTGTTCGTCACCTCCTTCATCGGCTCTGCCACCTACGCCGCCTGCGAACCCACCTCCGGTTGATCCTGTTACTCTCTCTGCCCTTTTTCTACTTCTTGGTTTCACATCCTAGTCGATCTTTCATACTCGATTTCCTATCTGCTTTTGCGTTCTCAACTGCACTATTTTTTTCGCTAAATCTTGCTCTACCTAGATTACCATCAATTCGATTGTTTCTTGCAAGATCTTTCCCTATTAAGCTGTATTCATCATCCCCTATATCGCGATCGCGCTTGCCGGTGTTTTGGTCAATTGGGTCTAGGCGAAAAGGGGATAACAGGGCTAGCTCAGGGTGCTGGGTGCAAGCATACAACAATGGAGATGTATATGAAGGTGAATTTCACAAGGGTAAGTGTTCGGGTTGTGGGGTGTATTATTACTATATGAGTGGGAGATATGAGGGCGATTGGGTTGATGGGAAGTATGATGGTTATGGCATGGAAACATGGTCCAGGGGTAGCCGTTATAGGGGGCAGTATCGGTTAGGTTTGAGACATGGGTTTGGTGTGTATATGTTTTATACGGGTGATGTTTATGCCGGGGAATGGTCAAATGGTCAGAGTCATGGATGTGGAGTTCATACTTGTGAGGATGGCAGCCGCTATGTGGGTGAATTCAAGTGGGGTGTTAAGCATGGTCTTGGACATTACCATTTTAGGTAACTTTTTTACTTCATTTCACCAATTTTGATTGATGGATTTCATTGTTTTGTTGTGTGATGGGCTTGGAAATTTTTCTAGTGCTTCGTAGTAGTCTTTTACTCTGATACATCATACAGTCATCGGCATACTATCAAGAATTCTACATTACTTGATGATATACGTTGCATCTCATTTATTATAGTATAATCATTGTAGGAGACAGGATTTATTGACATTTACACGAAATGATTTGTTGATTGTTGAAAATTTGTTGAGTTGCTGGAATATTTGGCTCTCTGCTATTGTTCTACTTATTCCTAAATTTTTTTGATATCAATATTTTAGGACTTATAAATGTTTTCCTTTGATAAAAGTAACAAAGTTGCAAAGTGTGCCACTCTAGTCATTGTAGGGTCATAGGGATATGAACATTCTTCATGAGGGGTTTATGCTGATGGAGAATCACAGAAAATCCTAGACTGCTGAGAAAAGAAACATGGGAATTGGGATTAAATTTGATTTCAAATATATCCGCATGTCGTTCATGACTGTTGTTCACTCGTGCTGATCATTAGTGTACATAATCTGGTCTTCACTATTGCAAGGTTCAATAAGATGATAGATGAAGTTGTTATTTGTTTGTCAAACTGGGGAAGTCTAGTACACTAAAGGAGGGTAAGATATAAACAACCTTAGCTCTATCTCGTAGGAATAGAGATACTACTTCAAATGGGACTCTTGAATCATGATGTCTGATTAACTGATCAACTCAACACTTTTAACGTTATTTTCACAAAAAAAAAAATAACGTTATTATCACTTATGTGTATATGTGTGTGTGTGTGTGTGTGTGTGTGTATGGATGAGAGCCACAAACAAGATTTTGTCTAAAAACAATTTAAAAATGACATATGACTACTCTAGCGAACTCCAATTGAACTTATTTCGAATGTGTTGAGACCTTCTACTCGAAACTTAAGCCCTAACCCTAAACACTAAAGCTAAATCCTAAATCTAAACCTTAAACCCTAATGCTAAACTCTAAAGCTAAATCCTAAATCTAAACCTTAAACCTAATGCTAAACTCTAAATCTAAAAACTAAACCCTAATGCTAAAAGTTAAACGGTAATCCAAAACCTTAAAGCTAAACCCTAAACCTTAAAACTAAACCGTAAGCCTTAAAAGGAAACCCGGAAAGCTAAATCCAAACCCTAAAAGCAAAATGTTTTTTCTAAATGTTAATCTATATTATAAAACCTAATTTCTAAACCCTAAAAGCTGAGATCGTAGAGTTTGCTGAGACTGTTCCAAAGCATCCGGAGTTAGTTAAATTGGAGTTTGTTAGAGCAGTCAAAATGTCTTTTCTATTGTGTTTAGGTAAAATCTTGATTTTATTTTATCCTCTCTCTCTCTCTATATATATACACACATGCATATGTGTGTGTAAATCTTTTCTAGGGCAGACGTGTGTATTTCTATGTGAAAATAATGTTTACTTCAAGCCAAGCAGAATATGATAAATCATATTAGTTCTGTCATGCATCTCATAACTGGTTTTATGGTCTATTTTTTGTTCTATATAATCTGTTGACATGGTACAACAGTTTTAGCAAATATTTGTATATTATATGGGAGATCAGCCTATTTGTTGGACATGGGTTAGGCCATCCTTATAGGATTCTATCCTAAAATGGTCTATAATAGTTGGGAGAAGTTTGTTTATTCACTCAGCTTATATCATATACAAAATAAATAAATAAATAAAATTAATTAATTAACTAATTGTTTCATTTTGTAGGAATGGGGATACATATGCTGGAGAATATTTTGCAGACAAGATGCATGGTTTTGGAGTTTATAGTTTTGCAAATGGTCATAGATATGAAGGATCATGGCATGAAGGAAAACGACAAGGACTAGGCATGTACACTTTTCGAAACGGAGAGACTCAATCTGGGCATTGGCAAAATGGTGTTCTTGATATCCCTAGCTCTCAAAGTACAAGTCACCGTGTCTCCCCTGTTGCTGTTTATCATTCCAAAGTTCTTAATGCAATTCAGGTACATGCTTCTGTCATACATATGTTACACATCATTTATAATCTTCAGTAAGTATTTGATGATTGAATCTGTGTTTTGTAAACAGGAAGCACGAAGAGCTGCAGAGAAAGCATATGATGTAACCAAAGTTGATGAACGGGTTAACCGGGCTGTTGCAGCCGCCAATGGAGCCGCTAATGCTGCAAGAGTGGCTGCTATAAAAGCAGTGCAGAAACAGATGCACCACAGGCCTAATAGTGATGGGCTTCCTATCCCAATGGTTCAAAATTTTCATCATCTGTCGACCCAGTAGTCGGTATGACTCTATCCCTTACGGGTCTAGTTTCGTCTTGATGTCTTGTTTAGTTTTGATAGAGATATAATGAAGAGGGAGGTGTTTTGGCTGTTGGTATATTTTCGTGTTTCTGCATGTATAGATTAGGGGTTAGATTTCAGTGGTGGTGCCAATGGGAACTTCAAAACTCATTATGGCGTTCATTCTATGTGTATTAGCAAACAAACGACAATTACTACCACAGGACTACTGATCTTATAAATTTCAACACTGATGTTCACTTCTGAACTATAATTAGTTGTTTCATGAGTCTAGAAAAAAAATGAGTAGTTAAAGTGACAGAATCAGTTAATAAGAGGTAATGGTGAAATCAGTTATTCCATCTTTTCTTTTGATGGATTTTGGTAACCAAGATCCAATGTTAATGGCTTGTTTGTTATAAAATTGGCTTTTGTGTTTCAGTAAAATGTGGCATAGATTGATGATAACAATTACTTAAATATCAAAAGTATGTATGGTAATATTCAACAAATGGGTGACACTTGACCGATGATTGGTTGATGATACTTGTGCATTGATGGCCGTGAGTTTGAAACATGATCAAAGGGTTGATACACGACTATGTGCCACGTAAATCATGGAGATAAACGCATTTTGTTTTACTTTTATAGTTTTGTTTTATTTATAAATATTTTTTTTTATGTTTTTTTCTTTGGTGAGAATTTGGAGAATAGGATTAGAGGTGCGCATTTCGGGTTTTTTAAAAAACCGGTTCCGGGTCCGGGTTTTTTGAAATCGGGTACAACCGAGTCCGGTTTCTATGCATACCCGATTAGAGTCGGGTCCGGTTCGGGTATGAAAACCGGTATTACTGGGTATGACCAATTTTTATTTTTTTTTTTAACTTATAAGTAAGCATCTAAATAAAATAAATTCTAATTTTATTTATTTTAAACAATTTACAAACTAATACATAAACATTTAGTTAACATAAAATTCATTTTTATATTTTTTATAAATTAAAAACGAATACATAATTCTATCTTCGTGTACTTGAGCTTCATTTATTATTTCGTCTTCGAGATTGTTGATTTCATTTTGTCAAGATCTATCCACATCTTTTTTTTCCTCAAGCATCATTGTTAAACATATATTATACTTTCTTTTTTTATTTGTATGCATAAATTTGTTATTGTTTAAAAATAAACATCATTGTAATTTTTTAACCTACATCAGTTAAAGTTTATAGATCAAAAATTACAACGTTCTTAACTCTTAAACTGAGTTAAACGAAGATATACTTACCCATACACATAAAATAAGAAAATGTTGTACATGTGTTATAATAATGTTTGAAAAAAAATAAAGGTTTAGATTGATCTTAATGAAGTTATACGGGTTTTTACTTCGATTTCTCTCGAAATTTCAACTTTTGCCTCCATTGATATATCGGTGTGCTTTGACAATAGTTGGTGGATTGTGAATTTAATTTTATATAATAGATTGGATCAATTTGATATATGATCGTGCTATGAACCAAAGAGTAAATTACATAAAAGATTAGATTGTAGACGTTATCTTTAAAATTTTAATAATTGCGTTTTTGCATTTTAAGCGTTCTAGTTTGCGTTTGAGAGTTGTGAATCAACCAATTCATCAAAAACCTTTATATACTACCTTGAAAGGGTAAAATGGTTAAGACAATTCGAAAAATAGGTCAAAAACATTAAAAAACGGCTATATTTTCGGAAAAAACGGCTAGAATTCGTAATACCCGGTTCCGGGTCGGGTTTTTTCGGGTCAGGTACAACCTGGTTCGGGTACTAATCGAGTCCGGTTTCGGGTTTTGGATCGGGTCCGGTTCCATACCCGTTTTTTTGTGCACCTCTATTACACACCCGGTTCATAAGATCCATAAACACTGCAGGTGCATTCGTCAACCCAAACGGCATCACCATAAACTCATAGTGACCGTATCGAGTACCAAAATGCAGTCTTAGATATGTCTTCTTCTTGAATCCTGTGACACCTCGCAAAATTCCATGTCAGCATTTATATTATTTTAATAATATTGTGTGTTATTATTTCATACGTGACACTAGAATAATTGTATTTAGTGTGACACGTGGCACAACCGACCAAACACACCGATGGTTCGAGGAACTATCGCACAACTCTCGTACGTATCTTGAATGACGAACGTTGGTGAACGGATCAGATCACAGTACACTTTCACTGCACTTAGGTCCTAGGAGGCCTAAAGTAGTTGGGACTATGCTTACATGTCGAGAAACGATGATCGTAAACGAGAAATACGCGAAAAATGGGTCCAGAACATCAAAACAAGCTTATTGGGCCTGAAAAATGGGCCAGGCGGTACGCCTGACCCGACACTCTGACACCTGGCGATGCGCGCGGATGAAGGAAGGGCGCCTCTCAAACGGTTGACCCGCGCGTAACGCCTGGATACCAGGACTCCTCGACAGGCGATACGCCTGGCACCCTAAATCGCAGAAAAATCTTTTTGAGAAGAACAAAACCATCATTACCCTACTATACTCATTTTATACTTACCCACACGCAACCAGCTCGATTTAAACCCCCAAGAACCTCTGATTACAGCCTTACACACCCCCAATCATCTCTTGGAAGCCATTGTTGCAAGGTTTGAAGCTTTGGAAGTGTAACATCAGTGCCGGAACCGTCACCGGAACAGTGATCGTAAACAGTATGTGAACAGTAATCAGGTACAAATCTTGTATAATTCAGTATATTTCATATTCGTATCATGTTCAGTATCAAATCATGTTATCAGAACAGGAAATTCACAGTCATTTCAGATAAACAAGTTTAGAACAATGGTTCTGGAGTCAGATAATTATCTGGCAACACAGAATCATCATGTGAATTATTTGTTAGGATCTTACTATGTATAAACGTATGTGAGGCCTTACAGGACAAAACAACACGAATATCGTTAAGTGAATGCTAAACCGACAGATTATTCGTATAGGTGACGATCTGTACGAATAAATCTAAAAGTTTAACGTTCTGAATGATATTCGATAATTAGAAAACAATATTGAAAAGTGTAGTTATCGTCGTATTTGATTCGAACAAATACGCGCGATGACCGCGCGATTCGATTTAAACGTTAAATAAATATTTTTGTAAATTAAATAATTAAAAGATATTTAGTTAATTTATTAGGAATTACAACCTAAAATAAATTTATAACTTCTACTTTAAGATCGAGTCGTTTCGTACCGAAAACGACGCGAAAACCACGTTAAAACGACTTGTTACGCGAAACCGAGCGAGACCGAGCACGAGGGTATTATGTTAAGCCTTAAATGAGACAATTAATGCCTCATTCAAGACCCACCAACCAGCCACCATCACAAGATTTTCGGAGCTCTCTCTCTCTAGTTTCTCTCACTAAGATCATCATCTTCTCTCTAAGCTTCCTTACTCATTTCTTCACGAAATTGGCTCATTTTAGTGCCAAAACAACCCTTATAGCTTGTAGATCATAGAAGTACAACAGATCGAGACTTGGATCCATCAGAATCGAGGTAAAGATCTGTGTTTTGTTGCGTTTTAGGGTTTTAAAAACCCTATTTCGACCCCCTTGTAGAAACCGACTAACCCACTCCAAAGCCTTAGGAAACCACCTCACACACTCATAGGATGATGTAGAAACAAATCCCCCTTCATTTTCTGGCCGATTCGATCAAATAACCTTGGTTGTTCCTACTGCATTTCGATCGGCCGAATGGCCCAGTCCAGCTCGCCGAATGAGCACCAGCCTTATTCGCCGAATGGCTTGCACTCCCCATTCGCCGAAAGGACCAGCCGAAGCAGACTCAACCCAGTCGCCGAATGTCTATGCCGAAGTACCCCATTCGTTCGGCCATTCCCCATTCGCCAAGTTGTCATCATTCGCCGATTTAGGTCATTCGACCCATCTCCTTCGGCCAGGATACCCATTCGATCGGCGAGCCTTCATTCGATCGGGGTTAGGGTCAATCGGCCAGTCACATTCGACTCACCAGCTCATTCGTTCGGCCATGCATGATTCGGGTGTAGTCCCATTCGGCTAAGACTCATGAGTTGTATAAGTCGAGATTCGGTCAGAAAAGGGTGGGCATGGTGGACGTGCATGGCTAAGTTGATGGGGTTTATGCATGGGATGATTACATGGACTTTAATACCCACCTTTCTAAAATACCAAGAGATACAAACATAGGAATTATGGATCTAACAATTTAGGGGTTCAACAATGGGTTATTTCATGTGGAGTTAGCCTAAAATTTAAGGAAAAATATTTCAAGAAAACCTTAGATAATGACCTTCACCAATAAAGACATCCAACTAAACTTAGATGGTTTTCATAGACTATCAATGTTTAGTTAATCAATACATTGGTCAAGTAACTTTGAACACGCAAATCTTAATAAACGGGCCGGGATGGCCCAGTGGGTTTAACATAAGCCCATCATGTTTAATTTTATTTCTGAAATTAATTATGTTTTTATAAAAGAAAGTAAGTTATAACCCTTGTTAAATTAATTAACTGATTTCTTAAAAATGTGTTAAATTAAGACTGGAATGTAACCGGATAAAAACCCTACTCATATAGGGTTTATTTTGGGACTCGGGTAACTCAAGGGAATTAAGTTAGATCAATTAGAAAGAGTCATAGAAATACATTAGTAATCTAGGACACTTAGTTGCACACCGAGACCAAACCTTAGTTACGACGTCTATTATAAATACTTATCGTCTGCGAATTTTCTTAAAACAAATTCAGGAACCGAAGATACTTAGACTACAACAACGAGCGCGCATTTTGTGGTAATTCTATACAAAGCAACACAGGTGAGTTCATTGCCCCTTTTCTAAACATTTTTGTTTTTAAACGCGGGGCTGAGAAGCATGCGTAAACTGTTTTTATTTAAACTGTTTATCTAAATGCTTTTATTTATTATATGTTGTTACATATATATGTTTATTTATACTCCTAGATTCCTGTCTAGGAAATTATTAAACAGATCAAATTATCAAATAAATTTAAGTACTCTCATGAGTAATACCTTAAATTTAAACTCTAAATCAACCCTTAGTCCATCAGGCTCAAATTCAAGAATCTAAATTCAAAGTGAAATTATTTGAACAAAATCAAAAGATCACATTCAAAGAAATCATAGCTCAGTGTGGGATCTGAGATCCAAGAATCAATATCAAATCAATTATCATTGTGAATCATGGGAAGGTCAAAAGATCAAGATCAAGATCAAGAGACTCAAGAAATCAGATATCATAAATGTGTGTGAATCATGCTAATAATGAAATCATTATGATCTAATGAACTCATTAATACTCAAGTCAAGGTGGATGTCAGTTGTATATGGAATCAAGACCACGTGTAACACACATATAAAGTCCCACGCAGATGCAGAAGACCTTCGGGTCAGGCTGTAACGGGCAATAACTGGAACGATCAAATGAAATCAATATCAAAGTCAAAAATCAGGAGAATCAAGAGGTCAAGAATCACAGGATATCCTTAAAGTCCCCGCTTGTACAGAAGACCTTTGGGTCAAGCTGTAAGGGCAAAACAATAAAGTCCCCGCTTGTACAGAAGACCTTTGGGTCAAGCTGTAAGGGCAAATCATTAAAATCCCGCTCAGTTCAGGTGTACTCCTTGTGAGTTATGCCTGACATGGGTCACGTGTGAGAGGTTACAACTTGGACAACCACCAACAACTAAGTCTAACTGATTGAGTAAATTCATACCCAATCATCATGTCTTGGTTGTATTTAAATGTTTTATTTAATTAATAAATTAAATTTTTGACATTTTACTACTATCACTGTCTTTTTGGGAAATCATATATCTATGAGAAACCCAATAAATCGAAGGCAAATCAGATTTCAATATCATGATCTAAATCAGAGGTGTTGGGTAAAAATGCTTAATTATCATTAACAACAGTGTCATATACATGTTAGTATGTGGTGGGATAGAGTCTGGGCTTGACCCTTTCGTGATTCCCTATATATAAGCATACCGATGTGGATATTACATGTGGAGTTAATGAGGTTAGGGTCTTTACCAAAAGAGGTTTTCAAATCATTATCAAGTCATTTTCAAATCATTATCATACCATTTTCCAAATCATTTTCAAATACTAAACTATATGAACTCACCAACCATGTGTTGACTTGATTTTTGCATGACTTCTCAGGTGACGAACAGGTCAACTAAGGAGTTATTCCTTTCGTACTAGGACTTCAGATAGAAGGCTTAGCTTTTGGACCTGCATTATTTTTGAAGACATCATTATGCAAATTATTTTGTATATCTTGTGTAAATACAAGATAGAAATACATGATGTTAATGGTAGATTTACATTGTTAAATTATAAACAATACTGATGTAATTTAACTTTGTAATTCTATTATGTTTAGCATTTCTCATTTGTATCATGTGCAATGTAAACAATCTGATCATCACGATTATCACTCACGATATCGCGCCCCGGGAACTTTCCGCCCGACGGGACAACCGATCCTATCCCGCCGGCTCGGGGTGTGACAGGAAGCTTGAAGGTGTCACACCCCAACCGACGGCGGAATAACGTCGGGGCGCGACGGCGACTGTTCAAAAGCTCATGATCAACTATTAAAGTTATAAAATTTATTACATTCCAAATTAAGTGTCATACAAGTAGTTCAAATACATAACATAACTAAACAAGTTCATAGTTCAAAGTTTATTCTAAGCCCAAGAATCCTACATGATCCTCATAGCTTCACTAGTTTGTACCTGAAACATGTTTAGATTCAAAGGTCAACTATAAATAGTTGGTGAGAACATAGGTTTTGACACAAAAAGTTAACAGTTCAAAAAGATAAGATTTGCAATTCATATGTAACATAGTGATATAAGGCAATATGTGGAAACATACACATGTAACTATTGCAGATCAAACTTTAGTTAACCTAGTTAGACATAGTACTCCATACTACCCTCAAAATAGTTAAGTACCGTGTGATCACCGGCTGGGTGGAGTGGTCAGTTCAATAGATCTATCATCACAACAGTTTGGTTATCACAAGTTAATGATCAATGCACAAGTTAAGTATAGTTAAGATGGTAGTTTGGGACATATAGCTCAAATCCACATAGATACAAGTTTGAATTGCTAGAAAATAGTTCAAAGATAAACATGTTCCAGCCCCGATGATTTTGTAAGCAAAGGTAAAAGAAAAGGGGCTATGTAACTCACATCGTATGATTGATGATTGACTTCTTGATTGTCGTTTATACGGAGACTTATAACTTGGTTCCTATAACATAATGAGTTTCCATTGAGTTTGTGGACCTACTATAGTTTTTGTGATGGTGCTTGTGTTCAATAATGTCCTAACTTATACATGAAATATAATTTTATAATGCCTTAAAATTACTAAGTGTTGGATTTTATAAAAATTCCGTCATTATAACGACGCATTTTGGAAAATTACCATTTTGCTTAACAACTTCAAAACCCATAAATTAAATCTACTTATATAAATATATACAAGTATATATATTATATCACATCATTAAAGTGTGTATATAAAATATATACACATTTATATATGTGAAAATGAATAATATTTATGTAAAAATGTCTAAGTTTATAAAACTGCTTTTGGACATATTCTGTCCGGCTTGTTCGGATGACTTTTAAAAATAGACTTCGTTTGAATAAAATTATGAAACTTCACAGTCTACTATTTTAAGGTGTTTTGAACAACTTTCATTTAGAAAACTTTTCGTGGTTGTGCTTGTAAAAGGGTCAAAACAGTCACACAAGTATATGTCCTTAAAGTTTCTGTTTTGACAGATTTACTCCAGTGAGTTCGGGTTTATTTTTGACATAGTAAAACTTTGAGTTAAATTATGAAACTCTCCAGTCTAGCATTTTAACATATTATGAACAACTTTAATTTAGAAAAGTTTTCATGATTCGGACCTTAAGTAGGTCAAAACAGTAGCACAAGTCAGGGGGTACAAATCCACGCACTGATCTTGTGAAGGCTGTTTGGGGTATCATTTGGTCGAGTTAAAAGCTGAATAAGTAGTGCATGGAAAGCTAACACAATGAACTTAGTTTTGGAATCTGAGTTTGTTCCATTTGGAGTTGTTATGACCATTTTATGACTCTTTAAAATCGTGACAACTTTCTGCCAGGATTTTGGAATGCAAGAGTATTACTTAATAAGAGTTTTACCAAGCTTTAAATCACCAAACGTCCATGTAATGGGACTAAGAATGTGAAATCATTCCTTGGCTTCGGCTTGGGTTTTTAAATTATTTCAAACTTGGATTCATATGTGTATATGCATATATATGGATATGTATATTGATCATACTCACACATACATACATATGTGTATATATACGTACACATGCATGCATGTATACTTAATATCCTTACACACACATAATCGTATATGTATATATGCATGCATACAGTCATCCAAGATTAAATCTAAAATAAATGGATGGTATACCTTTAAGAGATGGAAACTAGAAGAAGATGAAGCTTGTTCTTGCACTAAGCCTTACAAAGGTCTTTCAAAATCACCAAATGGGTAAAGGAATGGTGAATTTTGTAGAGAAATATGTATGTATTTATAGATGGAGGAGGGAGAGGAGAGAGGAGTTTGAGTGTTGGAGTGGTGAAAATGATTATGCATGGCCTTGGTAAGAACATCATGACCATGTGGAGATTTGTAGAGATTTTTTTAAATATTGTGATTTGATATGGCTCTTACAAGATCACATGCACTTGTCATAAATTTGCCCTATTATGTGTAGTTTAAAATTTGTAAGAATTGGGCATTATGGTGGTTAAATCTTGTATCGGGTATAAATTTTGGTATTATTTATACGCGATTATTTTACGATAATTAGTAAAATAATAAAACTTACTAAAATAATTACATTTTAGTAACTAACAAGATTATTAAAATGATGTGTCGCGTATTATGTATGCCTTATCCGGCTAAACACAATTATCTTTCGTTGTCTTGAATTTTAACGCGTCAAATTGCGAGAATTACTAATTGCAATACTATATATATATATATATATATATATATATATATATATAGATGAATATTGCTAAACTTTAAATAAGAATAAACATTTAATTATTACATTTCTGAATAATTCCGTCATAGTCAACGTTAAATACATTAACGGTGTTAATAAGTCAAATTTGAAAATTGACGGATGTTACAGTCTCCCCCAGTTAGAAGAATTTCGTCCCGAAATTCAACTAGCGTTATGGTTGACAGCTGCATCCACAAAGAGTTGTGGGTATTTTTGTTTCATCTGATCCTCCCGTTCCCAGGTGAATTCAGGTCCACGTTTAGATTCCCAACAAACCTTGATTATTGGTATTTGACTACGCTTGAGTTGTTTCATTCCACGATCCATTATCTCCACTGGTTTCTCGACAAAGTGCATCGACTCATCAATGTGCACGTCGTCGAGAGGGATATGGAGATTCTCATCAGCTAAACATTTCTTGAGGTTGGACACGTGAAATGTAGGGTGTATGTTGCTAAGTTCTTCTGGTAGTTCTAGCTTGTAGGCTACTTTCCCGATCCTTTCAAGAATATTGAATGGTCCTACGTAGCGAGGTGCTAGTTTCCCTTTCTTCCCAAATCGGAAAACTCCCTTCCAAGGTGATACCTTGAGAAGCACGAGATCGCCGATATTGAATTCTAGGGGCTTTCGTCGTTTGTCAGCATAACTCTTTTGACGACTTCTAGCAGCGAGTAGGTTCTTACGAATTTGCATGATTTTGTCAGTAGTTTCTTGAATTAACTCTGGGCCAGTGATTTGGACTTCACCGATCTCACTCCAACAAATGGGTGAGCGGCATTTACGCCCATCGAGTGCTTCGAAAGGTGCCATATCAATGCTTGTATGGTAGCTATTGTTATATGAGAATTCGATCAAAGGTAAGTGAGTATCCCAATTGCCACCGAAATCGATGACACAAGACCTTAGCATATCCTCGAGTGTTTGAATTGTTCGTTCCGATTGGCCATCTGTTTGAGGGTGATATGCAGTGCTAAGGTCTAATTGAGTACCAAAAATTGATTGAAGTGATTTCCAAAAATGTGAGATGAAACGACCATCACGATCGGAGATAATGCTCAAAGGCACGCCATGTCGACTTACTATTTCGTTGATGTAGATTCGAGCTAACTTCTCAACTCGATAGTCTTCGCGAATAGGTATGAAGTGTGCCGATTTTGTAAGAAGATCAATGATTACCCATATACTGTCATGACCACTAGAAGTGCGAGGGAGCTTTGTAATGAAATCCATAGCTATGTTTTCCCACTTCCAAACAGGAATCTCTGGTTGTTCTAGCAAACCAGAAGGTCGCTGATGCTCGGCTTTGACTTTTGAGCAGGTGAGGCATTTAGCCACAAAAGGGCAATGTCCTTTTTCATGCCTGGCCACCAATAGTGGTAGCGTAGTTCTTTGTACATCTTATCCGCACCAGGGTGAATGGAATAACGAGACTTGTGGGCCTCGTTCATGATGAAAGCGCGTAGATTGTTGCGATTCGGAACCCAAATACGGTTCAAGAAATATGTTTGACTATGTGTTATGTGATAACATGCTCACTTAGGATAAATATGCATGATTGAATAATCGGATTATGATTTATTGCATGACTTGCCAAATATGGAAACTTTCCTGAAATAGGAACTTACTAGGCTTTGTGTTGATGTGATAACGCTAGGACACAAAGGAGGAGTACAAGAGAGTCTCATGCATATTAGACTCCTAGGCTTTGTGTTGATGTGTTCATTTTGAAAACAATATTGATTTATGTAGTGTTTGATACAATTTACTTTCCGCTGCAAACTTTATTTATTATGATATTAAAACATTTCCGCTGCTTTACTTGAAAACCTGTTTACTTTACAAAGATTGTGTGATTGTATAACTCATATAGAGTCGTTCTATATGACCATGAGCTGTGATCCTGGCCACGTCACACCCATGTGGACTGACACCACGAGTGGGAATTTGGGGGTGTGACAGACTGGTATCAGAGCCTTGGTTATAGAGAACTAGGTTTGCATGTAGTAAACTTAGACTATAGCCACTGCTCTACACTACACTGGAAATTGCACAACAATATTATCTACTATCATGTGCTATTACTTATTTGATTAGAACGCAGGAATGGACAACAACAAGGATCAGGACGGGAAGGACTCGAGGAAGCGTCCATATGAGTACGAGATTACCGAGGAGGATAAGCAGAGGATCCGGGATATGGTGGAGCAGGTACATGCTCAGGAGCCCAATAGGCTTCGACCTCAACCAGCAGGGGACCATGGGACTGGTACCCTACTACCTTTGCTGTTTGGGCGAGGGAAGAGAGAGTACCTAAGTTACCTCTGTTAGGTGACGCATCTACTGGACCACCACTACCACCGATTGGCATGCCCATGGAGCAGGCATTCGCTGCACTGATCTCGCGTTACAGGCGTGAGTCGTGTCAGCTACGCGTGATGACTGATGGGTTTAGGGATCTCTTGGAGCATAGTCAGCAACTCCAGAGCCGTGTGGAGCAGCTAGAGGAGAGACTTGCTCATATCGAGGGAGCACAGGATGATGTGGTCGCTAGGACTCAGGACGTGATCCAGCGACAGGAGGAGGTCGCAGCTGACGTCACGGACATCCGTGACAGGACTACGACGCTCGAGGAACAGCAGGATTTCTTAGCTGCAGTGACACATGGACACAGTGGACGGTTGGCAGCCGTGGAGGTTGCTAATGAAGAGAACCAAGCCATGATTCAGGCCAGCGATGCCATGTTAAATGCATGGGTCGAACAGTTCCTAGAGGAACAACAGCCTGAGCCAGAGCCCCAATTCGAGGCGGAGGACCTCGAAGAGGGAGATTTCGACGAGGATCCTGATGAGGATCCCGAGGAGGAGGACGATGATGGTCCTGCCGACAGTGGAGATTCGCACTCCACGATTGTCTAGTTAGATTTCCTATTTCAGTATTTTATTTCGTTCAGTATTTTGCTTTTGTATTCTCAGATGAGCGGGATGTGCTCATAGAAACTTTTGTAGAAGTATCTCTTTTGAAAATCATTGTACTTCAAGTTATTATTATTAATGAAATGATGCTTTGCTTTACTTATTATGTCTTGATTACGGTTGCTTGTTAACATGACATCTAATTTGACTTCTGACATGACAATCGGCTAACATTCTAACTCATGCTAACTAACATTCCAACCCTTCCATATAGAACCATGTCTGGAAGAGGATCCAACGCCCGCAACCTCAAACGCAAGGCCGAAAAGGCAAGAATCAACATGATGGTCGAATGCAAAGTCAACAAGGTGCTTGCCGAATACGAGGCAAACCGTCACATCAGCGATACTAGTGACACCAATAACGGTACTAACCCTTGTTTAACATGACTAACTTAGTATAGACAACGATGACACTAACACGTGACCTTGGACTCCTATGCACAGGATCTCAAGGGAGTGCGGCAAAGGGATGCTCGTTTAAAGCCTTCCTGAGTTGCCACCCTCACAAGTTCCAGGGTACCGAGGGAGCAGTGGGACTGCTTCGCTGGATTGAGAAGCTGGAATCGGTCTTTGCTATGGCCGAATGCTCGGAGGAGAACCGAGTAAAGTATGCTACCGGGACTCCCGAGGGATCTGCCCTCACTTGGTGGAATACGCATGTCCAAACTCTCGGACTCGAGACTGCCAACACTATTCCGTGGGAGGGATTCACCAGAATGCTTCACGAAGAATACTGCCCACGTGACGAGATCAGGAAGCTTGAGGAGGAATTTTGGGTGCACAAAATGGTGGGTTCGGAAATCGAGAAATACTGCACTCGATTTCATGAATTGTGCAAGCTGTGCCCTGCAATGGTGACGCCGGAATACAAGAAAATCGAGCAATTCATCAGTGGATTGCCCGAGCAAATCCAAAGCATGGTGACTGCTTCTGATCTCTCCACCATCCAACCAATGATTCGTTTGGCTCACAAATTAACCGATTAGGCGGTAGCCCAGGGAAAGCTGCCGAAGAGGGGTGAACATCTGAAACCCCAAGAGCCCAAGAAGAAGTGGGAGCCCAGCAATAACCGAACCTTCTCACCTCAGCAACAAACCCATCATCGGCCAGCACCCGCAAAAGTTTTCACTGCCACCCAGCCGAACACTCAAGGCAAGGGAGGATATCAGGGCAACAGCCCAAAATGCAACAGTTGCAATTACCACCACTTCGGCCCATGCAAGAAGGGCAAGTGTACAAACTGTGGCAGAAACGGGCACCTGGCCAAAGAATGCCGATCACACCCCAACCCCAATCTCAACAAGAATGACACCTTAAAGGGATGCTTCACTTGCGGGAAACCAGGGCATATGCGCAGAGATTGCCCACAAAACAAGAACACAGGAGGCAACCCGGCAAGGGGCAGGGCGTTTGTCATCGGGTCAGGAGAAGCAAAAGACGACCCCAATGTCGTTACCGGTACGTTTCTTTTAAATAATGTCTATGCTAGTATATTATTTGATACCGGTGCCGATAGAAGTTTCATCTCTAGTGATTTTAGTAAACTGCTTAATACGACGCCAACACCACTAGACCATAAGTACACCGTAGAGTTAGCAGACAGCAAGCTGATAGAAACACAACATATCATCAAGGGGTGTGTCCTGATGTCGGTAACTCTCGGGAGCTTCAACGTGGTGATTGGAATGGATTGGCTATCTGCAAACCACGCGGAGATTGTGTGCAACGAGATGATTGTGCGGATTACGTTGCCAAGTGGAGAGCAGATCTCAATCCAAGGAGAACGGCGCGGAATACCGTTAAACATCATGTCCTGCATGAAGGCAAACAAATACCTAAAGAAGGGATACACAGCTATCATGGCACTTATCACCGAACAACCAAAGAAGGAACGAAAGATCGAGGACATCGCTGTTGTTTGCGATTATCCAGAAGTCTTTCCTGACGATCTACCGGGACTACCACCAGCGCGGCAAGTGGAGTTTCAGATAGATCTGACACCAGGAGCAGCACCGAAAGCCAAGGCACCATACCGATTGGCTCCTACTGAAATGCAGGAACTATCTAATCAATTGCAAGAGTTGTTAGATAAAGGATTTATACGACCGAGCTTCTCACCTTGGGGAGCACCTGTCTTGTTCGTGAAAAAGAAAGACGGTTCATTCCGTATGTGTATAGACTACCGAGAACTGAACAAGGTAACGATCAAGAATCGATACCCCCTACCTCGAATAGACGACCTGTTTGATCAATTACAAGGGTCAAGCTACTATTCAAAGATCGATTTAAGATCCGGTTACCATCAACTTAGAATACAAGAGGAAGACATACCGAAGACAGCCTTCAGAACACGGTACGGACATTACAAATTCCTGGTCATGCCTTTCGGACTGACCAACGCACCGACGGTATTCATGGATCTCATGAACCAGGTGTGTAAGCCGTATCTTGACAAATTCGTAATCGTGTTCATAGATGATATCCTGATATACTCCAAGACGCAAGAAGAACATGCCGATCACTTGAGACGCGTCTTGGAACTACTGAAGAAGGAACAACTATATGCGAAATTTTCCAAATGCGATTTTTGGATTCGCAAAGTTCAGTTTCTTGGACACGTAGTAAACGCGAAAGGAATACACGTAGACCCAGCCAAAATTGAGGCAATCAAGAACTGGACAGCACCCAAGACTCCGACTGAGGTGCGACAGTTTTTGGGATTAGACGGGTACTACATGCGATTTATCGAGAGATTCTCGAAGATCGCACAATCATTGACTTCCCTTACGCACAAAGATAAGAAGTTCGAATGGGGAGAAAAACAAGAAGCTGCTTTCAATTTATTGAAACAAAAGTTATGCAGCGCACCGATCCTATCACTACCGGACGGATGTGAAGACTTTGTAGTCTACTGCGACACATCGAAGCAAGGACTCGGCATCGAGAGAAAGTCATAGCTTATGCGTCACGACAGCTGAAAGTGCACGAGAAGAATTACACAACCCACGATTTGGAATTAGGAGCCGTGGTGTTCGCATTGAAGATCTGGCGACACTATCTGTACGGCACCAAGTGCACTATATTCACCGATCATAAGAGCCTGCAACACATCTTCGACCAGAAGGAGTTAAACATGAGACAACGTAGATGGGTTGAACTGATAGGCGATTATGATTGTGCAATCAAGTATCATCCCGGAAAGGCCAATGTAGTAGCTGACGCGTTGAGCAGAAAAGAGACAACCAAACGCGTACGTGCACTACAACTCACCATTCACTCTGAGCTGCCTAATCAGATTCGTATCGCACAACAAGAAGCTCTGAAAAAGGAAAACCTTACCCTCGAAGCTATGCGGGGTATGGATAAACAATTGAAACAGAAGGATGACGGAGCTTACTATCTGATGGATCGGATTTGGATTCCACACTACGGAGGATTGAGAGAAGTAGTGTTGGATGAAGCTCACAAGAGCCGATACTCAGTACATCCAGGCTCTGACAAGATGTACCACGATTTGAAGACCATTTACTGGTGGCCTAACATGAAATCAGAAATCGCGACCTATGTGAGTAAGTGCCTGACTTGCTCCAAAGTTAAAGTCGAATATTAGAAGCCATCAGGGTTACTCCAACAACCAGAAATTCCTGTATGGAAATGGGAGCAGATTTCCATGGATTTTATCACCAAGCTGCCGAAGACGACAAGTGGTTGCGATAATCGTTGACCGACTCACAAAATCGGCACACTTCCTACCATTTAAGGAAACCGATAAGTTGGAGAAGCTAACCCGAATATACTTGAATGAAATCGTATCCAGACACGGAGTCCCAATCTCCATAATATCTGACCGAGACAGCCGTTTCACGGCACATCTTTGGAAGTCCTTACATAAGGCACTCGGAACAAGGTTGGATATGAGCACTGCTTATCACCCGCAAACGGATGGCCAAAGTGAAAGAACCATCTAGACCTTGGAGGACATGCTACGGGCATGTGTGATCAACTTCGGTAATAGTTGGGAGACTCACTTACCTTTAGTTGAGTTCTCATATAATAACAACAATCACACCAGCATTGGAGTTGCACCATTTGAAGCACTTTACGGGCGTAAGTGCAGATCACCACTTTGTTGGGCAGAAGTTGGTGAAAGCCAACTGACCGGACTCGAACTTGTGCACGAGACAACCGAAAAGATCGTGCAAATACGTAACAGAATGGCAGCAGCTCGGGACCGACAGAAAAGCTATGCCGACAAAAGGCGCAAACCTTTGGAATTCCAAGTGGGAGATCGAGTACTTCTTAAAGTCTCGCCTTGGAAGGGAGTGATTCGATTTGGGAAACAGGGAAAGCTAAACCCTCGTTACATCGGACCATTCGAAATCACTAAACGAATAGGCCCCGTGGCCTACGAGCTACAGCTACCGCAGGAATTGAGTAGCATACACAATGTGTTTCACGTGTCGAACCTCAAGAAATGTTTATCAGACGAAACGCTCGCAACTCCGTTGGAGGAAATTCAGATTGATGAACAACTACACTTCGTTGAGGAACCGGTGGAAATTATGGACCTGGAAATCAAGAAGCTTAAACTCAGTAAGATACCGATAGTTAAGATACGATGGAATTCACGCCGTGGACCGGAATACACCTGGGAGTGAGAGGACCAGATGAAAAAGAAATACCCTCACTTATTTTCCGACCAAACTAGCACGAGTAACACGAACTGAATTTCGGGACGAAATTCCTATTAACCAGGGGATGATGTGACACCTCGCAAAATTCCAGGTCAGCATTTATATTATTTTAATAATATTGTGTCTTATTATTTCATACGTGGCACTAGAATAATTGTATTTAGTGTGACACATGGCACAACCGACCAAACACACCGATAGTTCGAGGAACTATCGCACAACTCTCGTACGTATCTTGAATGACGAACGTTGGTGAACGGATCAGATCACAGTACACTTTCACTGCACTTAGGTCCTAGGAGGCCTAAAGTAGTTGGGACTATGCTTACATGTCGAGAAACGATGATCGTAAACGAGAAATACGCGAAAAATGGGTCCAGAACATCAAAACAAGCTTATTGGGCCTGAAAAATGGGCCAGGCGGTACGCCTGACCCGACACTCTGACACCTGGCGATGCGCGCGGATGAAGGAAGGGCGCCTCTCAAACGGTTGACCCGCGCGTAACGCCTGGATACCAGGACTCCTCGACAGGCGATACGCCTGGCACCCTAAATCGCAGAAAAATCTTTTTGAGAAGAACAAAACCATCATTACCCTACTATACTCATTTTATACTTACCCACACGCAACCAGCTCGATTTAAACCCCCAAGAACCTCTGATTACAGCCTTACACACCCCCAATCATCTCTTAGAAGCCATTGTTGCAAGGTTTGAAGGTTTGGAAGCTTGAAGGAGGATTTGAAGCGTGAACACCATCACCACCTTTGTGATTCTGTAATACCCCACGATCCAGGAAGCTTGGAAGCTGCTTGGGTGCATCATCTTAGTGTCTTGGAACCCAAGAAGGTAGTTCTACATCACTAATAGCTTAGAAACACCTCTAATCACACATGCAATGGGAAATACCCACATGCAATCACTAACACTTCACATGCACGAATTTTTCTTTTTTTGGATCTGGGTTTGATGATAATCTTGTGTTATTAGATGATCTAGATTGATTAAATGAGTTTCTATGACGATCCATGATGATGTTAACATATATATTGATGATTTGGTCACAAATGGGTGTTTCTAGTAACATGCATGTATGATCTAAGACTATTGGCATGATATTTTATATTGAAATGTTATTAGAAATGATATTTGAGATGTTCTACATGATTAGAATGACGAGTTATGTCATGTGATGGTCACTTGGGCATTATTACTAAATATGGAAACTTTAATGTTACAAGTTGTGCATGTTTGATGAAATGGTCATCTTTGTATGATTAGGTCCATATGTTATGTTCACAAATGATGTTTATGAGTTAATATGACAATTATTGATGCAATAGAATAGCCAAAAGCATGATTTTGTGAATATTTCTAAACATAGAAGCTTTTTGTTACAATGTTGCTAGAAATGTTGGATTTGAAGGATGTTATAGGTATGGAATGCTTATTTAAACTTGTTAGAATGTTAGTAAATGGTTTTGTGTGCTAAAGTGATTGAGAATTGTGTTTTATCACAAGTTACTATAAATAGTAACTTTGTGAATGCAAATTCGGGAATAGGAGCATGCTAGATATAACGGTTATGATTAAATGGCTATTTAGGACTATGAGAGTGATGTTTAGATGATATTAGTTGTTAAACTTGGTGAAATGTGCTTAATTGTGCAACTTTCCATAAATAGTAACTTTTACGCGCTAAATATGATAAACCGGCTATGTTTGACTATGTGTTATGTGATAACATGCTCACTTAGGATAAATATGCATGATAGAATAATCGGATTATAATTTATTGCATGACTTGCCAAATATGGAAACTTTCATGAAATAGGAACTTACTATAAATAGTAAGTTTCCTCACGAAAGTAATTTTGGTATCCGTACACATCACACGACACTAAATCGCACACTACACAGTCACTTGATCCAAAACCGTCACCAACGGGTCGTTAGGTCAAACACGATCAACACGGTCAAACACGGTCAACTCGACCCACATAACAACTTGGATGTTGTTAAACACTAACACGGTCCTGTGAGACCCACGTGTATGTAAACACAAACTCGTAACACCTATGTGATATAGGTAACTACTAGCAGGCGAGCTACTCCGTTCTTGTACGAACGCACAACACTCTGCTAAACTCAGGCGAGTTTTACAGCCCCACTTTTACTCTTATACTGTTTTACTTAAGTTTGTGGTGAGAATATATGCAACTGTTTTAGATATAGTACTGGTATGTTGTGAAAACCATTTTCGAGTGTAACTATTATCGCTTAAAGTCCTCACTTATCCTTACCGTTAGTTGTAACACAAACGAGTCGTAATTACGTAGTACTACTGGGTTTGACTAACCCCACTCGGCACCAATGTTGACTGGAGGTCATAACGAGTGTAATTTCGATGGGAATGCGGGTTCAGCGATGACCTGCGGAGGCAAACGGGAACTGTCTAGTTTCGGTAAGATGAACTGACACACTCCACGGATCGTAGTATCCAACAACTAAACTTAACATACCTAGTATATGTCTGTTTACTTTTCAGTCTGTCTAAACCTGTGAACTCACCAACTTTTTAGTTGACACTTTTCGCATGTATTCTCAGGTAACTAATGGAGCACATGCTAGGACACAAAGGAGGAGTACAATAGAGTCTCATGCATATTAGACTCCTAGGCTTTGTGTTGATGTGTTCATTTTGAAAACAATATTGATTTATGTAGTGTTTGATACAATTTACTTTCCGCTGCAAACTTTATTTATTATGATATTAAAACATTTCCGCTGCTTTACTTGAAAACTTGTTTACTTTACAAAGATTGTGTGATTGTATAACTCATATAGAGTCGTTTTATATGACCATGAGCTGTGATCCTGGCCACGTCACACCCACGTGGACTGACACCACGAGGGGAATTTGGGGGTGTGACAAATCCGGAGCTGGTGATAACCTGAATGCAGGTCTATCTTTGAAAAGTATTGAGCTCCTTCTAATTTATTGAACAGATCATCAATACTGGGTAGCGGATACCGATTCTTGATGGTGAGCTTGTTGAGCTCTCTTTAATCAATACACATTCTGAAGGATCCATCTTTTTTCTTGACAAACAAAACCGGAGCTCCCCACGGTGAGAAACTCGGCCGGATGAACACTTTATCCAATAGATCTTGTAATTGATTGGATAGTTCCTACACCTCTGATGGTGCTAACTTATGAGGAGACTTAGCCACAGGAACCGCTCCCGAAATCTGATCGATACGAAACTGCACCGATTGCTCAGGTGGCAATCCAGGTAAATCATCCGGAAACACGTTTGCATAATCTTTCACAACAGGCACGTCTTGAATCTTGGTCATCTTCTTGTCTTTCTCCTGCACGTGAGCGAGAAAGGCTACATATCGTTTCCTCAAGCACTTGCGTGCCTTCATGCACGATGTTATTTTGACACTGTGTTTCTCTTGATCTCCATGAATCTCCAACACTTGACCGTTTGCCCTTGGAATACGTAATAGTTTTTCGGAATATAAATTTCAACCCTGTTAAGGGATAACCAATCCATCTCGACAATGATATCGAAACCGCCCAATTCTATGGGTATCAAATCGATGGTGAATGTTTATTCAATAAGTGTTAATGGGCAATTTCTCAGTATTGTACTAACTGTGATTTGTTTGCCATTTGCTGCCTCTATGGTATAAGGGGAGTCTAAAGATTCCTCCACATAATTAAGCTTATGTGCAAAGTCGGACGAGATAAAACTCTGATTCGCACCAATGTCAAATAATATAGATGCATAAAAGTCATGTGCAAGAAACGTACCAGTGACCACATTCGTGTCCTGTTGTGTAGCAGTAGCTCCCAATGCAAAAGATCGTCCTCTTGCTGCTTGAGCCCTCGGTTGTACTTTTTTGGGGCAGTCTCTTGAGAACTGTTCATGTTCTCCACAAGTGTAGCAAGACCTGTGATCATTAGTAGCAATAAGCATCACCACTGCATTGTTGTTTCTGTTATAGGGTACTGGGTTACTGCAACTATTGACCCAATGCCAAAATTTCCCGCAACCTGTGCATTGCCTGCACTTGTTACTTGGGTGGTGATGATATTGGCATTTTGTAACATCTGTGCCGGAATCGTTACCGGAACAGTAATTTGCACAGTAAAGTGTACAGTAACTCAGGTACACATTTCGCGAAACTATGTTGATACCATTTATACTTGAGGCTTAACACTAGACTATTATGCGATTGTCTGAAATCTGATTTAAAACCTTAGGGTTTAACAGTCAGAAACATATTAGACAGCACAGAACTAATACACAGATACTTGATTTGATACTAGTATGTATAAACGTATGCGAGGATAAACAGAAGAAAACTATAACAGTTGTTGTTACAGAATGCTAAACCGACGAATTATTCTTACAGGTGACGATCTGTACGAATAGCTCTGAAAGATTAACGATCTGAAATGATGACTGAACAGTAGAAAACAAAAGCAGAAAGTGACACGTACGATCGTAATCGTACAGTTAGCGCTCTGTACGAAAACACGCGTAAGTGACGTTTTCTGACGAAACGAAAGCGAAGACGATACGAACGATTATAACTTTATGGAAATACAATATTTCATGTTTTACAATTTTGAAACTCATCAGAAATAAATTAAAAGGAAACTATCTTAATTAAGGCGCGTAAATCATAAAATACGCGAACAAATAACGAAACGCGCATTTTAATAAATTTCGATAAATAATTCAAGAAAATGATATTTAAAATATTTACTAGAAATAACCATTTTCCAAACGTTTAAAATAGAGTCATTTTACTTAAATTGCGTAAAAATACGCGTAACGTGCCGGAAACACGACGAAGACGAGAACCGAGCAACCGAAACGAACCCGAATACCCTCGGGGTATTTAAAGCCTAAATGAGGCTTTATTCTCATTTTCTATCAACTCTCTCTCTCTCTACAAAGCTTCAACCGTCACTTTCTCTCCCTAGAAATTCAAGACTTCAAACGATCATAACTTGCTCCTTTCTTGACGAAATCACGCGTTCTTGGTGTCCACACGAAGCTCTTATCATCCTCTACAAGGAAGTACAAGCGATCTGTGGATTTGTCCGGCCATTTTCGAGGTATGGGGCTTTTAAAATCTAAAAAACTAGGGTTTCTTACCCTTAGTCGAACGCACCCACCTATGACCTGCCCTAGACCATTTCTTTCGAACCTTATCCCTCGAAAACACTTCCTGGTGCACCACGTTAGGAAAGCAGCCTCAACACAGACTAGAATTGGAGGATGATGATGAAGAACACAGGTTCGTGGGATGGTACTCGACCGACCAGCTACTAGCCGAACCTATGGTTCTTGGCCGAACCTTTTTGAGCTGCTTCACCATCGGCCGAACCTTGTTGGGTTCCACCTACCACCGAACCCTTTGGATGCAGGGGAAAACCCTCGATAACCAGACGAAGCATAGTGACTCAGCCGAACCTCCATGCAAACTCACAACTAGCCGAACCCGTGCATGGGTATTATGGCTCACGAACCTACGAGCGAACCTCCTAACCGCCGAAACATAGGAGATCTGAACCTTTATGCCTGGACGAACCATTCTTGAGCTTCGAACCCTACTGCGAACTTGGTTGGCTCACTCCACCTCCCCTCTTCGCGAACCTTGAACATAGCTGAACCATCAAGGGGCACCGAACCTGTAGCAGGAGAACGAACCATGGGATGCGAACCTTATCCGGCTAAACACCAACTTATCAACGAACCTTGTTGTCAGCCGAACCCATGGGTTGGAACCAAGAGTGCCGAACCTAGCCAAGAGGCGAACCATTATACTCCTCACCGAACCTTCATGCATGCAAATTTGTAAGCTTGAGCCGAACCTTAGCCAAATTCATCAAAAGTTTCGCTGGAAGTGGAGGGAATTCGAACAAGACTCCTTTCTTCGGCCCAACTCAATTAATTCCAGCCCATGATGTTCGATCGGCCCAATGGGTTGGCCCATACGATCCCCCTTGTTCGGCCGAAATAGAAAACCCGTAGCCCATACATTCGGCCCATAGTGAATTACTTGGTCCATCATGGATTCAATCGGCCCAACACTTTTGTGGTCGAAGAATGTGTTGATCCAACTTAAAGCCCAATTAATTGGCACAAACCTCCGACTTTCGGCCCACATACAACTTAAACCGGCCCAAGAACACACAATGGGCCCAAGGGATTTCTTAGGCCCACTCGTTATGGCCCAACCTAATTATTCGGCCCATGTATAATGAATGGAAAAAAAAATACCTAACCAAATTGTTGATGTTAACAAACATGAATGTTTTGTATAACTTTTAATTATTACAAAGGTGGTACAATTCTCGGATTTTATACACTAATAACACTTAAACATGATGAGCTTACAGACGGTTGGACAAAAGGCAAAGACAAGCGTACTAACTCAAAATTAAAATGATTAAGCATTATTAGAATCAATAATGGAAAACCGGGGGCCGAATAAAGACCTAGACTCCCGGGTGTTAGCCAACTTAAGGGCTAACACCTACACGCACATGAATCGTTACAACTTATACTTATAGGATGCAAACAACATGAAATCAATACAGGATCGTGAATACTACTACAAACACAGCAACGAGTGCGTCCATTTTTGTTTAGAACTTAGTCAACCGCTTCACACACAAGGTGAGTTCATTTGTCCCTTTTCAAACATATTTGTCTGAGAAGCATGTTATACATTTTAAACAAATATTGAAATGTTTTAAGTGAATGCTTTTATACTTTTTCTTGATGCTTAAACTTTATGCTTGACGCTTATGACATAAACTTGATGCTTAAACTTTATGCTTGACGCTTATGACATAAACTTGATACTTAAACTTTATGCTTGATCCTTATGCTAATAAACTTAGGCTTAAACTATACGCTCGATGATTGTGCTATAAACTTTATTCTTAAACTTTGGGCTAAATGCTTATGCTATAAGCTATGTGCTTAAACTATACGCTTAATGTTTAAATTATAAACTCTATGCTTAAACCACATGCTCAATGCTAAGGCTTTGAAACACTTACACTAAACGCTAACACTTGATACACTCGTTTCGAAAACTAAAACTATAAATGCTTATTCTAAACACTAATACTTTATATAATTATTTCAAAAAGTTAATATCCTACACTCTTAATTTAAGTGTTAATTTGTTTTACACTTACAGTTATTTGCTTAGACTTAAACTTGAAAACTTAAACTTAGAAAGACTTTTATGCTTGGAAAACTTAAAGCATATGATTGCGTGATGTAGTTGGATTACTTGGAAACACGAGGATACTTGATATACTTGAAATGCTTGAAAACACATGAATGCTTGATATACTTGAAATGCTTGAAAACACGTGAATGCTTGATATACTTGGAATGCTTGAAACACATGAATACTTGATATACTTGGGATGCTTAAACAACAGACTGATTGACCGTCGCGTGTTGACCTAGGTGTCAACCCCTACTAGTCATCAGTAAAACTATGTGGATGCTTTAAACTTGTATGCTTAAGCTATATGACATCGTAAGACAGACTGTTGGCCACCGCGTGTTGACCTAGGTGTCAACACCTACTAGTCATCAGTGTTCTTCTTTGTCGGACATCATAAGACTGACTGTTGGCCGCCGCGTCTTGACATTGGTCAAGCCCTACTAGTCATCAGTGCTCTTCGTTGTTAGAATCATGTAAGACAGACTGATTGGCCGCCGCGTCTTGACATTGGTCAAGCCCTACTAGTCATTCAGTGCTCTTCTTGATTCATCCATGGTTATGACAAGTGACTAGAATGATTTGGGTTCTTCTAGCTGACTTTGTGACAGTTTGAGGGTTCCTCTATCATAACACGTCACGAGTTATACTTAGGACCGTTATGGATGGATGCTGAGCTCCTTAGGGTGTTCAGCTGTCCATAATGGTGCCTCACAAACTTGATACTCAGATGCAACTTCATACATGTGGAATGGTAGGTAAGACGCTTAATTATCATTAACAGCAATGTCCTATGCGACTTAGTATGTGGTGGGACGGCGTCTGGGAGGGTTGTAGGCTCGACTCAGGGGTATGCCCTATATATAAGCATACCGAGTTGGATGATACAGGTGGTGTTAATGAGATTAAGGTTGTTACCTAGGGGACTCGTGAACACTTTTGGGTTGATATCATAAAACTTATAAACAGAATGCTTGAATCTATGTTGGAATTGAATGGTAGGTAAAATGCTTAATTATTATTAACAACAATGTCCTATGTGACTTAGTATGTGGTGGGACGGCGTCTGGGCGGGTTGTAGGCTCGACTCAGGGGAATGCTCTATATATAAGCATACCGAGTTGGATGATACATGTTTTGTTAATAAGGTTAAGGTTTTACCGAGAAGGTTTGCAAAATTATTTTTCAAATACTAAAACTATATGAACTCACCAACCATTGTGTTGACTTTGTTTTCTTACATGCTTTGTCAGGTGATGCACAGGGATAGGCTCAGGTTTTCAGGACTGCATACTAGGATGCTTAGATAGAGGACCTAGTAGACTTTTGGAAAGCACATATTTTGATTGATTCTACGAGTCACTTTTGATATCTTGTACAGATACAAGATAGATACATTTGATTCTTTTGATTGGTTTTCTGAGTTAAATTACTAAACATTGATTATTGTAATTTAACTTTGTAACCCTAGTTTAATGCTTATTGTGCTTTAGCTATTCTTAACATTGATGCTATGTAAACAATCTGATTATCACGATTATCACTCACGATATCACGCCCCGAGAACCTTCCGCCCGACGGGGACTCCGATCCAACCCCGCCGGCTCGGGGTGTGACAAATTGGTATCAGAACTCAAGGTTATAGAGAATAATAGGTCATATACTTAAACGGTTTGGCCTAGACTATTACTTTGGGACCCTCATGTAGAGAACATAAGATTTAGGATTGCATTGTGTCTTCTGCATTCGATCACTGCACTAACCAATATCTTTTGGTTATGATCAGAATGCCACCCCGAAGACAACCGACCCCGGTACCTACACCACAGGCTTCTGCACCTCACTCATCGACACCATCACCACCAGATTCACCATCGCCTCCTCCTCCTCCACTAGACCCTCCTCCAAACCCGACTGCAACTATAGTTCTGGATCCTGCTACTATTGCACTGGCAACGTTACTGAGCAGTTAGCTGACTAACCAGATGAAGGATATCATCCCGGAGATGATCAACAGAATTCAAGGCCACGGTAACAACACCAGACATACTGCGGGGGAAACTAGTGGAAACACCAGCACTACTGCAGACTGTTCCTACAAATCATTTGTAGGTTGCAAACAGCCAAGCTTTAGCGGCGTTGAAGGAGCCGTTGGACTGATTCAATGGTTAGAGAAGATGGAGACTACCCTGGACATCAGCGGATGTCCAGAACACCATAAGATCCGCTACGCTTCTGGATCTTTCAGTAAGCGTGCCTTAACATGGTGGAACTCTCAGATACAAGCTCGAGGCAGAGAGGAAGCACTAGCGATGCCATGGGCAGACTTTAAAATTCTCTTAAGGAATGAATTCTGTCCCAAACACGGACTTTAGAAGCTAGAGGTAGAACTGTCAAATAATGTGATGAAAGGAGCGGCTCACATGACATTTACTACTTGCTATCACGAATTGGTAGCCTTGGTGCCTGAGATAGTGCCAACTCTGGAAAAGCGAATCGACCGATATGTAGGAGGATTTTTATCCTGCATTCAGGGCATTGTACTTGCTGCAAACCCTGCTACTTTAGAGTCATCCATTTCTCTGTCCGCTAAACTCACTGACGTAAAGGTTAAATCAGGAGCTTTGAAAGACGACTCAGGCAAGGCTAAAGAGGAACAACAGAAGAAGAAACAAAAGGTCACTCAAGACTACACGGTACCCATACCTCGTCATCAAGTTGCTACAGTATCTACTAAAGCTACATGCAAACCTTACTCTGGTGCACATCCTCAATGTGCACAATGCCAGTTTCATCATGCTGCCACCATGCCGTGCAGGCAGTGTACTAATTGTGGCCGAAAAGGCCATTTGGTTCACCACTGCCGAACTACACCGGCACCGGCAATGAACAATACTGTCATGGCAATGCCACCACCACAAAACCCTGGCAACTACAACAACAACAATCGGGGATGTTACAACTGTGAAGAACTAGGTCATTTCTCCCGGGACTGTCCAAAGAGAGCGCAACAAGGAGCACAAGCGCCTCGTGGAAGGGCATTCATGATTGGAGTCGCTGCAGCACGCCAAGACCCGGAGACAGGTACTGGTAAGTAGTATCTCCTCACTCATAAGACTTCATTTTATTATGATACTAGTTTGAATAAGAAATTTATCTTGTTCCTATTAGTATAATCACATAAGTATTCCAAGGAACTTAGGAATTCTTTTATTGTGATAGAAACAATGAAAGAATCCTTCGTTAATGTACGTAACATACGTAGGAAACCCTAGCTAACACAAATATTGTGTAACGATTGATGCTCATAGCATCAGTTAGTTTTGAACAATAAGGTGTTAGAGTCATACAGAGATATAGCGAGCCGTAACAGTAAGACAACTATGAGCAATAAGACTAGCAAAACTCTGAGGCCATACATAAGCAAACCCAAACTAGAAAAAAGTTCCTTTGGGAAAGTAGGGAAGTCACACCAAACAACGTTTTCCCACTTGTTATAAAGGAAGTTGTTACTGATAATAACTTTTAAATTTCGGGATGAAATTTCTTTAACAAGGGGAGACTGTAACATCTGTGCCGGAATCGTTACCGGAACAGTAATTTGCACAGTAAAGTGCACAGTAACTTAGGTACACATTTCGCAAAACTATGTTGATACTATTTATACTTGAGGCTTAACACTAGACTATTATGCGATTGTCTGAAATCTGATTTAAAACCTTAGGGTTTAACAGTCAGAAACATATCAGACAACACAGAACTAACACACAGATACTTGATTTGATACTAGTATGTATAAACGTATGCGAGGATAAACAGAAGAAAACTATAACAGTTGTTACAGAATGCTAAACCGACGAATTATTCGTACAGGTGATGATCTGTACGAATAGCTCTGAAAGTTTCACAATCTGAAATGATGACTGAATAGTAGAAATCAAAAGCAGAAAGTGACACGTACGATCGTATTCGTACAGTTAGCGCTCTGTACGAAAACGCGCGTAAGTGACGTTTTCTGAAGAAAGGAAAGCGAAGACGATACGAACGATAATAACTTTAAGGAAATACAATATTTCCTGTTTTACAATTTTGAATCTCATCAGAAATAAATTAAAAGGAGACTATCTTAATTAAGGCGCGTAAAGCATAAAATACGCGAACAAATAACGAAACGCGCATTTTAATAAATTTCGATAAATAGTTCAAGAAAATGATATTTAAAATATTTAATAGAAATAACCACTTTCCAAACGTTTAAAATAAAGTCATTTTACTTAAATTGCGTAAAAATACGCGTAACGTGCCGGAAACACGACGAAGACGAGAACCGAGCAACCGAAACGAACTCGAATACCCTCGGGGTATTTAAAGCCTAAATGAGGATTTATTCTCATATTCTTTCAACTCTCTCTCTCTCTCTACAAAGCTTCAACCGTCACTTTCTCTCTCTAGAAATTCAAGACTTCAAACGATCATAACTTGCTCGTTTCTTGACGAAATCACGCGTTTTTGGTGTCCATGCGAAGCTCTTATCATCCTCTACAAGGAAGTACAAGCGATCTGTGTATTTGTCCGGCCATTTTTGAGGTATGGGGCTTTTAAAATCTGAAAAACTAGGGTTTCTTACCCTTAGTCGAACGCACCCACCTATGACCGGCCCTAGACCATTTCTTTCGAACCTTATCCCTCGAAAACACTTCCTGGTGCACCACGTTAGGAAAGCAGCCTCAACACAGACTAGAATCGGAGGATGATGATGAAGAACACAGGTTTGTGGATGGTACTCGACCGACCAGCTACTAGCCGAACCTATGGTTCTTGGCCGAACCTTTTTGGGCTGCTTCACCATCGGCCGAACCTTGTTGGGTTCCACCTACCACCGAACCCTTTGGATGCAGGGGCGAACCCTCGATGACCAGACGAAGCATAGTGATTCAGCCGAACCTCGATGCAAACTCACAACTAGCCGAACCCGTGCATGGGTATTATGGCTCACGAACCTACGAGCGAACCTCCTAACCGCCGAAACATAGGAGATCTGAACCTTTATGCCTGGGCGAACCATTCTTGAGCCACGAACCCTACTGCGAACCTGGTTGGCTCACCCCACCTCCCCTCTTCGCGAACCTTGAACATAGCCGAACCATCGAGGGGCATCGAACCTGTAGCAGGTGAACGAACCATGGGATGCGAATCTTATTCGGCTAAACAACAACTCATCAACGAACCTTGTTGTCAGCCAAACCCATGGGTTGGAACCAAGAGGGCCGAACCTAGCCAAGAGGCGAACCATTATACTCCTCACCGAACCTTCATCCATGCAAATTGGTAAGCTTGAGCCGAACCTTAGCCAAATTCATCAAAAGGTTCGCTGGAAGTGGTGGGAATTCGAACAAGACTCCTTTCTTCGGCCCAACTCAATTAATTCCAGCCCATGATGTTCGATCGGCCCAATGGGTTGGCCCATACGATCCCCCTTGTTCGGCCCAAATAGAAAACCCGTTGCCCATACATTCGGCCCATAGTCAATTACTTGGTCCATCATGGATTCAATTGGCCCAACACTTTTGTGGTCCAAGAATGTGTTGATCCAACTTAAAGCCCAATTAATTGGCACAAACCTCCGACTTTCGGCCCACATACAACTTAAACCGGCCCAAGAACACACAATGGGCCCAAGGGATTTCTTAGGCCCACTCGTTATGGCCCAAACTAATTATTCGGCCCATGTACAATGAATGGAAAACAAAATACCTAAACCAAATTGTTGATGTTAACAAACATGAATGTTTTGTATAACTTCTAATTATTACAAAGGTGGTACAATTCTCGGATTTTATACACTAATAACACTTAAACATGATGAGCTTACACACGGTTGGACAAAAGGCAAAGACAAGCGTACTAACTTAAACTTAAAATGATGAAGCATTATTAGAATCAATAATGGAAAACCGGGGGCCGAATAAAGACCTAGACTCCCGGGTGTTAGCCAACTTAAGGGCTAACACCTACACGCACATGAATCGTTACAACTTATACTTATAGGATGCAAACAACATGAAATCAATACATGATCATGAATACCACTACAAACACAGCAACGAGTGCGTCCATTCTTGTTTAGAACTTAGTCAACCGCTTCAAACACAAGGTGAGTTCATTTGTCCCTTTTCAAACATATTTGTTTTACCTCGGGACTGAGAAGCATGTTATACATTTTAAACAAATATTGAAATGTTTTAAATAAAAGCTTTTATACTTATGCTTGATGCTTAAACTTTATGCTTGATGCTTATGACATAAACTTGATGCTTAAACTTTATGCTTGACGCTTATGACATAAACTTGATACTTAAACTTTATGCTTGATCCTTATGCTAATAAACTTAGGCTTAAACTATACGCTCGATGATTGTGCTATAAACTTTACTCTTAAACTTTGGGCTAAATGCTTATGCTATAAGCTATGTGCTTAAACTATACGCTTAATGTTTAAATTATAAACTCTATGCTTAAACCACATGCTCAATGCTAAGGCTTTGAAACACTTACACTAAACACTAACACTTGATACACTCGTTTCGAAAACTAAAACTATAAATGCTTATTCTAAACACTAATACTTTATATAATTATTTCAAAAAGTTAATATCCTACACTCTTAATTTAGGTGTTAATTTGTTTCACACTTACAGTTATTTGCTTAGACTTAAACTTGAAAACATAAACTTAGAAAGACTTTTATGCTTGGAAAGCTTAAAGCACATGATTGCGTGATGTACTTGGATTACTTGGAAACATGAGGATACTTGATATACTTGAAATGCTTGAAAACACATGAATGCTTGATATACTTGAAATGCTTGAAAACACATGAATGCTTGATATACTTGGAATGCTTGAAACACATGAATACTTGATATACTTGGGATGCTTAAACAACAGACTGATTGACCGCCGCGTGTTGACCTAGGTGTCAACCCCTACTAGTCATCAGTAAAACTATGTGGATGCTTTAAACTTGTATGCTTAAGCTATATGACATCGTAAGACAGACTGTTGGCCGCCACGTGTTGACCGAGGTGTCAACCCCTACTAGTCATCAGTGTTCTTCTTTGTCGAACATCGTAAGACCGACTGTTGGCCGCCGTATCTTGACATTGGTCAAGCCATACTAGTCATCAGTGCTCTTCGTTGTCAGAATCATGTAAGACAGACTGATTGGCCGCCGCGTCTTGAAATTGGTCAAGCCCTACTAGTCATTCAGTGCTCTTCTTGATTCATCCATGGTTATGACAAGTGACTAGAATGATTTGGGTTCTTTTAGCTGACTTTGTGACAGTTTGAGGGTTTTTCTATCATAACACGTCACGAGTTATACTTAGGACCGTTATGGATGGATGCTGAACTCCTTAGGGTGTTCAGCTGTCCATAATGGTGCCTCACAAATAAGGCTGGCAAAACGGGGCTTATCTGGTTTTAACAGGTTTCAGACGACGCTATTAATGTAAATATAAACATGAAAACGACTGTTTAACACTTGGTTAGGTGATTTACGCATGACAGTTCTATATTTTATGTAACAAAAAACAAAAATGATGAAGTCTAGCCTCTTAATTTTTATTATTTTTAAAAAGTAAAAAAAATCAAATTGTATTTTTTTGCTAAACATGTCTAATCGTGTCTTAACATGTTCCAATTTTGCCAGCCTTACTCACAAACTTGATACTCAGATGCAACTTCGTACATGTGGAATGGTAGGTAAGACGCTTAATTATCATTAACAGCAATGTCCTATACGACTTAGTATGTGGTGGGACGGCGTCTGGGCGGGTTGTAGGCTCGACTCAGGGGTATGCCCTATATATAAGCATACCGAGTTGGATGATATAGGTGGTGTTAATGAGATTAAGGTTGTTACCTAGGGGACTCGTGAACACTTTTGGGTTGATATCATAAAACTTATAAACATAATGCTTGAATCTATGTTGGAATTGAATGGTAGGTAAAATGCTTAATTATTATTAACAACAATGTCCTATGTGACTTAGTATGTGGTGGGACGGCGTCTGGGCGGGTTGTAGGCTCGACTCAGGGGTATGCCCTATATATAAGCATACCGAGTTGGATGATACATGTGTTGTTAAAAAGGTTAAGGTTTTACCGAGAAGGTTTGCAAAACTATTTTTCAAATACTAAAACTATATGAACTCACCAACCATTGTGTTGACTTTGTTTTCTTACATGCTTTCTCAGGTGATGCACAGGGATAGGCTCAGGTTTTCAGGACTGCATACTAGGATACTCAGATAGAGGACCTAGTAGACTTTTGTAAAGCACATATTTTGATTGATGCTACGAGTCACTTTTGATATCTTGTACAGATATAAGATAGATACATTTGATTCTTTTGATAGGTTTACTTAGTTAAATTACTAAACATTGATTATTGTAATTTAACTTTGTAATCCTAGTTTAATGCTTATTGTGCTTTAGCTATTCTTAACATTGATGCTATGTAAACAATCTGATCATCACGATTATCATTCACGATATCGCGCCCCGAGAACCTTCCGCCCGACGGGGACTCCGATCCAACCCCGCCGGCTCGGGGTGTGACACATTTGTTGCATAAAGGAGCCGCTCTGGTGTATAGCTTCTTGAATTAGAATGGTGGTGGTTGTGTCACTTGTTGAACAGGAGTGGTCATCGCATAGTTTTTGATGACCTTTTGTGTTCATGGATGGGTGTTGGCCATGCTTCTTGGAAGTCCCATCTTTGATTGTTTCAGCCTCCTTCTTCAGAACACCAGAGAAAACCGTAACATCAGTCAAAGTGGCTGACAGTGTAATAGCCATCTCCAGTGTGGTAGGATGAGCAGCAATTACGTGCCCTTGTATACAGGCCGGTAATCCACCAACGTATCGGTCGATCTTCTTCTCTAAGGATGGCACCAAGTCAGGCTCCAATGCTACCAATTCATGATATCTAGTGGTGTAGGCCAGATGCCCAGCTCCTACCATCACATGGTTTAGCAACTCAGTCTCTACCTTCTTCAGTTCGTTCTTCGGACAGATGTCACCCCTGAGTAAGGCTTTGAAGTCATCCCAAGGCATAGCTAATGCCTCATCTTTTCCCCTGGCTTGAATCTGAGCATTCCACCAGGTCAGTGCTCGTTTGATGAACGAGACTGCAACTAATATAACTTTGTGATGATCAGGGCAGCCACTAATATCAAGGGTGGTCTCCATTTTCTCGATCCACTGGATCAAGCCTACAACACCCTCATGCCCGCTGAAACTGGGCGGTTTACTTCCCACAAAGCTTTTGTAGGGGTAGTTAGGATTGTTCCTCATATTCCCGCTGCCCTCACCGAAAGAGTTTCCTGTCTGATTGCTGTTGGCATTGTTGTTGATCCGGTTCACCAAGTCAGGATTCACCTCCTTGAGCTGATTCGTCAGTAAAGTGGCCAGTGCCACTATAGCAGGATCCAATTCATGGTTGGGAGGTGTGTTATGAGAAGGAGAGGGAGGGGTGGAGGAGGAGGTGGTGGTGGAGGTAATAGTGCTGGTGATCTTCTCGGTGGCATTCTGATCACAATCGAAAGAACATCGGTTAGTGCAATGATAGAACGCAGAAGACACATGCATATAAGTTCCTAAGTCCTATGTTCTCTACATGAAGGGTCTCTAGGTTATAGTGTAGGCCAAACCGTGTAAGTAATATGACCTATATTTCTCTATAACCATGGCTCTGATACCTATCTGTCACACCACGAGCCGACAGGCTGGATCGACTTTCCTGTCGGGCAGAATGGTCTCGGGGTGCGATATCGCGTGATAATCGAAATGATCAGAGTGTTTACATGGCACATGATATATAACGAGAAATGATAAATCGACATTGACATAGAACTACAAAGTTAAATTACATAAGTCATGTTCATAATTTAACAATGTAAATCTACCGAAAAAGAATCATAAATTTACTATCTTGTATCTGCACAGATATACAAAAGAAATTGACATAATGTCATCAAAAGTTATGCACACAAAAGTAGCTAGGTCCACTATCAAGGTCCACTAGCTAATGCATCCTGAATCCTGGTGACTAAACATGTTCGTCACCTGAGAAAACATGCAAGTAAAACAAGTCAACACTATGTTGGTAAGTTCATAAGTTTTAGTAGTTTAGTCGTATTTGAAATTTGTCATCTCAAGTCTTATTGCAATTCTCATTGTCTTAACCGCCATCAATGTTCTCTCCTTAGTTCCAAATACAGATAGGATTTCACTCAGTCAAGTATGCTAATATACATGGCATACGTATCAACAAGTGAAGCCGCCAGCCCACCACACACTTGGCTGAATTCAACACCACCTATAGTGCAACTAGTGATACCAAGTTTATAACACCCCAACCCGGATAGGGCTGACGTGTCACTATTACAGATTTCAGAACAAAGTATATTCCATATTTAATGAATTTAACCCTAAATAAATGCATAATTTACTAAATAAATAAATAAAAACTAATTACATATTTACTATACTGATCTATCTAAACTTTTTAATATCCAAATCATCTTTATCTTCTCTTCACACATCCCAAGAATCCCGTTAGTACCTGTTGAAAATAAAGAAAACCACCGAAACGAAATACGGCTGAGCCAAAAATTGCTCAATAAAGGAAGAACAATAGTAATGATGAGAAATCTAAAAAACGATTACAAAAGCGACAAAAGATAGTGGTGGCAAAGAAAAGAGAAGCATTTCAACTATGATAACGAATGTCAAAACGAACTAATCATACGATTAACAATTTCAATTAACCAGAACGAATACATAATCAAATAATTCGTATGGTAAGGAGATACCCATTTTGAGCGCAAAACAAAACAAAACTAATGGTGTACACAGACCCGTCGGCTTAATGTACCAAATTGTGAGCTGTATGTGGGCACACACCAACACTTAACAAAACGAAACAATTATCCTAGGACCAGTCCATACGGCTCTTAAAAATTCAGTTGGTGCACAATTGTACTATCAGGGTACTAAATAAAGACGCCGTGAACCAGTCACACCATCACGGAAAGTGCTACGCCATTGATGCCCCAATGACACACCGGTAGAATCACCTACCGGAGGCTTGCTCGGGCATCGGATTAGAAACAAATTACGAATAAAAGACAATCAAATATCTAAACAAAAGTCGTATGAAATAATCTCATACATCAATATAACAGAGCATGCGATAACGAATACGATTTATTGATTATACCGCATCCGTAACAAATCAGATGTGGTTCCAACGGATGCTCGTCAACCAAACGGTTCAACTTAATGAAATGAATAGAACAATACTATAAGTAACGAAAAGGAATTCCGTACCTTAGTCTTAGCGATAAATCAGCAACTACTAAGATAAAAAGTAAGTATCCCAGTTCTCTGACGAATCACTAATATGTGGTTTTAACTAATTTTATGTTAGTTCTAACCGATTTAAGATTCATAGATTAAGTCGAGTATAGTTATGAGATTTAGACTTTAACATTTGATTGTTCTACTCAATTTAGTTTATAAGATTACTAAATTTACTAAATCTGATTTTTAGACTAAATGTAAAACATACATGATCTGTGAAGATTTCAAAACTAAAACCTTTCAACCCAAAGCTTCAAGTTCTAACCGGCGAGCTATATCTTTAATTATAGTGTTTTCGATTAGTAATGCTTTTGTATGTTAATGTTGAGTTAGAATTAATTTAAAATATAGTCAAAAGAACAAAAAAGAAAAAAAAAATGCACGAGTGGGGTTCTAACCCGCGACCTCCTTTTTGAAACATAAAAATTTATCCAGTTTGTAGCAAACTTCATATTATTTAAACATTCTTGGTTTCATCTTCTTATTGAACTTTGTGATTTACAAAGAATTACATTAGAGTTTTAAATTTCATGCAGACTTATACAATCCTACATGTATACATAATCATCTTACCCATTTAATATATTTTATTTCCAAATTCGTTTAAGTAAGATTTTTCATGTCGAAAACTTAACCCAAACATGAGAAAGAAAACTACCTATTTAAATATGCAAGTGGGACAGAATTATGATTTAACGATACACTAAACAAGCCGATTAATTAAAACATATCGGTTAAAAATGATGCAGGCAAGCGAAGATGGATTCAATATAATCAAACATTTACCTTGAATCAATAACAAGTTGAACGTAATCGAACCAAAATATTGTACGCAATCGAATTGTTTATTCACTTCGGTTGTGTGCGTGCTCTTGATGCTTGTTTCCGTCGATCGACCGATGTTTGAGATCAATTCCTGTTATCTGCTGAGACTGTTGAATGACGATTGCACCGGAGGCCGAGAGTTTAGTTCACAGAAAATTCTTTGATGGAAAACGCTTTCATATGGGCGACTGGAACGATTGAAGATGTACCCAAGGAGTGAAAATAAATATCAATCACAAACATTTACTTGTAATGAATTTCTCATGAAAGTGTCGGTTGAATTATCTTCGACAGTTTCTATAATTTTCAATGAGATAATACACATAAATTTAATTGGGTTATTAATTTACCGATTGAATAAATTTATAGGGTTTAAGTAAATTAAACGGATTAACGGTTATGGTTTGGGTATGGATTGGTTTTCAATTTGGTTTTTAACTTGATCCGTTTTAATCCAACATTGTTAATATTTACTATTTAAAAATAGTTTGTGTAATGAATATATCATGTTATTTTGCTTGTTAATAACAATCGAATCTACAGTGAATAAATACTTCAAAATTAACTTGGTTATTATTTCTTGTAGTTAAAATTTGTCTAAACAGTCTGAATTCATATATATCATTCCATTTTGGTTATTGAGTTTTAAATTTATAGTCAAATATTGATATTTTATATTTTATTTATTTCTTCAAATTTTTGGTTATTATAGTTCTACCCCACTTAGAAAAATTCCGTCCTCAAAATTGAATTAACTTCGTATTCATGAATTAGCAAGGAGAACATCTAAATAGAGAAGTCGTTCAATTCAAAGACAATTATAAGAAATATCGGTTTCTTTATTTCAAATAAGTGTCACACCCCGAGCCGGCGGGCTGGATCGACTTTCCCGCCGGGCGGAAGGTTCCGAAGGCGTGATATCGTGAGTGATAATTAAAATGATCAGATTGTTTACATAGCACATGATAAATAAATGAGAAATACTAACACGACAATAATGTAGAATTACAAGATTAAATTACAATGTATCGTTCATAATTTAATCAAGTAAATCTATCCAAAAGAATCAATGAGTTTATATCTTGTATCTGTACAAGATATACAAAAGATGATTCGCTATATTGTCAATCAAAATTATGCAACACCAAAAGTAGCTAGGTCTTCTAAAAGTCCTCTAGCTATTGTCCTGTAATCCTGGTGACTAAACCTGTTCGTCACCTGAGAAAACATACATTTAAACAAAGTCAACACTAGGTTGGTGAGTTCATAAGTATGTTAATTGAAAACCTTGATTCATTCACATGCATAATCACAATGTTAATCTTGTTACTTGTATGTTGTTTATTTCACATGTTCACCCAAATGGCTTCTCAATAGTTATATTCACAAGCAACATATCATCCTAGTAGTGATGCTTATATATAGGGCATATGTAAGGGAACCAAGCCCTAGCTAACATCCCACCACATCACTACTAGAACTCCACACTACTTGCAATACAACTATTGATTTCCATCTCAATTCCCACTTGTTCACCTCATTGTTAATCACCTGTGATATCATGTATTGAATACTATAATAAAGAGTTGTTGTCATCAAACCGAAGTATTGATAACTCTTATATGTATTGAGGATATTAGATTTATTTATTCTGTTCCTTATATTGTTCTGAGTATTGTAGGTTAACTGTTGATACACTTTTAATCAATAAAAGTGTTAATTAACCATTTGTAATGTATTCTCAATGCAACGTATAGAGCCTAAAAGGAATCCATTGTGATCCTCACGTAATCAGATTACAATGCATCCGATTTACCTCTATCCCACCGTGTGTTCTCAATGTAGTTAACAAAGTTGAATAAGAACTTATGTCATTACTTTATGTCAACCGATGTGAGAATGATATTGTCATCATGAAGGTACGTTATCATGATTATCATTCTAAATGATCCATATGTTCACCAAGTTGCCATTAAGCCGTGGTAAGAATTAGTCTTGCCACCCTTAATCTGCTCAGGTGGTGGATTGATAAATGCTCCATACTATCGCATAGTATGTTTTAAGTTGTAAACTAAGCGTTATAAGTACTTGACTTATCACACTTAGTTAATTATAATGTTGAATGGTATTAAGAAGATGTATTATCTTCTAATCATTCATGTGTTTTGTTGTGTCATCATGTTTCTCTGTCATTATTCTCAATGTTTGTTTATGTATGAATTATCCCAATGTTTGCTCATGTAAGAATAACTGACTATTGTAAGATAAAATCTTATAATTATGTTATTCTAATGTGTTGATGAATTATGATGATATATTATCATGTTCATCTGATTATCCCTGTCATGTCATGATCATACAAGCATGCATACAATGATAAGCGATAATAAGCAATTTAATATTATCTAAAATCAAAGTAATAGCAATATGTTAAGCAAAACTTTTAAATAAATAAAAGTAAAGCATGTTTCTCAGCCCCGTGAGTTTAAAATCAGTTAAGATTTAAGAAAAGGGGCATATGAACTCACCTTGTTGTGGTAGGGGTTGACTTAACTTAAACGAAGAATACACACGCTCTTGATTGGAATTGAGTTTGTATTCCCGATCCTGTATTGATTCCACGTTGTATATAACTTAAGTATAAGTTGTAAGGTTTTGTGCGCGTGTATGTGTTATCCCTAGCTTTGTTATCATCTCTTGGTCTTGGTTATCATTCGGCCCCCGATTCTCTTGTTAGGAATCATGTGTTATTTTAACATTTTGGTTACTTAACTTGTCATTTATGATGGTTTTATGTTGCACTTGACATGAAACTATTTTATGTAATAAACCTTGAGATTTACCATTGTATATAAATATCCCACTTAAGTTTTAAATAAATAGAAAAGGTTATAAACCTTTAATACTTTATAATATCTTAAGTAAATCGTTTCACCGTAATTAAGTAACCATAATGTTTTAAATCTTATGAACGTATTAGGTCACACTCTAAATCAAGTGGGCCGAATGTAATTAGTCCTGGGCCAATTCAATTGGGCCGAGGTCTCATGTGTTATTACATCGTGTTGGGCCCATGAGTCAATGTGGGCCAAATCAAGGAATTGGACTGGCTGATTGGGCTAATTGTAAAGATTTGTGCCGGTGTACTTAGGCTGGGCTAGACCAAGGACCTGCATGAGCCGGCCAAAGTAGTTGGGTATGACCGCGGTAATCACAAGGCCATCAAGTGGACTTTAACCGGTTGGGCCTAATCATTCCAGTGGCCTAATCAGTTCCTGGGCCGTGTAATATCGTTGGGCTGCATAAGGATGTTGCGCCGGAGTGACTAGACTAGACCGAAGGTTATTCATCCGATAATCCCTAGAGTCCAGCGAAACTTTTACTAATGCAGGGGTAGGTTCGGCTAATGGATGGCTTACCCACTTGAAACAAAAGGTTCGTGCAGGTTGGTTCTCATCACAAGGGTTCGGCACGTGCATAAGGGTTCGATGGTGCTGAGGTTCGTTGCATGAGAGGAGGTTCGCATGTGGGGCAAGGTTCGGCTGAGTTTCGAAGGCCATGCAAGGTTCGTGAGATTAGGGAGGTTCGTGGATGACGGGGTGCTTTGCAACAGTTCCGGCTAAGGTTCGGGAGTTCGGCCAGGATAGGTTCGGTGGATGATGATGAGGGTTCGCCCTTGACACAGATTCACACAGGTTCGCTTGCATGGAGGTTTGGCTGTCCACCCATGGTTCGTGAACAGCCCCTGCACATGGTTCGCCACCATAGGTTCGCGAGGGTGGAGTAGGGTTCGGCCCAGGTTTGCAAGCGTGCTGGTTCGGCCGACTAGCTACCCCACGAACCTGTATGCATCCATCATCATTAACCCACTCGAATCTTAGATCTGGCTACCCCCATCGTGCGGTTATGTGTGGTTAAGTTCTCGAATATTTTGTGTGTGTGTAGTATAGTCTTAAACCGGATGGGTGAGTGTGTCGACCAAACCACTAGGAAACCCTATTTTTCATGGTTTTCTCTTGATCATACCTTGATTTCCAGTGGCTAACTTCTCAGATCTATTGTACTTCCTTGTAGAGGAGGTCGAGAGTTACGCGTGGACACCAAGAACACCCGATTTCGTCCACGAATGAGCAAGATATGGTGGATTGAAGCTTGGAAATGGTGGTGGGAGGTGGATTCCAAAATTTAATGTAGAGAGAGAGTGAAAATGTGAAAATGAAAGAGATGGTCTCATTTGTGGTTTATATATCCCGCGGGTATTCGGGTTCGTTTCGGTTGCTCGGTTCGCTTTTTCGTTACGTTTCTGGAACGTAACGCGTAAATTTACGTGTTTTAAATAAAAGAAGTTATTTTAATTATTTTGATGAGTTTCAAAATTGTAAAATGTTATTTATTAAATTTTATTAATTTATTGTCGTTCGTGTCGTGTTTCGTTTTTCGTTTCGTCAGATCGCGTCGCCATTGCGCGTATTCGTTCGAATCGTCATTCGAACGAACACGTTGATGGTTTGGCTTTTTGACTTTGGTTTAATACTTTTCAGTCATCATTTCAGAACGTTTAACTCACAGATATGTTCGTGTGAATCGTCACCCACGCAAACACACTGTCAGTTTGTTATTCTGAAATGACACTGAATTATTGTTTTAAATTGTATTTCCTCACTGTCGGACTCAACTAAACATCCTGTTATCACATTGTTTTCACACTGATTGGCCATCTGATTCCTGTTATCTATGGATATCAGATCGCAACCGATTTGTTTCTGTTATTCACATGAACACTGTTGTTTCTCTTGATTAGTTGTGTTAACTGTACTTAGGTTTTCACCTAAACACTAACAACTATTGTTTATAATGAGTGTTGTACTTACGACATTTAAGTTTACACAAAAATACGTACAACTGTTTCTTGTATTTTGAATTCTGTTAATACAAGTACTGTTCACAAACATGTATGTACACATAGTTACTGTTGAAAGTACACATAACGTACGGACTTGCCGGCCGGTCAGGTACTAGTTGTCACAATAAGTCTAAATAACCAGAACAAGTTATGTCTTTCAAAATCACTTCGCAAAAGTAATCATATTAAAACTACTAAATAACGGTTTAGGCATGTCAAATAAAACAATGACTAACATGTCTTCAATCTACTTTTCCCTCAGATGACATATTATTGTTATTATTTTAATTATTTTTTTCTAACTTAGTAACTTGATCATGCATTATTGTTTGGTGCATTAACTACCTCGTCATTGGTTAATGCGAGAACTCTCCCATCAACATTACGATGTTCATTATTCCCTTCAGTGTTCCCATTACGTCGAGGTTTTGGGTCATTGCAGTTCCTAGCGATATGACCTATTTGTCCACACTGAAAGCATGCTTCGGTAAGCCGATGGCATGTGTGACGATTGCGTACGGAAAATTCGGCATTTATGACGTGAGCACATTTGGTCGTGCTTGAAATCCACGAGGATCTAACAATTTTAATCATTACAAGTTGATAGTATGCGAGAAATGATGAACGTGGGCGAAAACCGTGCGCAAAACGGAGTTCGTATGCTCCCGGAATCGCTAAACGAAGTTTAAAATCAAAAATTGGACGAAAACACGTGGGGCGGTACGCCCCGGGCCATGCACCCAGTTGGGGCGATGCGCCCGGGGTCATATGTCGGCAAAACTGCTTAAATTCGAGCAGATGGCTTCCAGAAGTTGATTATTTCTTCTGCTTCGACCATAAGCGACCTCCAGACGAAAAACCTTCAATCTAACACCTCCAATCTTCATTTCAAAGGCTCTTGAACATCCAGATCATCCCAGGGATCATATATAAAAGTCCTGATCACTGTTTTAACAGCAGAAATTCGTCAGATCAGGTAACGGTTCGTTTTAACCTTCTAGTTTGATTTTGATTGATTAGATCTTGATTTTGAACGTAATGAGATAGTTAGGATTGTTGATTATTGCCTAGATGATGGCTAGGATTGATTATAAATGAAGAACACGAAGTTTTAACGGTTAAATCCTTGTTTTGATCCGTTGTAATGCCCGGTTTTCATAAAACCATACCCATGATTATAATGGTTTAATCCATTTGATTATAACAATGTAGGTGATTATTTGGATTAATCCTTGAAATGCAAGGTTAAATCCAAGTGTTTCAAACTAATCACAACCATTAACATACTCATTGGAATGATTATCTGATGTTTACGATAACAGTCAGATTAGTATGTTAAGCATGGTTATTACACCTATCCTGATGATACATTGTGATATTTCATGATAATTGGGTAATCAATAACAAGGATTGATCATTCCTAAGCCATTAAATTATCTAGAAACTGTTACAGTATCATAATCAACAACATTAACTATTTGGTTAATCCGAGATCATTTTGATTAATCAAGAGTGTCATCAACCTTGTAATAGGAAGTTAATGCAGTGTAGGTTCCTACATTATCATGCATTGTATGATATAACCTTAAATTAATTAATTACATAATTAATATCGAGTTGATGATTTACTAAGCAATGTCTTTGACATTGAACGTTCAGAAAGATCTAATCAGTAAACTAGAACATAAATAACTCACTAAATATAACTAATGCAGAATCATCTCTGTACTACCAATTTGGTGATACTCTGCTATACCTATATATCATCAGGTGAGTTTTGTACAACCCCTTTTCTTTTTAATACTTTATAAACATCGGGGTAACTCAGTAAACTGTTGTCTGAACATATGATATGCATCAATGATATCTGTGTGATTTCATGTGATTTTTGTGGGATTTCATGGGATTTTGCCTGTTGAACTGAACTCTATCATGGAATTGAAAGTCCTCATTCTTGAACTGTATCTAGTGAACCCATGTGTGGCCGAACAGAAAACATTGATAGTACTATTGGTTGACACCCCATTCGCTGGGAGGATTGCATCTCCCCTTGTGTGAATGTTTGTTATCTGTTTCCTGAACTTCTTAATGGTATGATAGACATTAAGACAATGAGGCACTAAGATATGTACCGACGGGTAATTTCTTGAGAACAGAACTAGACGTCCGAAAGGAACTAGATACGGGTCCCATGGTTATCCGGAACTGAACTTTTGAGAACATGCTTATCATATCATATTGTTTTAAATTGAACTGTCGAAGTCACCAGCTTTGTGCTGACGTTTTCAAATCAAACATTTTTGCAGGTAGACCATGACTCCCGAGGAGAATGCACTTCACAAACTTGTAGTTAAATAAGTTAACATTGTAATGTAAATTGTAATAATGTTTTAAGTTAATCTGTGTACTTGTGATATCGGATCAAGTAAGTCACCCCTCACCTCGGAGACATCACCACTATGCTTCCGCAACCGGTTCAGTGACATCAGGCTAGACACGAGGTGACGAGGGGTGGGGGTGTGACAAGGTGGTATCAGAGCCATAGGTTATAGAATTTAGGTTGACTTAGAGACCTAGACTATAACCATAGGCTCGTATAGTGACACAGAGAGCACCGAACATTAATATTGAACAAAACTTGTTTTGAATTAAGCCAGGATAATCAGGTGGTACAAATTCCAGTTATGAGTGGCCAGCATAACTGAAATTTGCAACACGTGTGCGTTCTAGTTTAATTTAATTCAAGCAGAACATTAATAACTATAAAGACAAATAGTTGTTCTGAGATAGGAAGAAGCATCATATCATGTTAATGTTTACGTTAAATATTGTTATTTAATATTTACTTCATGATACTGATTAGAGATTTTGATTATACAGCGATGGCCGATCAAGCCGAGCATTATATTTACCAGAGATTTCCCTATCTGAGGTTGGATGACACCCCTAGCTCTAGTGCAGGATCAGATTCAGGTCCTAGTGAGGCATCATCTGCAGCCTCACAGGCGACCCCTACCGGACCACGTACACCGTCAGACCCCAGACCTGTTACACCACCACCACCATCACCAGTACTACCACCAGCAGCCCCCATTCTACCCAGTCCACCTCATTCACCTTTAGTTCATATTTTTGCTGAGAGGAGACAGGACTCCTCTTCACGGAGAGTCCCTGAGTGGGACGGGTTGAGGCGGATACGAGGCCAAGCTCGCAAGACGACATGCCTTCCCCCGAGACGTCAGATGGCTCCCCGAGATGAGCCACCGACTATACATGAGGTGGGAGAATCCTCCCATCAGGCAGAGCTGAGAGCCCAGTTGCAGCAAGTTACTCAGAACTTGCAGGGGACACAGCAGAGCTTGCAGCAGTGTCAGGCTGCCGTTGAGGATACACGTATGACCATATTGGAGATTCTCACTTCTCACTTGACCTTGATGGATCAAGTGAAGGCTTTGGACACCGACACTCGAGCGTGGAGGACCGCGATTGATGATAGATTGAGGATGACCTGGGTACAGATTATGCTTGCTGCATTTTGGCGGCAAGTGGCATTGGTGACCGAGCGATGGATGTGGGTGAGAGAGAGAGCGATAGAGTTTTTGGCATGGCTTGGAGTGGTGAGTACTGAGACCAGGATGATGGTCCTGGCTGTAGTCATGTCAGTGGTGGCCATGATACTTTCTTTCTTATCATACTTTATGCGATGAGTATGTACAGAAGATCATTCCGGGATCTTCAGATCATCAGTGTGTAGATAGGAGAGTTCTCTTTCTGTTCTTTTCTTTCTTTGATTATAGTAGTTTGTGTTGTTTCGGTAGTCTGTATAAAACAAATAATGTTAGTAATGTAATAAAATGGGTGTTTTGTGTATTGATCTGTGCGATGTACTATTTGGGTGTTGTGTGAACTATGTTTTTCTAATAAACTTGTATGAACTAAGAACAATTCTGTGTGAGAACAATTCTGTGTGAGAACATATCTGTATGTAAATATATCGAACTAAAAATATATATTTCGCTGAAATACAGTACGGGAGCAATACTGTATGCGAATATATCGAACTAAAAATATATATTTCTCTAAAATACAGTACGGGAGCAATACTGTATGCGAATATATCGAACTAAAAATATATATTTTGCTGAAATACAGTACGGGAGCAATACTGTATGCAAATATATCTATTACTAAAGTACAGTACGAGAGCCATACTGTACGAGAACATGTCTAAACGTGAATGTATCTAATTGTGAACATGTCTGTTACTAAAGTACAGTGCGAGAGCCATACTGTACGAGAACATATCTAAACAAGAACATATCTATTGTTGTTATGAGAACTTAGTGCATGAACTGAGAACATATCAGAGAACTTGTGTGAGAACATATCCTAGTCCTGTATGAACATATCTCTAAAAACATGTGTTGCAATGCAAAGAGCTGGGTAAGACTCTAACATGTTTTTGAAATAACAGGACTAAGTATAACTACGAACATTTGTGTGATCTGTGTGTAATGCGAACATGTCTGGACTAAATTCATGTAGTTATACTATATTCTTTATAATCACATTTCAATATGAAATTTTCAGTGTGACTGAATATGATTGAAATTATGTGATGGTATGGGTTATATCTTTAATGCTCTTAAACTGACCTGAATTTGTCTGCTTGTGAGCAGATTAATGGCTCCTAAAAGAGGTCGACCAGCTAAGAAAGCTGCTAAGAACATTACAAACCCTGAATCGAATCAAATTCCCCCTCTGAATGTTGAATCAAATCCGGATCCGCATGCTAATCCGGAAGTGAACGTAGTTCCACCTGGGAACTTGGAAACAAATACTGCTCCACCTGTGAACCCTGGAGCAAGCACTGTTCCACCTACTGGTACAAGCAGATATGAGACAAATGAGGCTATGATAGCACGAATTGTGCGTGAACAATTATCTGCTTGTGGTGTTCTGACACAGCAACACAATACTTCGGGTTCTGGTGGGAACCATGTGGAACAAAATGTTACTGGTGGACACCCAGAAACCCATCAGACCACTGGTACAACTACAACTGCTCCTGATCCACCACGACAGGGATGTACTTACAAGTATTTTGCTTCCTGTAACCCTCCTACTTTTACTGGCAAAGAAGGAGCGGCTGGTCTTTTAAGGTGGATCGAGGAGATGGAAACCAAACTCAAAATTAGTCAGTGTTTAGAGGAGCATAAGGTGTCTTATGCTGCCTGTTCTCTGAAAGACTCAGCTTTGACCAGGTGGAATACCCAGGCCAAGACTTTGGGTTCAGCCACAGTTGACTCGATGGGCTGGAATGATTTCAAAACTCTAATTAGATCAGAGTACTGTCCCATCACTGAAATTCAAAAACTCCAGGAGGAATTCTGGAATCACTCCATGATCGGTGCTGATTGTATAGCATATACCGATCGTTTCCATGAACTCACTTGTTTACTTCCTGATATGTTTCCTACAGAAGCAGCTTTAATCGAGAAGTACATTAAGGGTTTGATTCCCCAGATTCGAGGAATGGTAACTGCAGCTGAACCTACAACTCTGAAACATGCAATTCTGTTGACCACTAAGCTTACCAATGAGGTGGTAAGGAGTGGTACTCTGTCTTTGAAACCTCCGACGGCTCACAGCCGTAGTGATATCGGTACCTCGAATGTTTCAAAAGGTACTAAACGAAAGTGGTTTGGCAAAGCCAAGGCGAAAGCTCCGGCTGAGATCACCCAGAGCAAGCCAACTGTGAAAAACTATGGTGCTGCTATTCCTGAGAGGAAAGCTTATACAGGGCAGGCGCCCAAATGCGATAAGTGTCCACTCCATCACACGGGACCATGTCCTGTTTGTCTGAACTGTAACCAAGTTGGACATTATCCTAAATATTGCAACTTTCCTGCTCAACCACAAAATCAAGCACCACGACAAACCACTCAAACCAATCGGTCATGCTACAAATGTGGAAGCCCTGACCATCTCATGCGAAACTGTCCAAACAATAACACCAATCCGGGAAATGAAGCTAGGGGGAGAGCTTTTCAGATTGGTGCTACCGAAGCGAGACATGATGCGAACATTGTCACTGGTACGTTTCTTCTTAATAATCTATACGCATCAGTTCTGTTTGACACAGGAGCAGATAAGAGCTTTATCTCTCCTGAATTTGCATCATTAATTTCATTGCCTACGGTAGATCTAGAAACTCCTTATGTTATTGAACTTGCTAATGGCAAGTTAATCAAAACTAACAGTGTTATTCAAGGATGTTCCTTGAATCTGAATGATCATCTTTTCAATATCAATTTACTTCCCATTGAGCTTGGGAGCTTTGATGTCGTTGTCGGTATGGACTGGCTTTCTGATAACCAAGCGGAAGTTGTGTGTCAAAACAAGATGATCCGTATTCCATTACCTAACGGTAATACACTGATAGTTCAAGGAGAACGAGCTGGTAGAAAACTTGGTATTATATCTAGTATGCGAGCTCAGAAATTTTTAAGGAAAGGCTGTTATGCTTTTCTGGCACATGTGACTGAGCACAATTCTTCACCCAAACAAATCACAGACATCCCAGTAGTCAAAGATTTTCCTGAGGATATCTCAGGATTACCCCCAGTAAGACAAGTTGAATTTCGAATTGATCTGATTCCAGGTGCAGCCCCTGTAGCTAAAGCTCCTTATCATTTAGCACCATCAGAAATGCAAAAACTTTCAGGTCAATTGCAAGAACTGTTAGACAAAGGTTTTATCAGACCTAGTTTCTCACCCTGGGGAGCACCTATTCTTTTTGTGAAAAAGAAGGATGGTTCATTCAGAATGTGCATTGACTATCGGGAACTCAATAAACTGACAATCAAAAACCGTTATCCTCTACCTCGTATCGATGATCTGTTTGATCAACAACAAGGTGCTACTTACTTCTCAAAAATCGATTTAAGATCCGGATACCATCAGTTGCGTATACATGATGAGGACGTTCCAAAAACTGCTTTCCGAACCCGATACGGACATTACGAATTTCTAGTAATGCCGTTTGGTTTGACAAATGCACCAGCAGTTTTCATGGATCTGATGAATCGGGTATGTAGACCTTATCTGGATAAATTTGTAACTGTGTTTATTGATGATATTCTCAGTTATTCTCGAAACCGACATGAACACGCTCAACACTTGAAATTAATCCTAGAACTTTTGGCACGTGAAAAATTATATGCCAAGTTCTCCAAGTGTGAGTTCTGGTTACGAGAAGTTCAATTTCTTGGTCATGTAGTGAATCAAAACGGTATTCAAGTGGATCCCAGTAAGATTCAAGCGGTGAAACAGTGGGAGACCCCACGAACCCGACTGAAATACGTCAATTTTTGGGGTTGGCAGGTTATTATCGCCGGTTTATTAAGAACTTTTCAAAGATAGCCTTGCCACTGACCACATTGACACAGAAAAATCAAACGTTTATATGGGATTCTCAACAGGAGGAGGCGTTCCAACTGTTGAAACACAAACTCTGTAACGCACCTATCTTGACATTACCGGAAGGTACTGATAATTTCACAGTATACTGTGATGCTTCTCGTCAAGGTCTTGGATGTGTCCTAATGCAGAAGGATAAAGTGATTGCCTACGCTTCTCGACAATTGAAGGTACACGAGAAGAACTATACCACTCATGATCTAGAACTTGGTGCAGTGGTGTTTGCACTCAAGATCTGGAGATATTATCTATATGGAACCAAGTGTATGATATACACTGATCATAAAAGTCTCCAACATATTCTAGATCAGAAAATGCTGAATATGCGACAAAGGCGTTGGGTTGAACTGTTGAACGATTACGACTGTGAGATTCGTTATCACCTAGGCAAAGCAAATGTTGTAGCTGATGCTTTAAGTCGCAAGGAACGAGTAAAGCCTTTACTTGTGAAAGCGTTAGGTATGACTATTCAAACCAGTCTAATTCCTCTAATCAAAGACGCTCAGCAACAAGCTTTACAAGCAACAAACTATTCTGCTGAGGGACTGAGAGGATTAGATAAGAAACTTGATACCAAAGACGATGGACTATTGTATTTCAAAAACCGAATGTGGATTCCTTTATTCGGTAACTCTCGAACAATTATCTTTTATGAGGCGCACAAATCCAGGTATTCTATTCATCCAGGTGCTGATAAAATGTATAAAGATCTTAAAGACTTTTACTGGTGGCCTGGAATGAAGAAACACATAGCTGAATACGTGGATCGATGTTTAACATGTCTCAAAGTTAAGGCTGAACATCAACGACCTTCTGGGTTATTACAACAACCTGAGATTCCCATGTGGAAATGGGATCAGATATCTATGGATTTCATTACTAAATTACCCAGAACCTCACGTAATCATGACTCTATATGGGTTATCATTGATCGCCTTACAAAATCTGCGCATTTCTTACCCATCCGAGAAGATTATTCTATGGATCGAATCGCTAAACTCTATGTTAATGAGATTGTGTCTCGACATGGAGTACCGATCTCTATCATTTCTGACAGAGATAGTCGATTTATGTCTCGATTTTGGCAAACTCTCCAGAATGCTCTGGGCATGCAAATCAATATGAGCACAGCTTATCATCCACAAACTGACGGGCAGACTGAACGAACAAATCAAACTCTTGAAGACATGCTTAGAAGCTGTGTGATTGATTTTGGAGGTAGCTGGGATATTCATCTTCCACTTGTCGAATTCTCATACAATAACAGCTACCATACCAGTATTCAATGCGCTCCATTCGAAGCACTTTATGGACGTAAGTGTAGATCACCTATCTGTTGGTCAGAGGTAGGTGAAAGTCAAATCATACGCCCAGAATTCATTCAGGAAACAACTGATAAGATCGCACTCATTCAGGAACGAATCAAAGCTGCTCGCAATCGTCAAAAGAGTTATGCTGATAATCGCCGTAGACCACTCGAATTTCAAGTAGATGATCGGGTAATGTTGAAAGTGTCACCTTGGAAAGGCATTTTCAGATTCGGGAAGAGAGGTAAACTTTCACCAAGATTTGTAGGACCATTTAAAATTCTTGAACGAATTGGATCAGTAACCTATAGACTTGAGTTACCTATTGAACTTAGCAACATTCACGATGTTTTTCATGTATCCAATCTGAAAAAGTGCTTAATTGATGAATCATTGATCGTACCTCTAGAAGAGATTCATATTGATGAAAAATTTCAGTTCAGTGAAGAACCAGTAGAGGTAATGGATCGAGAAATGAAAGTGCTAAAACGTAGTCGCATACCAATAGTTAAAGTATGATGGAACTCGCAACGTGGACCTGAGTATACGTGGGAACGTGAAGATCAAATGAAAGCAAAGTACCCACATCTATTTTCATAAACTACTGTTATCAAGCAAGTCTTCACTAAATTTCGGGACGAAATTTTCTAACAGGAGGAGAATGTGACGATTGCGTACGAAAAATTCGGCATTTATGACGTGAGCACATTTGGTCGTGCTTGAAATCCACGAGGATTTAACAATTTTAATCATTACAAGTTGATAGTATGCGAGAAATGATGAACGTGGACGAAAACCGTGCGCAAAACGGAGTTCGTATGCTCCCGGAATCGCGAAACGAAGTTTAAAATCAAAAATTGGACGAAAACACGTGGGGCGGTACGCCCCGGGCCATGCACCCAGTTGGGGCGATGCGCCCGGGGTCATATGTCGGCAAAACTGCTTAAATTCGAGTAGATGGCTTCCAGAAGTTGATTATTTCTTCTGCTTCGACCATAAGCGACCTCCAGACGAAAAACCTTCAATCTAACACCTCCAATCTTCATTTCAAAGGCTCTTGAACATCCAGATCATCCCAGGGATCATATATAAAAGTCCTGATCACTTTTTTAACCGCAGAAATTCGTCAGATCAGGTAACGGTTCGTTTTAACCTTCTAGTTTGATTTTGATTGATTAGATATTGATTTTGAACGTAATGAGATAGTTAGGATTGTTGATTATTGCCTAGATGATGGCTAGGATTGATTATAAATGAAGAACACGAAGTTTTAACGGTTAAATCCTTGTTTTGATCCGTTGTAATGCCCGGTTTTCATAAAACCATACCCATGATTATAATGGTTTAATCCATTTGATTATAACAATGTAGGTGATTAGTTGGATTAATCCTTGAAATGCAAGGTTAAATCCAAGTGTTTCAAACTAATCACAACCATTAACATACTCATTGGAATGATTATCTGATGTTTACGATAACAGTCAGATTAGTATGTTAAGCATGGTTATTACACCTATCCTGATGATACATTGTGATATTTCATGATAATTGGGTAATCAATAACAAGGATTGATCATTCCTAAGCCATTAAATTATCTAGAAACTGTTACAGTATCATAATCAACAACATTAACTATTTGGTTAATCCGAGATCATTTTGATTAATCAAGAGTGTCATCAACCTTGTAATAGGAACTTAATGCAGTGTAGGTTCCTACATTATCATATATTGTATGATATAACCTTAAATTAATTAATTACATAATTAATATCGAGTTGATGATTTACTAAGCAATGTCTTTGACATTGAACGTTCAGAAAGATCTAATCAGTAAACTAGAACATAAATAACTCATTAAATATAACTAATGCAGAATCATCTCTGTACTACCAATTTGGTGATACTCTGCTATACCTATATATCATCAGGTGAGTTTCGTACAACCCCTTTTCTTTTTAATACTTTATAAACATCGGGGTAACTCAGTAAACTGTTGTCTGAACATATGATATGCATCAATGATATCTGTGTGATTTCATGTGATTTTCGTGGGATTTCATGGGATTTTGCCTGTTGAACTGAACTCTATCATGGAACTGAAAATCCTCATTCTTGAACTGTATCTAGTGAACCCATGTGTGGCCGAACAGAAAACATTGATAGTACTATTGGTTGACACCCCATTCGCTGGGAGGATTGCATCTCCCCTTGTGTGAATGTTTGTTATCTGTTTCCTGAACTTCTTAATGGTATGATAGACATTAAGACAATGAGGCACTAAGATATGTACTGACGGGTAATATCTTGAGAACAGAACTAGACGTCCGAAAGGAACTAGATACGGGTCCCATGGTTATCCGGAACTGAACTTTTGAGAACATGCTTATCATATCATATTGTTTTAAATTGAACTGTCGAACTCACCAGCTTTGTGCTGACGTTTTCAAATCAAACATTTTTGCAGGTAGACCATGACTCCCGAGGAGAATGCACTTCACAAACTTGTAGTTAAATAAGTTAACATTGTAATGTAAATTGTAATAACGAACCCTGTAATGTATTTATTTTAAGTTAATCTGTGTACTTGTGATATCGGATCAAGTAAGTCACCCCTCACCTCGGAGACATCACCACTATGCTTCCGCAACCGGTTCAGTGACATCAGGCTAGACACGAAGTGACGAGGGGTGGGGGTGTGACAGCATGTGCCTTTATGCATTTTCCCACAATGTTTGCACATCTCAAAAACAATATTCTTGTTGTTTCTCTCTTTGTTTGGTGGTTGATACACCTGCATTTGGGTATGATGGTTAGGATTGCGATTTGATTTGGTTTTCTTATTTTCAGAAGAGATATAACTATCATCATCACAAACTCTCTTTCGATCTTCCCTAGTTGGAACCATCTTCTCAGCCAACTCTAGTGTCTGAACCGCATCAGCAACCTTGGTAATGTTACTAAATTTACTCATCACAATTAACTTTCTAAACTTTTCACACACTGCCCACTTAATTTTGTTAGCTTGAACTTGCTGACTACCTGCAGCCTCTCCTAGAAAACTACCCAATCGTGTGAATCGAGCCATGAATTCCCTCATCGATTCATCATCCTTTTGCGCAATCGTAGCGCATTCCCGATAATACTTTTCTGGATGTGAAGTTGAGATTTACGGACGATAGAATACTTCTTTAAACTCATCCCAAGTCAACGTAGCTGCATATGAATCCCCTCCATGAGCATGCTTGATTCCCCTCCACCAAGATTGTGCATCATCTTCGAGCTTATAAGCTGCTAATCTTACTTTAAATTGTTCCTCAACTCCAAGAACTTCAAAAATCTTCTCAACATGCATTATCCAATTACAAGCATCCATAGGATCAGGTGCAGAAGTAAAAGATTGTGGCTTTTTTTTTGAAACCTTTATAGCCAAACATGAATTCCAGATGTGTTGTCGGTATGAGTGTCTGGACCATATGGTGGAGGATCAGGAATAGGAGGAGGTGGATACAACGAAGGAGGTGGCGGTAGTGGAAAGTTTCTCGTAGGATTCAACATGTCCACAATTGTTTCCATTATATTTGGAAGTTGTTTATTAAAAACTCGATTGATTGCGGCTGTAATCGCGGCTGTGATCGCAGGGTTTGGTTGCGTGTTCTCAGACGACATCTAAAACATGTTACGTAATTTAGGAAATAGTGTTGACTTATCAAAAATTTTGAATGCTAACCCGATGTCTACCCATTAATCTCACATGTTTTATTGGTTTATGTTTTTCTACAGGAAAGAGCCTTATCTTTGATACCATAACTATAACAACCCAACCCGAATAGGGCTGACGTATCACTATTACAGATTTCAGAACAAAGTATATTCCATATTTAATGAATTTAACCATAAATAAATGCATAATTTACTAGATAAATATATAAAAACTAATTCCATATTTATTATACTGATCTATCTAAACTTTTTAATATTTAAATCATCTTTATCTTCTCTTCACACATACCATGAATCCCGTGAGTACTTGTTGAAAATAAAGAAAACCACCAAAACGAAATACGGCTGTGCCAAAAATTGCTCAGTAACGGAAGAACAATAGTAATGATGAGAAATCTAAAAAAATGATTACAAAAGCGACAAAAGATAGTGGTGGCAAAGAAAACAGAAGCATTTCAACTATGATAACGAATGTCAGAACGAACTAACCATACGATTAACAAATTTCATTCTCACCATTTGTTATTCTCAATTGATATTCCCACATGTTCTCATCCCACAATTGTTATATATAGAAATAGTGTTTTGTAGGGTATGTACTACCATAACATAAGTGATGGTAAACCATTTATGTTTTAAAGATATAGATTTTATTAAATCTTAACCTTTTAATTGTACTCTCATATGTAAAGTTTACTGTTATTCACTTCTAATTTAGAAGTGACAGTCAACTCATTTTATGTATTCACCCAATTGATGAATAGAGCATAAATGGGACCACATTGTGGTCAACACCAAGTCAAACCACAATGTCTCCAATTTATCCCTGCCCATTTGTAATCACTTGACTTCACAACGATCTGCCACCAGCTTATGACATGAGTTAGGTCAGTCACTCAGTCTGCCAGTCTACAAAATCGAGGTGGTAAATTATTAGTAGTTTCTGTTGATTAATATCATCCATGTGGCCGTTTACCAAACCTGACTGTTGCCGCCCAGTTACCAGTCATACGATATCGACCAAATGTTATTGATAATACGCATAACGTACCGACCTCACTCGTCGGAAGTTTGTCAAACTTATGGTACCATTACGTTACCACCGGCTTAGCCTCTGCTACATAATGGTAAACGATATAATAAGGGACTTAATGCTCGTCAATCTCAATAAACACATGAATACGGTGATATAATACAATCAGGCTTACTAGTAATCAAATGTAATGTTATGTTGTCCTCTCATTGTTATATGTAATTTATCTCATTGTTATAAACCAATGTTATCATCACAATGTGATATGTACTTGTCATCTCAAATGCAATGTTATCTCAATAATGTTTAATGATATCATGAAATTATATTATCATGATATCATCTTTGATATCTCCAAGTAATTGTTATCAACACTTGAATATCCCCATATGTTATAATGTGGGGCCTCGATTCCGGGTACCTCATAGAGGTTGGTTTTCATCATAACACATAGCTCTTAAACCAAAAACCTTCATAAATATGCAGCGGAATTTAAAACATTGTCAAATACAAAATATACTGAAATATATTTTCTGAAAACATTTAACCTGACATACATGCTAAAATGTCAGCTTACACTGGTGAGTTCTAGTTTTATAAATCATCATAAACGTTTTAGTGAGTAAAACATCATTTACATGAAAACATCATCTCATACACATATATCATAGCACATAACCATTGTCATCATCATCATCATCATCATCATAGCCACTGTCATGAGCATGAGCAATGGGTTTATGCCGGCACAAGGCTCCGTGTTTATAGTCCGATCAACTCTTACCATGTTTATAGCCCGATCGGCTCCGTGTATATAGCCCGATCGGCTCCGTGTTCATAGTCTGGTCGACTCCATGTTTATAAACCGATCAGCTCCATGTTTATAGCCCCATCGGCACTCATGTTTATAGTCTGATCGACTCTCATGTTTATAGTTCAGTCGACTCCATGTTTATAGCCCAATCCGCTTCGTGTTTATATTCCGATCGACTTTCATGTTTATAGTCCGGTCGACTCCTATGTTTATAGTCCGATCAAATCCGTGTTTATAGCCCGATGGGCTGTACATACCCTGTTATAGTCAGGTTGACTTTCATACTCACCCATTGCAAGTACTGGGGCATCATTCATACATATCCCATATCAAGTATGGGATTATCGTCCATTCATCATACATGATATACTAGCATCATATCCTCATTCACTATAATCATCATGCATTTCATGCTAGCATCATAACATCATTTATCCTAGTCATCTTGGCATCATAAACATGTCAGGCTAGCATCAATTCATCGTATCAATTTCCTAATAACATAGGAATCATGATACTACGTTATGCTAGTATCATATCATCGTATCATAACAGCATGGCATCACATACATGTCACACTAGTATCTATTCATCGTATCATACATCATGGCCTCATAAACATGTAATGTTAGAATTCATCATATCATACATCCAAGTTATGCTAGTTCCCCCTAATAATCCAAGTTCTCGAAACTGTTAGTATTCGAAACCCTTGAAGTTCATGAAGTACTCTTGTACACGAAATCCATGAGTTCACGAAATACCTGAGTACTCGAAGCAGTGTACACGAATTCTCAGTTCTCGAAAATAGGTTCTCGAATCATATACTCGAAGGGGTTCGGATACTGTATTTCGAGTACATTTTCGGGTACTCATATTTTCATCATAAACTTCTCAGAAATCTATATAAGACTTTGGGGAGCTAGTTCTGGGTTCCATACGTTGTTAACAACACGTTTGAACCACAGAGTTTCGAACTTTATGTCACACCCCGAGCCGGCGGGCTGGATCGACTTTCCCGTCGGGCGGAAGGATCTCAGGGCGCAATATCGTGTGATAATCGAAATGATCAGATTGTTTTCATGGAACATGATGTATAATGAGAAATGCTAAATGACATTGACATAGAATTACAAAGTTAAATTACGCAATCCATGTTCATAGTTTAAGTAAGTAAATCTACCCAAAAAGAATCATGAAGTTTATATCTTGTATCTACACAAGATTTATTAAAGATGATTCACCAATTTGTCATCCAAATATGCACAACACAAAAGTAAGCTATTGGTCCACTATAAAGTCCAACTAGGTTATGTCCTAATGTCTGGCGACTAAACCTGTTCGTCACTTGAGAAAACATGCATTTAAAAAAAAGTCAACACTAGGTTGGTGAGTTCATAAGTTTAAGTAATTGAAAACACTTGTATTTGTCATTCACAAGTCATAGTGTCACATACAAGTCTTGTTGATATTGTCTTATCTTGTCTCACAACCATGCCCTCTTCATAGTTACCCTTACAAATAGTGTACCATTCAAATCAAGCATGTTTATATATAGGGCATACGTATCACGAATGAAGCTGCCAGCCCACAACACACTTGACTGAACTCAATACCACTTGTAATGCAACTATGGATACCCATGTTCATCTCACATGTGTTTGTCTCATTTGATATCCAACATGTTAATCCCATGTGATGTGATCTCATCCCACAGTGTTATATGCATAAAATAAGAGTGTTTGAAGGGAATATATGACCATAACCTGAGTTATGGTAATCCCTTATTGTTTTAAGGAAAATAGATTAATTTAATGTTATCCTTATTAATTTTCTCTCAATTGTAGAATTAACTATAATTCACTTCCAATAATAGGAGTGACAGTTTATTCATTGATATTGTTCACAATCTTGAATGTATAGAGCCTAATTGGGATCCATTGTGGTCCTCACGTAATCAGACCACAATGCATCCAATTTACCTCTATCCCATTTGTAATCTCAGTGCCTTCAACGAAACTATTACCAGTATTATGACATGAGAGAAAATCAATTCCTCAGTCTACCAGTTAATAGAATCGAAGGAATAGTTACAGTCAGTGTCTGAAGATTAATATCACCATGTGTCATTTACCAAACCTGACTGATGCATCCCTGTTACTAGTGCCGGCCAATGAATATGTTACGATTAATGTACCGACCTCAATCGCCGGCGGTTTGTCAAACCTATGGTACCACTATGCTATCGTCGGTTTAGTCGCACTAAATCAATGGTAAACGATTTTGTTAGAGACTTATGACTGAACTTTTACACATGAACACATGATTGTTGTGATATAATACAAACAGTCTTAATAGTAATTAGTTGTTGTTATGTGTTCTCCCATTGTCATCATCTCAGTGTCATCAGTTCTTAGTGTTATGTATTCTCGTAGTCTTTAACAAAGTGTTATAAGAACTTGTCTTATTACACGATGTTAGTATATGTGGTGAATGATATCATCATCATGAAATTATATTATCATGATTATCATTCTTTTTATCACTTGTAATTGTCTCATGTTTTCTCATTGTAAATAGCAAAACGTCATATGATCAAGTCTTATTTCTCTTAGTTATCTAAATGTTTGGATGAATTCATGAAATTATGTTATCATGAAACATCCTTGATTTGTCACTGTTGTTAATGCACACACAAGCATACACATTGGTCTTAATAAAAGTGTGATCTTTATTATCTAAATCCCATTATGTTTTAATAATGTACTAACACTTTTAATGATTTAAAAGAGTTAGCATGTTTCTTAACCCCGCATTTAAAATCAAAAGATTAGAAAAGGGGCATATGAACTTACCTTGATGTTGAAGTGGTTGGCTAATAATTCAAGAAATGCACTCACTCTTTGATGTTGTGATGATGTTGTATTCAAACCTGTGTTGAATTCAATGTTGTTTGTAACTTATAAATACGAGTTATCAGTTCGTAGGTTGACCCTAAAGTTGGTTAACTTTTATAAGTCTTTGTTGTAATCCCTAGGGTTTACTTCAAAAACATAATAAATGTAATGTGATTAAATTATAATAAAGCAAAGTTTGGGGAATTTATTTATTTTCAAAACACAAAGTTATATGACAATTATAGAAACTACTACATATATGTATATATAATGATTTCACAAAATCGTAAAAAGGTTATGAATATTTAAACATGAATACACATATCAAATATTTTTAGATATGATATAAATTAATAATTCTTATGTTAAGATTAGTAAGATGTTAAGCTTTAACATAAATAAATAAATGAATAAATGATAACAATAATAGTAGTAATAATAACAAAAATCAATAAATAAATAAAAAAATATATAAATCATTGCAAATAAATGAAAATTTTTATAAACTTTTATTTTAGTTGCAACAAGAAATAATGTAAAAGACAATTTACTTAGTTATAAAACATAAATTATAAAAACTAATAAAATGGTTTATAAAATGTTGAGATAAAGAAATCATTTAAATTAAGAGATCAATTTTGCCAAATTAGAAGCTAAATTTAAGCTTTAAAAGAATTAAAAGGATGGAATACCAATAAAATAAAACATGAGGTACTAAATTTGTAAAAAGCCAGTTCCTATTTCCCTTCTACCCATTTCCCTTAACTAGTATCCCCTTGACCCGTTTTCGACCCATCTCCTACCTGTCGCTCAATCCCGCTCAATCACAGCCTAATGACAGCTCGAAATCGATCGGTATGGAAAGGATTGCACACGCTAACAGCTTGCAATCCTCATTATTTCGAAATCAATCCCATTAACTTGTAATTTCGTTACAAAAATAACACAATCAATTGATAATTCAAACTCAATAAAATCCTTTATAAAAACCCAATCAAAACCTATCATTCGTATCCCTTCATTCCAACGAAACTATCTGGGCTAAAAACAAGAACGTACATCAAGCTATGATCGCGATTTGGACATAGGAACGACCGACTCTCTACGCAACTCGAAACCATATCAAACGAAAACCAATCCAGGCAATCCATATCTCATTAGAACCGTAGAATCATGGGGATCAAAAGCCTTATGATTTTGATCCCTCACAAACATCAATCGAACGTATTGAATATTCGAATTGGATTAGGGTTCTTGAGATTTAGAATCCATTTTTAAGATTGCTTATCTATTATTTGAATCCTATTTGTTCAAACAAAAGATAAGTTAGCCCACTCGTTGGGCGCCCCACATACATGTCTAGGGTCGGGTGTTCGAACCCTACTCGAAGCCCCCAAACCGGTTTTAACCCTTTTTAACACATTTTAATTACATTTTTTTATAAAAAAAATTTGAAAAGTTTTTATAAATTGAAAATCTTTTTATAACAGTTTATTTCTTTTATAAAAATAGTTTTAAATATTTTAATCAAGATAAACCATTAAGCAATACATAAAACTTTATAAATCATTTATAAAAACATAACCTTTAAATTTTTACAATTTTTTACAATATTTTTAATAAACTATAATAAACTTTAATTTTTCTACACAAACTTATTTAAAACAAATATAACTTTTAAATTAGTAGCCTTATAAAAATCATTTTTAAAACAATATAATTTTATTTTGTTAACAAACACTATATTTATTAAAACATTATATCTATTGAAATTAACTAGCCGAAGATACTGTAAAAAGATGAGTGTAACATCACTGTATTTCTGGTCATCAGTACATCCGTACGATTGTACTGTTACGACCTGAGATTTGTAATTATTAATGATGATGGATTATTTGATGATTATCTCTGTCATTGGTATACATATTTAGAATATAATATTATACGCGTAAACCATGGGAAGTTTAGTTGTAATCCAACTAAACAGGACCAGAGAGTTTATCGCAGATGAAAACACAGATAATGGTTTACTGGTTTGAAATGGAAAGGACATTGAAGTTTGTTACTGGTTGGTTGCTAAACATAGTCAAGGACACATGGTCATGGTTTATCGAAATAGCGGTGGGACGGTGGCTGGGGCAGTTGCGACTGACCCCTACATATGCCCTATACATATGCATATTTCGGTTTATCACGGATGTATCAGTGATTTGGTTTAGTGGGTTTTGGATTGGGATTGATAATATTTAAGATAATAAAATAATAAAAGTTTAATTGGAAATGGATACACGGTGGTGAGGTTACGAATATAATTTAAACGCGAATATTAATTCAGAGATATTAACTTGATAATGTATTCGCGTGGGTGACGATTCACACGAATATAATTATTAAGAATAATATTCTGAAACGATATTCCATAAATTGTAAATCAAATCGAAATACGATACAAGCGTTGGATTCGCAAAGGTGACGATCTTTACGAATATGTACGTAAGTAAAGTGTTTCGACGAGATAATTAAATAATATCTAACGATATTAAAAATAAGAAAATGGATTTAATAATGTTTATTAGGAATCACGATCTAAAATAAATCCGAACAAATAGTCTTAATTAAACAAATTAATTAATGAAATAAAAATGAATCGCTTTTACGAAATAATCTAATTAAAAGTGTTTTATTTCTTTGAAACGTAATTATTTAAACGGGTTTTAATTTAAATAAGCTTTACGCTAAAAACCGAACATTTAACTAAGTTTATCGCGATAAAAATGAGGTCGAACACACGGGGACTACGCGGGTTACTAAAGAAGAAGAAGTCATCTTCTTCTTCATTTTACACACACTCTTTCTCTCTCTAGTTCACCAAAAACGCACACACACACTCTCTCTCTAACTTCTCACTACGATATCTCTCCCGTTTCTTGGCGGATTCGCGTGATTCTTGGCCCTAAACGACCACAAGACCAATGGGAACAAGAAAGTACAAGAAAATCCCACGCTTGATCAAAAATTCGAGGTAAATCTCGAGCTTCTTTCTGTTTTTACACTTAATCATACAATAACCATCATCATTATCATTGTGAACGACTTTATGGTTTTAAAAACCCTAAAACGAGATTATAGGATCATGTAGAAGCTATGTATGGTCGTGAATCAGCAGGGGCTTGAAGATGATGATGATGGAATAGCAGGTTCGCATCCCAGCTGGGGGCCGAACCCTGCAATCGCATCTGCCGAACCCTTTTTATTTTTAGAGGTGGCCGAACCCTAACCCTAACCCAGCAGCACCTACTGCCTCACGAACCTCTTTGGGGACCGAACCCAGATCATCACAAACCAGTGAGGTTCGCTTAGGGTTGCCGAACCTTTTTACTTTAGCCACGAACCATCAAGTCACTGCCGAACCTTACTAGTCTCACGAACCATGGGGCGAACCTGGTGCATGAAGATCCACGAACCTTGCCATGCAGCCCTAGCAGCCGAACCCTCTCATGCCCCGAACCCAGCCCCCACGAACCTTTGGTCTGAACCCTCATTTAGCCGAACCTAGCACATTAAAACCGGTTAGAGGGCAGCGAACCTTGGCCCACAATCCTTTATATTGGCCGAACCCATGGCTAGACGAATTGTTGGGCTTGTAAACCTAAAAACTATTGTGTAACCGAAACTGGGTCTTTTGAATTAAGGAAAAGGCTACATAAACTTATACAAATCGTGATAAGCAAAGAGAGTTGGAGTTAAACACACTCATGCATGCATGGCTATCTTAGATCACCACTTTTATAGTATATATATATATACATAAACCCTAAATTATAAATTAATACGGTTTGAATCTTTTGTGGGAGTGACTTGGAAATGATTTCACTAAACCTAAAGTGGATTTTAAAAATCTAGGTAAGGATGGTGGGATTAGGTAATCATGCACGTATGTGTGAAGGTGTGTATGAGTAAAAATAGTATTTCTCTTAGTTTACTTATTTATGAGAAGTGAACCTATGAGATCATAAGTAATTGTCAACCGTATATAATTGAAACTAACAAGTTTGAATTATAAATTAAAGATGACTAATTATAATTTATTAGTTGAATCATATAACTTAGGTGAAGCAAACTAAGTTAATGACACGATTAATATTAAAAGGAGACATGTAGGGATAATTAATTGAAATGAAAAGCAGCTGCTTATGAACCCGAAAACACGATAATTACAGGTGATTGAGTTGTTGTTGATTTCTCTTATGCGAGCGCGCATACTACAAGAATACTGAATTTAAGGACTCAGGTGAGTTCTCATAACCTCCCTTTCTTTTAAACTATTTTTGTTTTGAAACTCGGAGGTGAAGCATGTATACCAATTTACATATTGACTTGATAACACAGGGATGACACTTATTTACTTGTATGAGATACATAGTTATGGATTGTCATATTCCATGAGTTGTTACTAATGACCTTGGTCATCTGTAATGACTGCATGTATTGTCACTATTCCATGAGTTGAAGCTAATGACATTGTGTCATTCGCGACGACTCCATGTATTGTCACGTGGATGTTTCCACACCTCCGTGTATTCGTTGTGGTTGACTTCGGTCTTTCTCAGTGTTTGCATGTATTGTCACGTGGATGTTTCCACAACTCCGTGTGTCATTGTCATTGACCTCGGTCATATACAATGATACATGTATGGTCACTTATATTAATTGGGAATATTGATGGATTATGATTGGTTGATTGGATATATGATTGATTATCTATGATTTATTAATATATGTGATTATGTGTTTGAATTATGTGTTGGGATTGTGTTATTTGAATATTGTGTTGAATGATCTCACAGATGCTCATACGGATGTTTTCAAGAAAATATAAACTCTTCAAAACTCTTTGTAAAATATTTTAAATATAAAACTTATGATTACTCACCAACTACTTTGTAGTTGACACTTGATTTTTACATGTTTCAGGTAATGAAGCTAGGTAGGTTGAGGAAGATGAACTCACACTTTTGGACATCATCATATAGGATCTTGGACTTAGCTAAATAACTGAAATTCTGGCGATTAGAATTTAGTTAGATAGCTAAATCTCTTTTGTAATTGATGTAACTATTTCATGATGAACATGATTTTTGTGTAATTAATTTGGTTGATTGAATGATATATGATGATTTGATTTAGATGCCCACGAGCTTTTGAACAATCTATACATCCCTCGTGGCATCCCGACGTTTCCGCCATCAGTCGGGGTATTACAGATTGGTATCAGAGCCTGGGTTATAGGTTACTAGAAATGGTTGACCTAGTCTATAACCGTAGGATACCCTAGTATGAGGTTACTTTATACACTAGTTAGTATATTCAGGATTTCATGCTTATGTGTTTATTACATGTTAACCGAACTCCTGTTATACATCTGAATTATATATGCTGATTACTATTTGTTTGCTATTTGTGCCCTAATGACTCGATAAGGACATACTCGTGGTGTACTGTAAAGGTGGTGGGACGGTGGGTTGGGCGGTTGCGACCTACCCTTATCATATGCCCTATACATATTCCATTTACAGTACATCGGGTGGATGTCAGTATTAAGGAATAAGGGAACTACCCGTTTGGGAAATTATCTGCTTAAGAAATTAACTGCTTAGGAATTACCTGCTCTACGAATTATTTGATAGGTCTTCTGATCTCCAGACAAGGACACACTCGTAGTATACTACAAAGGTGGTGGGATGTTGGCAGGGGCAGTTGCGACTGACCCCTACATATGCCCTATACATATACCATTTGTAGTATATTGGGGGTCTGTCAGTGTCAGGAACTTAGGATATTACTAGGAAATGTTGTAAAGTTGAGTTTGATGGGAAATTGGGTGATGGTATGTTTGTTGGGTTGGTTTGGATTGACTCATAGATGACCACACTTAATGAACACTTATAAAATCACTTGTGAACACACTTATTGAACACGTAGGGTGCATAGGATTAACGAATGATATGAACGATTAGTGATGGAATATGGACTTGGGTGATGATATAGACACTTGTAAAGATATTGTCACACCCCGTGCGCCGCGTGCGGAATCCACGGCGCGGTGACGTATGAATAGTTGAATCATGCACAAGTATTGAATAAGAACAACCACAATGGATTACTAAGTTTCATAATGTTTAGACAATTGTTTAGTTACAGACAATCTATCTACCAAAAGAATGACAACTACAGACCCAAAATATAGTTTACAAAATAAGACTTCAAACAAGACAATTAAACATTCAGGATTTTAGTGTGTTTCTAAATCCATCCTAGCATGTTTCTTCATCTTGTTCTATCTTAAACGGTCTCCTTAGTTGTCCCTTAGAATGTCTTAAACCTGATTACCTGAAACACATGAAAAGTAACTGTCAACTACAAAAGTAGTTGGTGAGAACAATAGGTTTAACATTTGTAAACATGAATTTGCAGTGTAAGGCATATGTTTAAAGCAATAAATGAATTACATGGATGAGCTGCAACCCAAACTAACATCAAGTCTGTCAAACGAGTGTAAACAGTCCAAAGACTGTTTGCGCAAAAGCCAACATATAATCAAGTCCCAAACTACGTTTGGAGTCAGAAAATTAGTCAGCAACATTGATAAAACCATAACTAACCAAAACCTGCGGTTAGCTTTTAAAACAAATTTAAAAGCTAACTCCAGAAATTGGTCTGCCCAAATGTGTCCGCTTTCCCTTGTTGTGATCACCCAGTACTAATGCTAATGAATATGTAACTTGATGTGTTTATAAGTTTGTTCACAACAGTGGACACCATGCTTTTGAACTTTGCTTTAAAAACCAATGATTTGATGCCTTATTTGATAGCATGATTTGAAACCTTGTTGAATACCATGATTCGAATCCTTTGTTTGAAATCACCATGAAAACCATTGTTTGAATATCTTGTTTTGAAACCCTTGATTGAGTACATAAGATAGTGTCCTTGTATAATAACAAGGTTTATAAAAGATCATTTACGAAAACATAAGCTTATAGTAAAAGAGTTTATAAATCACATTATTTAAAAGTGTTAGTCATTTATAAAACTATTTGAGTAAAACTAATATAAAATAATTCAATAAAACTTTATAAAACCTTTTTAATAAAAAGTGTTTAACATTTGATAAAATCCTTTGAAACAGTTGAATAGTCTGATGAATTTATACCATGAACCTGTGATGTTTGTAGAATAACATACATTTTGTTTAATGAATTACCAAAGTAAGGAATATATTTGATCACGTGTTCCACCCCAAAACAGTTGGAAAACAGTAAAAGAGGGGCTAATGTTCTCAGCGGTCTGCAGTAGACTCTGAACTATAACAAATAGCAAGTAGCAAACATGACTTCTAACTGATTCCTATATCATTGTAATCATACATAAGATATAAGATTTATAATTGTATAGACTTTGATTCATTGATTGACTTGTGTTAACTTGAAAGCCATGATTTTTTCACTTGTTTGATAATTGATAAATGAAAACAATGTGTCATAATATTTTATGTACAACTTGTATGCATAATTGACAAGTGTTGATGATATTTGATAACCATTGGTTAATATGCAAATGTATAGATATGATCAAGTGTTCTAGACCCTTGTAATTAAGAATTGATCTTGTTATTCGTTTGAGTTATACTTAGCCCATCCAAGATCAATTCATAGTTACCTTACATTGTGGCCCACACAATGGGCCTTGAGTCCATGAAACTAAGATGGCTTAATCAAAAGTCATAGGCCATTTAGCTTAATAATGGGCCACTTGGATGTGGTGTTGGGCCAACAACATGTCCATAGGCCTTGTAAAACGCCAAGGATAGTATTGAGCCAATTAGGATCATAGTGGGCCGAATGGGATCGGATTGGGCCTAAAGGAATTTGGTTGGGCCTAACAATGTGTACGTGAGCCATGTAATTTTCCAAGGCAATATTGGACTAATTAAGGATCAAAATGGGCCGACCTAACTCCCTTGGGCTTGGTTTAACCTATGGGGCCGATTACTAGTGGAGTTGGGCCGCATGAAATTGAATTGGGCCGAAAGGGTTATGGGCTGCCAACTTGGGCAGCGAACCTTTGAGGTTGAAGAGTCTAGGTTCGCCGGTTATAAGACACCACCAAGGTTCGGCCAGAAATGCAACAAGGTTCGGCTCTCTTAGGGAAATAAGGTTCGTCTTCCCATGGTTCGGCTAAGTGGGTTGCGAACCATGCAAGGTTCGTGGTCATGAAGTCCTAGCAAGGTTCGGCTGCATGGAGATTGGATAAAGGTTCGTTGCTAAATGGTTCGTGGTCCTTGAGTGTTAAAGGTTCGCAAGGGTTCGTGAAGTCCTACTGCATGAGGGTTCGTCACCATGCAAAGTTAGTGAAGACCTCTAAGGTTCGGCTGGTAACTCAACGAACCATGCAAGGGTTCGGCCATGTGATGGACAGCAAATAGGTTCATTGAGGAAAGCTCATGAGCAGCCAGGTTCGTCAGATGATCAACAGGTTCGCTCGATGGGGACAAGGGTTCGCACGTACCTGCAACTTCATCATCAATTCTTTTAATGTTGTTGACTCTAGTCTTCGATACTCATCAGTGTTACAGAATGTTTTCGAGTGTACAAGGGTCGTGGAGGTGGCTAGAACCGGTTAAAGCTCAAGTTCGAATAACAACACCAAAAACCCTAAATTTCGTGATCTTTCAAGACTCATACCTCGTTTTTGTCCGGTTAAGACTTCAGATATGGTGTACTTCCTCGTAGTACTCGTCAAGAGCTACGCGTGGTCACCAAAAACACCGAAATCCGTTGAGAAATGAGCAAGTTACGAGCGTTTGAAGTTCGGTTTTCTAGAGAGAGAGGGAGTGGACGAATTTTGTAGAGAGAGAAGGGGTTGTTGGTGAAATAAATGAGAAAATAGCCATCTTCATGGCTTTTATAGTCCCACCAAAGTCAATCACACAAGAACGAAGCATGTCTTCGAGTGTTTGGATAGTCCTTTGGCTTTGACCGTCGGTTTGGGGATGATACGCCGTGCTAAGATTAACACGAGTTCCCAAAGCCTTTTGCAATGATTGCCAAAAGCAAGAAGTGAAACGACTATCACGATCAGATATGATTGATGTTGGAGTACCATGACGCGCAATGATTTCGTTGATGTACAATGTGGCTAACTTCTCCATTTTGTAATCCTCACGAATCGGGAGAAAGTGAGCAGATTTGGTGAGTCGATCAACGATCACCCAAAACGAATCGTAACCTCGCGGAGTTCTAGGCAACTTAGTTATGAAATCCATGGAAATTTGTTCCCATTTCCACTGAGGAATTTCAGGTTGTTGCAGAAGTCCCGAAGGTTTTTGATGTTCTGCTTTGACTTTGGAACATGTAAGACATTTTCCCACATACAGTGCTATGTCTTTCTTCATTCCTGGCCACCAGTAAGATGCTCGCAAGTCTTGGTACATCCTATCTGCTCCAGGATGAACTGAGTATCGCGACTTATGAGCCTCATCACAGATGAGTGTGCGCAATTCTTCTGACTTTGGAATCCAAATGCGGCCGTTGAGATATAACACCCCGTCAGATCGAGGTTCCAGTTTCTTCTCAATTCCGCAGTCTAAGTCTGCCTTAAGCTGATTGTCTGTTACTACTTGTTGTTGTGTAATACGAATCAAATCCTTCAAGTTTGGCTGTGTGTTGATCTCCATGGCTCTGACACGAATTGGTTTGACTGGTTCCTTACGACTAAGAGCATCCGCTACCACATTGGCTTTACCCGGATGGTAACGAATCTCATAGTCATAATCAGTTAGAAGCTCAACCCAACGCCGTTGTCTCATGTTGAGTTCTTTCTGATTAAGGATGTGTTGCAGGCTCTTGTGGTCTGTATAGATGACACATTTAGTACCATACAGGTAGTGTCTCCAAATCTTCAATGCAAAGACCACAGCCCCTAACTCAAGGTCATGAGTAGTATAATTCTTCTCGTGAACCTTAAGTTGTCTTGAAGCATAGGCAATCACCTTGTCCCGCTGCATAAGTACACAACCGAGACCAAGGTTTGAAGCATCGCAGTAGCCAATGAAATCATCACTGCCCTCTGGAAGACTAAGGATAGGGGAGTTGCATAACTTCTGTTTAAGAAGTTGAAATGCATCTTCTTGCTTCTGTCCCCATATGAACACTTGACTTTTCTGGGTTAATGTAGTAAGTGGCAAGGCGATCTTTGAAAAGTTCGCAATGAACCTTCTGTAATAGCCTGCCAATCCCAGAAATGAACGAATCTCTGTTGGAGTAGATGGGGTAGTCCAGTTCTTAATCGCCTCAATCTTTGCTGGATCTACATGTATCCCATCTTTGTTTATGACATGTCCTAAGAAGTGTACTTCTTTTAGCCAAAATTCAAATTTTGAGAATTTAGCATAAAGTTGTTCCTCTCTTAGTAATTCTAAGACTTTCTTCAAATGATCCGCATGCTCTTGCTCTGTCTTGGAATAGATCAGTATATCATCAATAAAGACAATAACAAACTGATCTAAGTAAGGTCTGCAGACTCGATTCATCAAATCCATGAACACTGCAGGTGCATTGGTCAGCCCAAAAGGCATAACCACAAACTCGTAGTGTCGATATCGAGTCCTAAATGCAGTCTTTGGTATATCCTCATCATTCACTCGCAACTGATGATACCCGGATCGTAAATCAATCTTAGAGAAGCAAGTTGCTCCCTGTAATTGATCAAACAGATCATCGATCCTAGGTAGAGGATATCTGTTCTTGACCGTCAACTTGTTTAGCTCGCGATAATCGATACACATACGAAACGAACCGTCTTTCTTCTTGACAAAGAGAACCGGAGCTCCCCATGGAGAGAAACTCGGTCTAATGAATCCCTTGTCGAGAAGTTCTTGGAGCTGACTAGACAGTTCTTGCATCTCAGATGGTGCTAATTGATACGGTGACTTCGCCACTGGATTTGCTCCGGGGACGAGATCGATTCTAAACTCCACTTGCCGGATCGGTGGTAATCCAGGCAAGTCTTCTGGAAACACGTCAGGATAATCTCTGATAACTGGAACGTCTCCAACTGCTTTCTTTTCAGGTTTCTTCTCTACCACGTGAGCCAAGAATGCGTAGTATTTCTTTCTCAGATACTTCCTAGCCTTGATGCACGACACAATCTTCAACCGCGGCAGGGTTTCTCGCCATAAATTCTCATCGTTTCGCCAGACGGTAAAGGAATCCGAATAAGTTTCTCCGAACATAAAATTTCGGCATTGTTTTTGGATAACCAATCCATTCCTATCACAACTTCGAAGCTTCCGAGTGTCATAGGAATAAGATCGATGAGGAAAAGATGGTCGTTTAATCTTAATTCACAACCATATATTATAGAATCTACAAGTATGGTCTTACCATCAGCTACATCTACGGTATAGGGAGCAGTAAGTATAGATGGTTGTATGTTAAACAAAGAAGCAGTATGAGCAGAGATAAAGCTTTTATCAGCACCAGTATCAAATATTATAGAAACATAATGACCATTAAGGAGAAATGTACCCGTGACAACTGTTGGCTCCTCGCGTGCTTCGGCAGCTCCGATAATAAAGGCACGAGCAGTAGTAGTGTTGTTGTTGAGTTTTGGACACTGGTTTCTGAAGTGTCCCTCTGCTCCACAATTATAACAGGCCCTTCCACCTGTAGCAGTAGGAGTTGTGGCAGCAGTTGTTACAGCAGCAAGATGTGCAGATCGGCATGTAGCTGCCAAGTGTCCCATCCGCCCACACTTGAGACACTTTTTGCATGGGATAGTTGGTAGATGATGATTTTGGCACTTGGCGCAAAGTGGAAACAGACCAGCATAAGACTTTCTGACTGTTGCAGATTGTGGCATAGCAGTAATGGGTGTGGCATGAGTGGGTGTAGCTGCAGTCAGGGCTGCAAAGTTCTTGATTGTCTTTTGCTTTTTCGTCTTGTGATGTTGTTGTTCAGGCTTCTTACCTTCATCGATTTTTGCTCTCTTGTACCCCTTTCGGGTGAGCACCCCAGACTTAACGTATTCTTCGGTAAGGCTAGCTCCAAGATGAATCGCTGCCTCTAGAGTAGTGGGGTTATTCCCCATCACAGTTCCTTTGACGACTAGAGGTAAGCCTTCGATGTACTTCTCTATCCTGCGGGATAGAGGAGTAACCAGGTGTGGCACCAGAATGCACAACTCATGGAAACGAGTTGTATACCTCACGTTCTCACCACTGTCTTGCACCAGATTCCACATCTCCACCTCAAGTTTCTTCAGCTCATGTCGTGGACAAAACTTATCCACAAGTAACTTCTTGAAATCCTCCCATGGTAAAGCTAATGCGACTTCCCGTCCTCTGGTGTTCTTCTTAGAGTTCGACCAGGTGAGTGCGCCTTTGTGAAAAGCGCTCGAGGCCATTTTGACCTTCAGATTTTCAGGACAACCCGTTAAATCAAGAATATCCTCGATGCTCTCCAGCCACTGCAGTAGGCCAGTAGCTCCTTCGGTACCAGCGTACTTAGGAGGTTTAGCATCATTGAACTGCTTGAAAGTGAAGTTAGCAGTTCCAGTGTTGGTAGCATTTGAGTTATGTGCTGAATCACTAGTACTTCCCCGAAGATTCTGGGTAATATCAGTGACCATGCCCGGAATGACATCTCTCATGTGTATAGCGATGGCTCGGGCAATCTTGTTGATCTCATCGTCGTTGCCACTTGTCGAACCCCCTCCGTTAGGATCACGTCGGGGAGGCATTCTACGAATAGAATCCACAAGTGGGTCAGTAATGAGAAAAGTTACAATTGAATTTGCATGATAAAATTAGTAATATATCCATACTACTAGTATTATCATTCAATTGTAATATGAGCATGTACATGTATAAGCAATCAGCTTATTAGTGTAACATTTGTACATTTAGTCATAGTAGTTGTAAACAGTGTTAGAACAAATGTGTTTTCATATCAAATCAGTTAATGTGATTCATGTGTTCATAATGTGCTTGTGTGTTAGGATCTTTATTATTTAGGAACAAGTATGTATTATTTATTTACAGTCGAGTTCGCTAGGCAAGAACAGTATCGTATTATATCGAAACAGTGGTGGGACGGCGTCAGGTCCGGCAGGTAGCTGGAATCTGGGGTATGCCCTATACATATACTGCGTTCAGTGTAATGGGATAGTGTTAGTGCGTAGTGTTGAGACGAATATTATGACAATTAATTAAACAAAAGTCGTAATACGTAAGCGAGACTGAGTATAGTTATGGGTGACGATCCATAATGATATGAATGTTGAACTTATAATTATGATTAAACTGCTTTGAACATTTATTACGATCGAAAAACGTACGCGATTGCGGGTATACACGTAATTGTATCTGTTTAACGATCTGTCAAAACACGAAGAGTAAAAATAATTAAATATATATTATTTTACATTTTTACAATTTTGAAACTCATCAAAATGATGAGTTTAACAATTGCATTATTTAAATCGCGTAAAATACGCGTTACATTCCGGAAACGCGAACCGAGCAACCGGAACGAACCCGAATACCACGTGGACTATAAAAGCCATGAAGATGGTCATTTTCCTCATTTATTTCACCAACAACCCTTCTCTCTCTAGAATTTTCGTCTATCCCTTCTCTCTCTAAAAAATACAAGCTTTAAACGTTCGTAACTCGCTCATTTCTCAACGGATTTTGGTGTTCTTGGCGCCCATGCGAAGCTCTTGACATCCTCTACACAGAAGTACAAAGGATATGAGGTGTAATCTGGCCAAAAATTAGGTATGCTTGAATGAAAATCTGGAAAAATAGGGTTTTTGACACTTTTGTTGTATGTGTTGATTATCACCCTTAGAAACTGGTCGTGGATCTATACTTTCGAACCCATAGCATTACGAGGGTTAGGCTATGAGTGTTAGGAGCATGAGGATGGTTGGATCAAAGAACCGAAGTCGAATGATGGGGATGATGACAGGTTCGGGAGGTGCTTGACGCCAACAGCATGAGCCGAACCTATTAGGGTTTTCTGGTTGAACCTTCACGGGGATGAACATCCTAGGCGAACCTTATGGAGCCCACGAACCCTGCATGGTTCGTGGAAGTACCAGCCGAACCCTAGGGGCTCCCACGAGCCTTCACCGAACCGTTGAATGTCCAACGAACCATTTATTGCAGGCAACGAAACTTCAAACTTGCATGGCCGAACCTTCTGCGATCATGACGAACCCATGAGGACCACCGAACCATTTGTGCATTGCCGAACCATTTAGCCATGCAGCCGAACCCTCATATGCCGAACCATGGGAAGACGAACCCTGCATGGTTCGTCGATTAGTTTCCGAACCTTGGACATCTCACCATGAACGAACCCTTCTGCTATAGGGCCGAACCTTAGGTCGGAACCCAAAGAGGTTCGCTGCCAAGTTGATTGGCCGAGACCCAACATGCAATTTTCGTTAAAATTCTTGGCCCAATCGATTGATTAATCTCGACCCACATTAAAATAAGCCCAATAGTTAGCAATTGGCCCAACTCAATCCCATATGACCCAAACCAATTCCTATAGGCCCAATTAAGTCCTATTCGGTCCATTATGATCTTGATTAGGCCCAACATTATCCTTGGTATCTTACATGGCCCATAAATATATTGGTTGGCCCAACATCACATCCAATTAGCCCGTTGTTAACCGAAGAGGCCCACGGACTTTTGTTTAAGCCCATCATGATTTTATGGGCTTAAGGTCTATTGTTTGGCCCACAATGCAAAGTAACTATGAATTGATCTTGGTTGGACTAAGTGTAACTTAAACTACTAACGAGATCGATTCATAATCACAAGAGTCTAAAACATTTGAACATATCTATACATTTTCATATTGAACAATGGTTATCAAACATCATCAACACTTGTCATTTTATGCATACAAGTTGTGCATGAAAGAACATGACCCCTCTTTTACATGAAACAACTCTCACTCAAGTATCATAATCATGAGATCAAGAGTTAATCAAGTTTAAGTTAATACCAGTTGATCAATGAATCAAGGTCTATACAATCATAAATCTTATATCTTATGTACGATTACAATGATATAGGAACCAGTTAGAAGTCTTGTTTGCTACTTGCTATTTGTTATAGTTCAGAGTCTACTGCAGACAGGTGAGAACATTAGCCCCTCTTTTAACTGTTTTTCAACTGTTTTGGGGTGGAACACGTGATCAATTACACTGTTTACATTTGTATATCATTATACAAGATGTAGGCTATTTTACAAACATTACAGGTTCATGGTACAACTTCATCAGATTATCCAACTTTATCAAAGGATTTTATCAACTGTCAAACACTTTCCATCAAAGAGATTTAATAAAGCTTTCCAGAACTGTTTATATCTGTTTTACTCAAATGGTTTTATAAATGACAAACACATTTAAATGATTTTGACTTATAAACTGTGTTACTATAAACTCGTGTTTTCAAAAATAACCTTTTATAAACCTTGTTACTATACAAGGTCATTATCCTATGTATTCAATCAATGGTTTCAAACAAGGGATTCATTTCATGATGTTCAAACAAAGGATTCATTTCATGATGTTTAAACAATGGATTCAACTCATGGTATTTCAAACAAGGTTTTCAAATCATGTTATCAAATAAGGCATAAAATCTTTGGTTTTAAATCAAGGTTCAAGAGCATGGTGTCCACTGTTGTGAACAAACTTATAAACACATCAAGTTTCTTATTCATTAGCGTTAGTACTGGGTGATCACAACAAGGGAAAGCGGACACATTTGGGCAGACCAATTTCTGGAGTTAGCTTTTAAATTTGTTTTAAAAGCTAACTGCAGGTTTTGGTTACGTATGGTTTTATCACTGTTGCTGACTAATTTTCTGACTCCAAACGTAGTTTGGGACTTGATTATATGTTGGTTTTCGTGCAAACAGTCTTTGGACTGTTTACACTCGTTTGACATACTTGATGTTAGTTTGGGTTGTAGCTCATCCATGTAATTCATTTATTGCTTTAAACATATGCCTTATAATGCAAAATCATATTCAAAATTGTTAAACCTATTGTTCTCACCAACTACTTCTGTAGTTGACAGTTACTTTCCACGTGTTTCAGGTAATCAGGTTTAAGGTTTTCTAAGGGACAACTAAGGAGACCATTCTAAGATAGAACAAGATGAAGAAACATGCTAGGATGGATTTAGAAACACATTAAATCCTAATTGTTTAATTGTCTTGTTTGGGTCTTATTTTGTAAACAATATTTTTGGGTCTGTAGTTGTCATTCTTTTGGTAGATAGATTGTCTGTAACTAAACAATTGTCTAAACATTATGCTACTTAGTAATCCATTGTGGTTGTTCTTATTCAATACTTGTGCATGATTCAACTATTCATACGTCACCGCGCCGTGGATTCCGCACGTGGCGCAGGGGGTGTGACAGGTTGGTATCAGAGCCAAGGTTGTAGAGAACTAGGAAAAACCCAATGTTTAATTACCTAGACTATAACCTAAGCTACCCAATAGGACTAAGTGCTATAGGCTTGAGGATACTTAGAATCTAAGTAACTTAAGTAAGCATTAAGTCTACATTAAGCTTGAAAGATCGTAGGGATACTTTTCTAAGATTAGATATCGAGTCAAGGAATTTGAAATGGAATTCTATAATTTTAGAAACCGAATCAAATTTCTCACATATATTCATTAAAGGATTTCAGAGGCAAGGATCTGTATTCTTAGTATCCTTGATCTGAAATTCTCACACAGAGTTCATTAGAGGACTCCAGAGGCAAGGATCTGTATTCTTAGTATCCTTGATCTGGAACTCTCAATCAGAGTTCATCATAGGAATTTAGAGGCAAAGATCTGTATTCTTAGTATCTTTGATCTAAAATCCTTGTCATGTTCATCATAGAAATTCAGAGGTCAAGATCTATAATTTTAGAATCTTGGATCTGAAATCCTTGTCATGTTATCATTATCAGGTATTCATTATCATAGGAACTTTATAACTTAGAATCTGTGTAACAGTATTCTTTAGTTGAAGTTCTCACAGGAGATCATTATACTCAATACTGTAAGTGTTGAGAACCTAGGTTAAATAACCTAGGACACACATACTAAAACCCAAGGTTTTAATTTCAAGTAAATTAAGAACCAGGGTTTACACATTCATAATCATAATCAAGGAAATAAGAGACAAACATGAATCAATCACAATCATTCAAAAGTTGGAATCTTAGCTTCAAATACAAACGGCGGATTAACGCTGACGTGCCGAGGTGAGTGGTGGGCGGTGAGAGCTAGCCCTATATATAAGCTTATTTCGGTATGTCAGGGAGAATCCGGCGTTCGTATTTGAAGGAAGGATTCGGGAGCAACTAGGATCATTGAACATTAGTCAAACACATGAGATACACACATTTGGGATACAATCATTGGTGAATCAAATCATTGTGCTATTCAAACTTGGAGGAGTCAAACATTTCGTGTGAATCAATCAAGTTGTGAACATTCTTTCAATGTAAACCTTAAGTGATTACATCATTAGTACATACTAACATAGTTTAACAAGAAAAATGTAGAGCACGCATATGATTTAGTTCTACATGTTAACAACTGTTAGTAGGTGCACACATAACATAATCATAGTTCAATCATGGATTCAATCATAGTTCAAATTGATCAAAGATCATGGAACATCATACACATTCACATGAGAAATATGCTAATAAGCTGATTGCTTATACGTGTACATGCTCATATTACAATTGAATGATAATACTAGTAGTATGGATATATTACTAATTTTATCATGCAAATTCAATTGTATCTTTTCTCATTACTGACCCACTTGTGGCTTCTATTCCTAGAATGCCTCCCCGACGTGATCCTAACGGAAGGGGTTCGACAAGTAGTAACGACGATGAGATCAACAAGATTGCCTGAGCCATCGCTATACACATGAGAGATGTCATTCCGGGCATGGTCACTGATATTACCCAGAATCTTCGGGGAAGTACTAGTGATTCAGCACATAACTCAAATGCTACCAACACTGGAACTGCTAACTTCACTTTCAAGCAGTTCAATGATGCTAAACCTCCTAAGTACGCTGGTACCGAAGGAGCTACTGGTCTACTGCAGTGGCTGGAGAGCATCGAGGATATTCTTGATTTCACGGGATGTCCTGAAAATCTGAAGGTCAAAATGGCCTCGAGTGCTTTTCACAAAGGCGCGCTCACCTGGTGGAACTCTGAGAAGAACACCAGAGGACGGGAAGTCGCATTAGCTTTACCATGGGAGGAGTTCAAGAAGGTATTGGTGGAACAGTTTTGTCCACGCCACGAGCTGAAGAAACTTCAGGTGGAAATATGGAACTTGGTTCAAGACAGCGGCAAGAACGCGAAATATACAACTCGTTTCCATGAGTTGTGCATCTTGGTGCCACACATGGTTACTCCTCTATTCCGCAGGATAGAGAAGTACATCGAAGGCTTACCTCTAGTTGTTAGGGGAACTGTGATGGGGAATAACCCCACTACTCTAGAGGTAGCGATTCATCTTGGAGCTAGCCTTACCGAAGAATACGTTAAGTCTGGGGTGCTCACCAGAAAGGGGTACAAGAGAGCACAGATTGAAGGAGGCAAGAAGCCTGAACAACAACATCACAAGAAGAAGAAGCAAAAGACAATCAAGAACTTTGCAGCCCTGACTGCAGCTACACCCACTCATGCCACACCCATTGCTGCTATGCCACAATCTACAATAGTCAGAAAGACTTATACTGGCCAGTTTCCACTTTGAACCAAGTGTCAATATCATCATCTACCAACTACCCCATGCAAAAAGTGTCTCAAGTGTGGGCGGATGGGACACTTGGCAGCTACATGCCGATCTGCACATCTTGCTGCTGTAACAACTGCTGCCACAACTCCTACTGCTACAGGTGGAAGGGCCTGTTATAATTGTGGAGCAGAGGGACACTTCAGAAACCAGTGTCCAAAACTCAACAACAACACTGCTACTGTTCGTGCTTTTCTTATCGGAGCTGCCGAAGCACGCGAAGAGCCAGCAGTTGTCACGGGTACATTTCTCCTTAATGGTCATTATGTTTCTATCATATTTGATACTGGTGCTGATAAAAGCTTTATCTCTGCTCATATTGCTTCTTTGTTTAACATACAACCATCTATACTTACTGCTCCTTATACCGTAGAAGTAGCTGATGGTAAAACGCTACTTGTAGATTCTATAATACATGGTTGTGAATTAAGATTAAACGACCATCTTTTCCTCATCGATCTTATTCCTATGACACTCGGAAGCTTCGAAGTTGTGATAGGAATGGATTGGTTATCCAAAAACAATGCCGAAATTGTATGTTCGGAGAAACTTATACGGATTCCTTTACCTTCCGGCGAAACGATGAGAATCTATGGCGAGAAACCCTGCCACGGATTGAAGATTGTGTCGTGCATCAAGGCTAGGAAGTATCTGAGAAAGAAATACTACACATTCTTGGCTCACGTGGTAGAGAAGAAACCTGAAAAGAAAGCAGTTGGAGACGTTCCAGTTATCAGAGATTATCCTGACGTGTTTCCAGAAGACTTGCCTGGATTACCACCGATAAGGCAAGTGGAGTTTAGAATCGATCTCGTCCTTGGAGCAAACCCAGTGGCGAAGTCACCGTATCGATTAGCACCGTTTGAAATGCAAGAACTGTCTAGTCAGCTTCAAGAACTTCTAGACAAGGGTTTCATAAGACCGAGTTTCTTTCCTTGGGGAGCTCCGGTACTCTTTGTCAAGAAGAAAGACGGTTCATTTTGTATGTGTATCGACTATCGTGAGCTAAACAAGTTGACGATCAAGAATAGATATCCTCTGCCCAAGATCGATGATCTGTTTCATCAATTACAGGGAGCAACTTGCTTCTCTAAGATTGATTTACGATCCGGGTATCATCAGTTGCGAGTAAATGATGAGGATATACCAAAGACTGCATTTAGGACTCGATATGGACACTACGAGTTTGTGGTTATGCCATTTGGGCTGACCAATGCACCTGCAGTGTTCATGGATTTGATGAATCGAGTCTGCAGACCTTACTTAGATCAGTTTGTTATTGTCTTTATTGATGATATACTGATCTATTCCAAGACAGAGCAAGAGCATGAAGATCATTTGAAGAAAGTCTTAGAATTACTAAGAGCTGAACAGCTTTATGCTAAATTCTCAAAGTGTGAATTTTGGCTAAAAGAAGTTCACTTCTTAGGACATGTCATTAACAAGGATGGGATACACGTAGATCCAGCGAAGATTTAGGTGATTAAGAACTGGACTACCCCATCTACTCCAACAGAGATTCGTTCATTTCTGGGTTTGGCAGGCTATTACAGAAGGTTCATTGCGAACTTTTCAAAGATCGCCTTGCCACTTACCACACTAACCCAGAAAAGTCAAGCGTTTATATGGGGACAGAAACAAGAAGATGCATTTCAACTTCTTAAACAGAAGTTATGCAACTCCCCTATCCTTAGTCTTCCAGAAGGCAGTGATGATTTCATTGTCTACTGCGATGCTTCAAACCTTGGTCTCGGTTGTGTACTTATGCAGCGGGACAAGGTGATTGCCTATGCTTCAAGACAACTTAAGGTTCACGAGAAGAATTAGACTACTCATGACCTTGAATTAGGGGCTGTGGTCTTCGCATTGAAGATTTGGAGACACTACCTGTATGGTACTAAATGTGTCATCTATACAGACCACAAGAGCCTGCAACACATCCTTAATCAGAAAGAACTCAACATGAGACAACGGCGTTGGGTTGAGCTTCTAACTGATTACGACTGTGAGATTCGTTACCACCCGGGTAAAGCCAATGTGGTAGCGGATGCTCTTAGTCGTAAGGAACCAGTCAAACCAATTCGTGTCAGAGCCATGGAGATCAACACACAGCCAAACTTGAAAGATCTGATTCGTATTGCACAACAACAAGTAGTAACAGACAATCAGCTTAAGGCAGACTTAGACTGCGGAATTGAGAAGAAACTGGAACCTCGATCTAATGGGGTGTTATATCTCAACGGCCGCATCTGGATTCCAAAGTCAGAAGAATTGCGCACACTCATCTGTGATGAGGCTCATAAGTCGCGATACTCAGTTCATCCTGGAGCAGATAAGATGTACCAAGACTTGCGGGCATCTTACTGGTGGCCAGGAATGAAGAAAGACATAGCACTGTACGTGGGAAAATGTCTTACATGTTCTAAAGTCAAAGCAGAACATCAAAAGCCTTCGGGACTTCTGCAGCAACCTGAAATTCCTCAATGGAAATGGGAACAAATTTCCATGGATTTCATAACCAAGTTGCCGAGAACTTCACGAGGTTACGATTCGATTTGGGTGATCATTGATCTACTCACCAAATCTGCTCATTTTCTCCCGATCCGAGAGGATTACAAAATGGAGAAGTTAGCTACATTGTACATCAACGAGATCATTGCATGTCATGGTACTCCAACATCAATCATTTCTGATCGTGATAGTCGCTTCACTTCTCGCTTCTGGCAAACATTGCAAAAGGCTTTGGGAACTCGTGTTAATCTTAGCACGTCATATCATCCCCAAACCGACGGTTAAAGCGAAAGGACTATCCAAACACTCGAGGACATGCTACGTTCTTGTGTGATTGACTTTGGTGGGAGTTGGGACACTCATCTTCCACTCATTGAGTTTTCGTATAACAACAGCTACCATACAGGCATTCAATGTGCACCATTCGAAGCGTTGTATGGTAGAAAGTGCCGATCACCGGTCTGCTGGACCGAGGTTGGTGACTCACAGGTAGTAGGACCAGAACTTATTCAGGAAACATCAGACAAAATCACAATCATTCAATCAAGGCTTAAGGCCGCACGAGATCGGTAGAAGAGTTATGCTGATCGACGTCGGAAACCACTTGAGTTTCAAGTCGGTGACCGAGTATTGCTCAAAGTTTCTCCCTGGAAAGGAGTTGTCCGATTCGGGAAGAAAGGGAAACTTGCACCAAGTACGTTGGACCTTTTGAGATCCTGGAAAGGATTGGTCCCGTAGCCTACAAACTCAAACTTCCAGTGGAGCTAAGCAATGTTCACGATACTTTTCATGTATCAAATCTTAAGAAATGCTTGGCAGATCATGATGTTCAGATTCCACTGGAAGACATTCAGATTCAAAACAACATGCAATTCATAGAACGTCCAGTTGAAAACATGGATCATGGGGTCAAGAAACTTAAACGTAGCAGTATCCCAATCGTAAAGGTACGATGGGAGGGCAAACGCGGTGCTGAGTTCACCTGGGAACGTGAAGACCAGATGAAGCTTAAGTACCCTCATCTTTTTACAGTACCTTCGACTAGTTAATTTCGGGACGAAATTCCCTTAACTAGGGTAGACTGTAAAATTTGTACATTTACTCATAGTAGTTGTAAACAGTGTTAGAACAAATGTGTTTTCATATCAAATCAGTTAATGTGATTCATGTGTTCATAATGTGCTTGTGTGTTAGGATCTTTATTATTTAGGAACAAGTATGTATTATTTATTTATAGTCGAGTTCGCTAGGCAAGAACAGTATCGTATTATATCGAAACAGTGGTGGGACAGCGTCAGGTCCGGCAGGTAGCTGGAATCTAGGGTATGCCCTATACAAATACTGCGTTCGGTGTAATGGGATAGTGTTAGTGCGTAGTGTTGAGACGAATATTATGACAACTAATTAAACAAAAGTCGTAATACGTAAGCGAGACTGAGTATAGTTATGGGTGACGATCCATAATGATGTGAATGTTGAACTTATAATTATGATTAAACTTCTTTGAACATTTATTACGATCGAAAAACGTACGCGTTTGCGGGTATACACGTAATTGTATCTGTTTAACGATCTGTCAAAACACGAAGAGTAAAATAATTAAATATATATTAATTTACATTTTTACAATTTTGAAACTCATCAAAATGATGAGTTTAACAATTGCATTATTTAAATCGCGTAAAATACGCGTTACATTCCGGAAACGCGAACCGAGCAACCGGAACGAACCCGAATACCACGTGGACTATAAAAGCCATGAAGATGGTCATTTTCCTCATTTATTTCACCAACAACCCTTCTCTCTCTAGAATTTTCGTCTATCCCTTCTCTCTCTCTAAAAAATACAAGCTTTAAACGTTCGTAACTCGCTCATTTCTCAACGGATTTCGGTGTTCATGGCGCCCACGCGAAGCTCTTGACATCCTCTACACAGAAGTACAAAGGATCTGAGGTGTAATCCGGCCAAAAACGAGGTATGCATGGTTCGTTGATTAGTTTCCGAACCTTGGACATCTCACCATGAACGAACGCTTCTGCTATAGGGCCGAACCTTAGGTCGGAACCCAAAGAGGTTCGCTGCCAAGTTGATTGGCCGAGACCCAACATGCAATTTTCGTTAAAATTCTTGGCCCAATCGATTGATTAATCTCGACCCACATTAAAATAAGCCCAATAGTTAGCAATTGGCCCAACTCAATCCCATATGACCCAAACCAATTCCTATAGGCCCAATTAAGTCCTATTCGGTCCATTATGATCTTGATTAGGCCCAACATTATCCTTGGTATCTTACATGGCCCATAAATATATTGGTTGGCCCAACATCACATCCAATTAGCCCGTTGTTAACCGAAGAGGCCCACGGACTTTTGTTTAAGCCCATCATGATTTTATGGGCTTAAGGTCTATTGTTTGGCCCACAATGCAAAGTAACTATGAATTGATCTTGGTTGGACTAAGTGTAACTTAAACTACTAACGAGATCGATTCATAATCACAAGAGTCTAAAACATTTGAACATATCTATACATTTTCATATTGAATAATGGTTATCAAACATCATCAACACTTGTCATTTTATGCATACAAGTTGTGCATGAAAGAACATGACCCCTCTTTTACATGAAACAACTCTCACTCAAGTATCATAATCATGAGATCAAGAGTTAATCAAGTTTAAGTTAATACCAGTCGATCAATGAATCAAGGTCTATACAATCATAAATCTTATATCTTATGTACGATTACAATGATATAGGAACCAGTTAGAAGTCCTGTTTGCTACTTGCTATTTGTTATAGTTCAGAGTCTACTGCAGACAGGTGAGAACATTAGCCCCTCTTTTAACTGTTTTTCAACTGTTTTGGGGTGGAACACGTGATCAATTACACTGTTTACATTTGTATTTCATTATACAAGATGTAGGCTATTTTACAAACATTACAGGTTCATGGTACAACTTCATCAGATTATCCAACTTTATCAAAGGATTTTATCAACTGTGAAACACTTTCCATCAAAGAGATTTAATAAAGCTTTCCAGAACTGTTTATATCTGTTTTACTCAAATGGTTTTATAAATGACAAACACATTTAAATGATTTTAACTTATAAACTGTTTTACTATAAACTCGTGTTTTCAAAAATAACCTTTTATAAACCTTGTTACTATACAAGGTCATTATCCTATGTATTCAATCAATGGTTTCAAACAAGGGATTCATTTCATGATGTTCAAACAAAGGATTCATTTCATGATGTTTAAACAATGGATTCAACTCATGGTATTTCAAACAAGGTTTTCAAATCATATTATCAAATAAGGTATAAAATCTTTGGTTTTAAAGCAAGGTTCAAAAGCATGGTGTCCACTGTTGTGAACAAACTTATAAACACATCAAGTTTCTTATTCATTAGCGTTAGTACTGGGTGATCACAACAAGGGAAAGCGGACACATTTGGGCAGACCAATTTCTGGAGTTAGCTTTTAAATTTGTTTTAAAAGCTAACTGCAGGTTTTGGTTACGTATGGTTTTATCACTGTTGCTGACTAATTTTCTGACTACAAACGTAGTTTGGGATTTGATTATATGTTGGTTTTCGTGCAAACAGTCTTTGGACTATTTACACTCGTTTGACATACTTGATGTTAGTTTGGGTTGCAGCTCATCCATTTAATTCATTTATTGCTTTAAACATATGCCTTATAATGCAAACTCATATTCAAAATTGTTAAACCTATTGTTCTCACCAACTACTTCTGTAGTTGACAGTTACTTTCCACGTGTTTCAGGTAATCAGGTTTAAGGCTTTCTAAGGGACAACTAAGGAGACCATTCTAAGATAGAACAAGATGAAGAAACATGCTAGGATGGATTTAGAAACACATTAAATCCTAATTGTTTAATTGTCTTGTTTGGGTCTTATTTTGTAAACAATATTTTTGGGTCTGTAGTTGTCATTCTTTTGATAGATAGATTGTCTGTAACTAAACAATTGTCTAAACATTATGCTACTTAGTAGTTCATTGTGGTTGTTCTTATTCAATACTTGTGCATGATTCAACTATTCATACGTCACCGCGCTGTGGATTCCGCACGCGGCGCAGGGGGTGTGACAATTAGCATACTTCTCATGTGAATGTATATGATATTCCATGATCTCACTCCACCAAAGCTACACACTGACACTTTCCCGATATACCGAAGATAGCTTATATATAGGGCATACGAAAGGGTCAAGCAAACTGCCCGCCCAGACGCCATCCCACCACCGCTTCGATATACCACGATCATGTCCTTGCTAGCCTTTGGCCACATGTTTGTACCGATTTCCATGTATGTTCCATTGATTTAGAATTCCATGATCTTTGATCAATTTGAACTATGATTGAATCCATGATTGAACTATGTTTGAATTATGTGTGCACCTACTAACAATCGTTAACATGTAGAACTAAATCATAGGTGTGCTCTACATTTTTATTGTTAAACTATTGTTACTAAGTACTGGTGATGTAATCACTTAAGAATTTCACTTAAAGATTACATAACAAAATATTCAGAACTTGATAGATTCACACACAATGTTTGACTCATCCAAGTTTGAATAGCACAATGATTTGATTCACCAATGTTTGTATCCCAAATGATTGTATCTCATGTCTTTGACTAATGTTCAATGATTCCAGTTTCTCCCGAATCTTTACTTCAAATACGAACGCCGGATTCCCCCTGACATACCGAAATAAGCTTATATATAGGGCTAGCTCTCACCGCCCACCACTTACCTCAGCACGTCAGCGTTAATCCGCCGTTTGTATTTGGAGCTAAGATTCCAACTCTTGATTGATTATGATTGGTTCATGTTTGACTCTTGTTCCTTGATTATGATTATGAATGTGTAAAACCTAGTTCTTAATTTACTTGTAATTAAAACCTTAGGTTTTAGTATGTGTGTCCTAGGTTAGTTAACCTAGATTCCCAATACTTACAGTATTGAGTATAATGATCTCCTGTGAGAACTTCAACTAAAGAATACTGTTACACAGATTCTAAGTTATAAAGTTCCTATGAAAATGATTACCTAATAATGACAACATGACAAGGATTTCATATCAAAGATTCTAAAATTATAGATCTTGACCTTTGAATCCCTATGATAAACATGACAAGCATTTTAGATCAAAGATTCTAAAATTATAGATCTTTGCCTCTAAATTCCTATGATAAACTCTGATTGAGAATTCCAGATCAAGGATACTAAGAATACAGATCCTTGCCTCTGGAATCCTTTAATGAACTCTGTGTGAGAATTTCAGATCAAGGATACCAAGAATACAGATCCTTGCCTCTGAAATCCTTTAATGAATACATGTGAGAAATTTAATTCGGTTTCTAAAATTATAGAATTCCGATTCAAATTCCTTGACTCGATATCTAATCTTAGAAGAGTATCCCTAAGATCTTTCAAGCCTATAGCACTTAGTCCTATTGGGTAGCTTAGGTTATAGTCTAGGTCATTAAGCATAGGGTTTTTCCTAATTCTCTACAACCTTAGCTCTGATACCAACCTGTCACACCCCATGCGCCGCGTGCGGAATCCACGGCGCGGTGACGTATGAATAGTTGAATCATGCACAAGTATTGAATAAGAACAACCACAATGGATTACTAAGTTTCATAATGTTTAGACAATTGTTTAGTTACAGACAATCTATCTACCAAAAGAATGACAACTACAGACCCAAAATATAGTTTACAAAATAAGACTTCAAACAAGACAATTAAACATTCAGGATTTTAGTGTGTTTCTAAATCCATCCTAGCATGTTTCTTCATCTTGTTCTATCTTAAACGGTCTCCTTAGTTGTCCCTTAGAATGTCTTAAACCTGATTACCTGAAACACATGAAAAGTAACTGTCAAGTACAAAAGTAGTTGGTGAGAACAATAGGTTAAACATTTGTAAACATGAATTTGCAGTGTAAGGCATATGTTTAAAGCAGTAAATGAATTACATGGATGAGCTGCAACCCAAACTAACATCAAGTCTGTCAAACGAGTGTAAACAGTCCAAAGACTGTTTGCACAAAAGCCAACATATAATCAAGTCCCAAACTACGTTTGGAGTCAGAAAATTAGTCAGCAACATTGATAAAACCATAAGTAACCAAAACCTGCAGTTAGCTTTTAAAACAAATTTAAAAGATAACTCCAGAAATTGGTCTGCCCAAATGTGTCCGCTTTCCCTTGTTGTGATCACCCAGTACTAACGCTAATGAATATGTAACTTGATGTGTTTATAAGTTTGTTCACAACAGTGGACACCATGCTTTTGAACTTTGCTTTAAAAACCAATGATTTGATAACATGATTTGAAACCTTGTTGAATACCATGATTCGAATCCTTTGTTTGAAATCACCATGAAAACCATTGTTTGAATATCTTGTTTTGAAACCCTTGATTGAGTACATAAGATAGTGTCCTAGTATAATAACAAGGTTTATAAAAGATCATTTACGAAAACATAAACTTATAGTAAAAGAGTTTATAAATCACATTATTTAAAAGTGTTAGTCATTTATAAAACTATTTGAGTAAAACTGATATAAAATAATTCAATAAAACTTTATAAAACCTTTTTAATAAAAAGTGTTTAACATTTGATAAAATCCTTTGAAACATTTGAATAGTCTGATGAATTTATACCATGAACCTGTGATGTTTGTAGAATAACATACATTTTGTATAATGAATTACCAAAGTAAGGAATATATTTGATCACGTGTTCCATCCCAAAACAGTTGGAAAACAGTAAAAGAGGGGCTAATGTTCTCACATGTCTACAGTAGACTCCGAACTATAACAAATAGCAAGTAGCAAACAGGACTTCTAACTGATTCCTATATCATTGTAATCATACATAAGATATAAGATTTATAATTGTATAGACTTTGATTCATTGATTGACTTGTGTTAACTTGAAAGCCATGATTTTGTCACTTGTTTGATAATTGATAAATGAAAACAACGTGTCATGCTATTTTATGAACAATTTGTATGCATAATTGACAAGTGTTGATGATATTTGATAACCATTGGTTAATATGCAAATGTATAGATATGATCAAGTGTTCTAGACCCTTGTAATTATGAATTGATCTTGTTATTAGTTTGAGTTATACTTAGCCCATCCAAGATCAATTCATAGTTACCTTACATTGTGGCCCACACAGTGGGCCTTGAGTCCATGAAACTAAGATGGCTTAATCAAAAGTCATAGGCCATTTAGCTTAATAATGGGCCAATTGGATGTGGTGTTGGGCCAACAACATGTCCATAGGCCTCGTAAAACGCCAAGGATAGTATTGAGCCAATTAGGATCATAGTGGGCCGAATGGGATCGGATTGGGCCTAAAGGAATTTGGTTGGGCCTAACAATGTGTACGTGAGCCATGTAAGTTTCCAAGGCAATATTGGACTAATTAAGGATCAAAATGGGCTGACCTAACTCCCTTGGGCTTGCTTTAACCTATGGGGCTGATTACTAGTGGAGTTGGGCCGCATGAAATTGAATTGGGCCAAAAGGGTTATGGGCTGCCAACTTGGGCATCGAACCTTTGAGGTTGAAGAGTCTAGGTTCGCCGGTTATAAGACACCACCAAGGTTCGGCCAGAAATCCAACAAGGTTCGGCTCTCTTAGGGAAATAAGGTTCGTCTTCCCATGGTTCGGCTAAGTGGGTTGCGAACCATGCAAGGTTCGTGGTCATGAAGTCCTAGCAAGGTTCGACTGCATGGAGATTGGATAAAGGTTCGTTGCTATGTGATTCGTGGTCCTTGAGTGTTAAAGGTTCGCAAGGGTTCATGAAGTCCTACTGCATGAGGGTTCGTCACCATGCAAAGTTAGTGAAGACCTCTCAGGTTCGGCTGGTAAGTCAACGAACCATGCAAGGGTTCAGCCATGTGATGGACAACAAATAGGTTCGTTGAGGAAAGCTCATGAGCAGCCAGGTTCGTCAGATGATCAACAGGTTCGCTCGATGGGGACAAGGGTTCGCACGTACCTGCAACTTCATCATCAATTCTTTTAATTTTGTTGACTCTTGTCTTTGATACTCATCAGTATTACAGAATGTTTTCGAGTGTACAAGGGTCGTGGAGGTGGCTAGAACCGGTTAAAGCTCAAGTTCGAATAACAACACCAAAAACCCTAAATTTCGTGATCTCTCAAGACTCATACCTCGTTTTTGGCCGGTTAAGACTTCAGATATGTTGTACTTCCTCGTAGTACTCGTCAAGAGCTACGCGTGGTCACCAAAAACACCGAAATCCGTTGAGAAATGAGCGAGTTACGAGCGTTTGAAGTTCGGTTTTCTAGAGAGAGAGGGAGTGGACGAATTTTGTAGAGAGAGAAGGGGTTGTTGGTGAAATAAATGAGAAAATAGCCATCTTCATGGCTTTTATAGTTCGAGTGGTATTCGGGTTCGTTTTGGTCGCTCGGTTCGCGTTTTCGTCGCGTAACGCGTATTTTACGCGATTTTAAATAGAGGATTATTATTCTCATCATTTTGATGAGTTTCAAAATTGTAAAAATGTAAAATAATATATATTTAATTATTTTTACTCTTCGTGTTTTGACAGATTGTTAAATAGATACAATTACGTGTATACCCGCAATCGCGTACGTTTTTCGATCGTATTAATTATCCAAAGCTGTTTAATCATAATTATAAGTTCAACATTCGTATCATTATGGATCGTCACCCATAACTATACTCAGTCTCGCTTACGTATTACGATTCTTGTTTAATTAATTGTCATAATATTCGTCTCAACACTACGCACCAACACTATCCCATTACACCGAACGCAGTATATGTATAGGGCATACCCCAGATTCCAGCTACCTGCCGTACCTGACGCCGTCCCACCACTGTTTCGATATAATACGATATTGTTCTTGCCTAGCGAACTGGACTGTAAATAAATAATACATACTTGTTCCTAAATAATAAAGATCCTAACACACAAGCACATTATGAACACATGAATCACATTAACTGATTTGATATGAAAACACATTTGTTCTAACACTGTTTACAACTACTATGACTAAATGTACAAATGTTACAGATATGAACCGTCATTGATAATTATGGACATTGGGATTAGCATGGACTTCAGTGAACTTAGACGTTAGGGGAACTTTAATGTCAGGTGAACTTAGACATTAGGTGAACTTAGAAATAGGCAAGCCTACATGTCAGATGAACTTAGACATTAAGCGAACCTAATTGTCCAAGGGAACTAGAGACCACTTCACTCAAGATTATCCTACTTAGGATAAGGTTTGTGAAGTGAGACTATGGTAAGATACATGATACACCCTAAATTCTAACAAGGGCATAATCGTGGTGCAATGAAACGGTGGTGGGACGGTGTAGGGGAGATTGCGATCTACCTCTGCATATGCCCTATATATAAGCTTGTTGCATTGCATCGGGAGGTTGTCAGTGTTAGTATAGGGTGGGAATGTATGGAATTTAGGAATATTTAGATAATATTAGTTATGACCAACTAGGACAGTCAGTATAATATTAGGAAATTAATACCTTATTTATGAGTTAATGACAGATAGGAGAGAAAAATAGTTCCTATATGTAATCCTAACTGTTTAAATGAACTCATTAAATCATAGTTTGTATGACTTACGTTGCAAACGGTAGTAACATGTTTCTAATCTCTTCAGAAACACGAACAATGGGCATGCAAGAGTTAGTAACACTCATTTCTGGATTGGTGAACCAATTGACTCAAGCCAATCAGAACATCAATCAGAACCAAGGTGGTGCAAACCCGCCAACTTGCACATTCAAACACTTCAACTCATGTAACCCACAGAAGTTTACGGGTGCTGAGTCAGCCACTGGTCTGCTACAGTGGTTTGAAAGCATGGAAAACACTTTCATCAACATCGATTGCCCAGATAATCTGAAAGTTCGTTATGCCACCAGTGTTTTCCAGAAGAGAGCACTAAAATGGTGGAATGGAGAAAAGCAAACTACGGGAGTTGATGCTGCCTTAGCTTTGACATGGACGGAGGTCAAGAACTTGATGACCACTGAATTCTGCCCTTGCAGTGAGATGAGGAAACTGAAGACGGAGTTCTGGGAACTCAAGCAGGATAGCGGGGAGAATGTTATCTACAATACTCAATTTCATGAGTATAGTCTGCTGGTGCCTCATCTGGTGACACCCTTGGAGATGGCGATTGAGAAGTACATCGGTGGTCTGCCTATGCAGATCCAAGACACTGTATACGGAAGCAACCCCAAAACACTTGAGGCTGCGATCCGTTTATCTGCAACTCTGACAGATAACCATGTGAAGGCTGGAACACTCACAAGGAAAGGGACGAAGAAAAGCGAGGTGAAGTCTGCTGCAAAGGAAACAAAGACTAAGGTCAAGTCTGAAGCTGCTAGTTCTTCTAAAAGCATCAACAAAAAGAGAAAGACCAGGAATTTCGTGGTCACTGCTCCTGCTGCTAAGTATGTGCAGCAATCAGCCAACAACACCACTGCAAGGAATTACATTGGGAATACTCCCCAGTGTAATACTTGCAGATATCATCACTTGCCTAACGTGCCTTGTCACGTCTGCAACAACTGTGGCAAGTTTGGCCATTTTGCTAATGTTTGCCGGAGTGCACAGTAAGCACAAAGGATGCAACCTGCTCCGCTTGCATTGCCCGCTCCGCAAGCTCAACCGATACAAGTTGCACCTGTTCGCCAAGTACCTGCACAGGCAAGAGCCTTTTATGAGTGCGGCGAAGTGGGTCACTTCAGAAATCAATGCCTAAAGTTGACTGGGAATAATCAGAGGGTGCCATGCGGCCGGGCGTTCCAACTGAATGCTCCAGCTGCTCAAGCCAACCAGGACGTGGTCAACAGTACATTTCTGATCAACAACTCTTATGCATCTGTCTTATTTGATTCTGGTGCCGATAGGAGTTTCGTTTCATATGATTTTGAATGCATGTTTGGTAGAACACGTACATATTTAGCTAAACCGTTTAACGTGGAGGTGGCTGACAGAAACATTATTGATATTGACATTGTTATTATTGGATGTACTGTGAACTTAAGTGATCACCTTTTCCCAATTGATCTCATACCTATGCATCTTGGTAGCTTTGATGTTATCATAGGCATGGATTGGTTAGCCACCCACAGAGCAGAAATAGTTTGTCATGAGAAATACATTCGTATTCCCTTACCTTCGGGTAAAACTTTAAGAGTATTTGGAGAAACTTCTAGTAAAGGTCTTAAGCTGATGTCATGCACAAAAGCACACAAGTACCTTAGGAAGAAATGTATTGCATTCCTAGCACACATTGTGGAGAAAAAGGAGAAATGAAGAAGCATTGAAGACGTTCCCGTAATCAGAGATTTTCCTGAAGTATTTCCAGATGATTTGCCGGGTCTTCCACCAGAGCGTCAAGTAGAGTTTCAGATTGACTTAGTACCTAGTGCGAATCCAGTTGCCAAAGCTCCCTACAGACTTGCGCCTTCGGAGTTGCAAGAATTGGCGAGCCAACTGTAAGAGCTGTCTAATAAAGGATTTATTCGCCCGAGCCATTCACCATGCGGTGCACCGGTCCTATTTGTCAAGAAGAAGGACGGGTCATTCCGAAAGTGTATCGACTATCGCGAATTAAACAAGCTCACAATCAAGAATCGATATCCCCTGTCGCGCATCGATGATCTCTTTGATCAGCTTCAGGGCTCGGCATGGTTTTCAAAGATCGATCTTAGGTCTGGGTATCATCAGCTTCGCGTACATGATGATGATATTCCCAAGACAGCTTTCAGAACAAGATATGGCCATTATGAATTTCTGGTAATGCCCTTCGGCGTTACCAATGCACCTGCGGTTTTCATGGACCTCATGAACCGTGTTTGCAGGCCATACTTGGATAAGTTCGTGATTGTATTCATTGATGATATCTTGATATACTCAAAGACCAGGGAAGAACACGAGAAACACCTTAAGTTGGTTTTGGAGATCCTGAGAGAAGAGCGACTGTATGCCAAGTTCTCTAAATGTGAATTTTGGCTTAAGGAAGTTCAATTCTTGGGGCACATAGTCAATGAAAAGGGTGTTCACGTGGATCCAGCAAAGATTGATGCGGTAAAGAATTGGACTACACCGAAGACACCGACGGAGATTCGATCGTTTCTTGGACTTGCCGGCTCCTATCGGCGGTTTATTTCGAATTTCTCTAGGATTGCTGTCCCTCTCACTTCTTTGACTCAAAAGAATAAACCATATAAGTGGGGACCGAAGCAAGAAGAGGCGTGTCAGACTTTGAAGCATAAACTTTGTGATGCTCCTGTCTTGACACTGCCTGATGGAAATGATGATTTTGTGGTCTATTGTGATGCATCCAACCTAGGTCTCGGTTGTGTTCTCATGCAACGGGGAAAGGTCGTGGCATATGCATCGAGACATTTAAAAATTCACGAGAAGAACTACACCACACACGACTTGGAACTTGGTGCGGTCGTGTTTGCTTTGAAGATATGGAGACATTATCTTTATGGCACAAAGTGTGTAGTCTTTACAGACCATAAAAGTCTGCAGCATATTCTCAATCAGAAAGAGCTTAATATGAGACAACGGAGATGGGTTGAACTGTTAAACGATTATGACTGTGAAATTCGCTACCATCCTGGTAAAGCGAATGTAGTAGCAGATGCGCTTAGTCGCAAAAGTCAAGTTCAGATCCATAGTGTCCGAGTGCACACTAATCTCCGTAATGATGTTCTCACAGCCCAACAACACTCATTGGCTCAAGATAATTTGAAAAATGAGATGTCTTGCGGGGCTGAGATCTTATTGGAAACTAAGGATGATGGTTTAATGTATTTTTTGAATCGGTTGTGGATACCGAACAGGGGTGATCTTAGGATGGTGATTATGGATGAAGCTCATAAGTCTCGTTACTCAATCCATCCGGGTTCTGATAAGATGTATCAAGACCTTCGGGACTTGTACTAGTGGCCTGGAATGAAGAAGGATATTGCTGAGTATGTGTCCAAATGCCTTAACTGTGCTAAAGTCAAGGCAGAACACCAGCGAACTTCAGGATTGTTATTACAACCAGAAATACCCATGTGGAAGTGGGAGAATATCTCAATGGATTTTATTACTAAACTCCCACGAACCACAAATGGTAAGGATAGTATCTAGGTGATAGTTGATAGATTGACCAAGTCGGCTCATTTCTTACCGATACGCGAAACGTACCCTGTGCGGAAGTTAGCTCGTATCTACATTGATGAGATCATTAGCCGACATGGAATTCCCTTAAGCATAATATCGGATCGTGATGCTCGTTTCACGGCACGATTTTGAGGATCACTTCATGAAGTTCTTGGAACAAGACTGGATATTAGCACCGCTTATCATCCTCAAACGGATGGTCAAACGGAGCGAACGATTCAGACACTAGAAGATATGTTGAGAGCTTGTGTTATCGACTTCGGTGGAAATTGGGATAGCCATTTACCATTGGTTGAGTTCTCGTATAACAACAGTTATCACACGAGCATTTGTATGGCACCATTTGAAGCTCTCTATGGCAGAAAATGTCGGTCACCTATTTGTTGGACTGAGGTCGGCGAATCGCTGATCACTGGTCCCGAGATTATTCAAGAAACGACTGACAAGATCCGCCAGATCCGTGACAATTTGTTAGCTGCTCGTAGTCGACAGAAGAGCTACGCGGATAAAAGACGAAAACCTTTAGAGTTTGAAGTTGACGATATGGTATTGCTCAAAGCATCGCCTTGGAAGGGCGTTGTACGATTCGGGAAGAAAGGAAAGCTTGCTCCACGATATGTGGGCCCTTTTAAGATCCTTGAACGGATCGGGAAGGTTGCCTATAAGTTGGAACTCCCTCCTGAACTTAGTAACGTGCACCCAACGTTTCACGTGTCCAATCTGAGGAAATGCTTAGCTGATCAGGATCTTCAGGTACCACTCGATGACATTCGCATCGATGATACCATGCACTTTATTGAAAGACCAGTGGAGATAATGGATCGTGAAGTTAAGAAACTCAAACGCAGTAGAATTCCAATTGTCAAAGTACGTTGGGAGTCGAGGCTGTTGGATATTGGATGTCCGATTAACGATAAATTCAACGTTGCTATGAAAGGTATGATCTAAAGAGTTACACTTTGGAAGGCAACGACTTTATGTTTAATTGTTAAACATAATATATGATCACGAATTGTCGGCTTTATCAAATTGGCTTTTATTATTTATGAAATAATAATCGGTGGGAATTAATTATTGAGATAATTAATTCATTAGACGAATAAAGTTTTGAACTTTATTAAAGGGCTATTTATTAATTAATTGGTAATTAATAAAAGGAGAATTGATTAAATAAGTAATGTTTAAATCAATTAAACATTAACTATTTAATGGACATTTAACTGATTAATTGTTAATTGGTTAAATGGAGATTGTAGTAACTAAATTGTTTAATTACTTAAATGTGTTTAATCAAATTAAAAGGGTTTTAATTTGAATTAAATAAAAGGTGGGAAACCAATTTTGAATTGGTAGTCAAAAGATCCTATTTTTATGGATCTAATCTTTGACTTTAAAATGGTGGGAATTAATTTTGAATTGGTAAATTCAAACTTCCTAGAAAAGTGGATCTTCATTTGACTATAAATGAAGATCCGACCTACCATTTTTGATATACTAAAAAAAACCCTAATTCTCCTTCTCCCCTTCACCCTTTGGCCGTCGCCCCCTCTCCCCTTTGGGGCTGCCCATTGCCGTCGTACATCACCACCATAATTGGTGGTGTTTAAGTCAACTAGCCACTAGCCGGATCAAGTCGTGGTGAGCCGTGGGTTGCACCATCGAGCCGAACCGAGCCGTGGGTTGAACCGTCAAGCCGTGAGTGGTGATATTCGAGCCAAACCGAGCCAAAAGCAGTTTTGGTTGTTTATGGTGTTTCATGAGATGAAATCCGGACTCGGGTGATCGTATTGAGTCAACTAGCGAGACCGTTGCCGATCCATCGTGTGTTTTCGGAACCGCTTCGTAAAGGTCAATTTCTAAAACCCCCTATGGTTGTGTTGTTAGAATTTAATTGTTGTTTAAACTGTTTGTAACTGGATCCTGATTTGTGAATTGTTTCGATTACGAATCAAAAGGTTATAAAATTTAATATGCTTCCGCTGTGTCAGATATGATCTGATAGTTTAATCCGGTTTTATGAAAACTGATTTTCTCAATTAATATGATTAATTGAATCTGATTAAATTAAAAGTAACCTAGAATTCCCAACAGTGGCATCAGAGCGGTTTTTACAAACGTTTAAATGCAATTATTAATCGATCTTTGTTTGATTTTGTTTTGTCAAAACTTTTGTTTGACAAAAAGATTGAAACTGTGAATGTGATGATTGTGATTGTCATCATTATTATGAATCGAGCCCTAGGATTTGACCCATGTGATTGTATCTTTTGTTTTTGTTTGATTGGTTGGTTTATTTGAAATCATGTATTTCTACGGGTATTTGGACCCGATGTAATAGAATAGGTTTCAATTTTGTAATGTAATTTGTATTTTACAAATGTAATCAAGCAATGGATACAAGACGGAAGATAGAGACAATCGGGGAGATCGAAGATGGAGATCTTGGATCAAGTGGGAGACAAAATTCAAGGCGTTGAATTGTAAACCCTTGAATTGTTTGGTTTGTGTTTGATGGCTCAAACTAAACCGAACAAATGAGACTTTGGCTCATTTCATAATCACATTTTGTTGTTTATGGTTGTTTAATATTTAGGAAATATAAAACTAGTAAAAACAAAATTTTTCACAATCATTGCAAAACGATAAGTAATACAAAATGAGTTTTGTAGTTACTTTAAAAGGGATTTTAAAATAAAAGTGTTTTATTTTAATAAATCAAGTTTATAAAATAAATAGTTTATTTTATAAAATAGAACTTGTTAGTTTAAAATGATTCGCGATAATTACCGACTTAGTTTAAATAAGGTATTTAAAACTAATCGAGTCGAGAGTTGAAAGGAGTTTCAAACTATCGCAAATCATGAACAAAATATGATTTTGTTAATATGAGATTGTACGATTTGTGTCATGCTTCAAATTGTTCAATAGTTTTAAACTAAAACAATAAAATCAATACGATTGATTGAACTAACAAATTCGCAATCATGATCAATTTAGTTTTAATAAGGTATTAAAACAAATTAGGTCAAAATTGAAATGGGATTTCAATTAGATAGCGAATAAATAAAATAGAGATTTTATGAAATGCACAACTATCCTCATTTAAAATTAGTTGTCCATAATGTTTTTGAAACATAAAAGCAGTTAATTAAAGTAATTAAATAACTCATTGGTCAAGATGTTTATATTCTAAATATGTAAACCTAGAGTTAGTGCTTACCCTGCTATAGGTTTATATATGTTAGAAAAGGATAAACATTTTTGATTTAAATGCCACCTTAGATTTGAGACACTTTATCAATTTGACCTAACATCTATTGTTAGTGCTTACCCTGCACTAGGTCTATGGTTTTATTGAAAAAGGAATGATCGCGATTCCTAATACACTTAGGCCGATCATTCAGTCAAAAATCATAAGGCGTATACTTGAAGACTCAAGTTGGCATAGTTGGGGTAAATGTACAAAGTTAGAAATGAGTGTTTTAACAAACCCCATGTCGCACCCCAAGAAATCCCGTCCCTTCCGGGGCGCGAGCGGCGGCAGATTGTCAGGATCGCAGTCTCCGGTCACACAACATGCGAGACCTATATGTCTGATTTCGTACGTACATCCAATAATTTGGATAAAAACAGTTTAGTAATATCAGAGTTGCGAAAATGAAGTACAAGTTAACAAAACAGTTTAATCATTCATAGTTTGCGGAAGCGTTATCTTAAAACAGTTTTCAAAATGACAACTAACAATAGTGCGGAAGCGATTAAAGTAGTTTGACAATACATAATTAACACAACCAAATGCTAAATATTATCAAGTGGCCTAAGACACTATAGTAGATGCATGGACTCCATCCTAGCATCCTAATCCTTGTGCGCGTGCCTTAGTTACCTGAGAAAACATGCGAGAAAAAGGTCAACACAATGGTTGGTGAGAGCACAGGTTTGTAAACAGCAGTAAACATCAAAAGGTTTAAAGTAAAGTTTGCAGGTCTATTTTTCAATACAATGCAATATCAATTGATAGCTAGTCAATATATGTGTTATATCATATGCGGGTTCGCAACCGAAGCTAACATGCTGCCTCCCGCCATATCCATCCAAGATATGGCAATTGTTGTTTGGTCAATTATGCACTGTTCCGACCTCCAGTCGGGGTGGCCATACGGCTCGCAACAGTGGGGCTTGTCAGGCCCAAATAGTACTATTCAGAATCACCACGCTGAGCGCAACGCGCTATTAACGGTTCGGGGTGTGTTTAATGAGGACTTATCAGTTTGTGGATGAATGCCACACATATGCATATACGATATTAGCATGTACAAAAATAACCAATAGTGTGTGTTGTTCAATAGTAGTTTATATGCAATGTTTTCTCCCCCAAAGGTAGAAAATAGAAAAAGGGGCCGTGAACTCACCTGTTACAGCAGTTCCGGTGTATATATGAGTTCGCGTCTTGCGAAAGCTAGCACCTGCTAGTATGCACCTATAACCATATAGGTGTGAGTATGTGTTCTGTGTTGTGTTGTATCCCATACAACTCCAAGTGTCGGTGTGCTCAACCGAGTGCGTGTGTTAACTAGTGAGACTTGACGAATCGTTGGTGACACGATTGTTGTGTTTATGTGCCTTGACGCACATAAGACACTAATATGCATCCTATGACTCTAGTCACATAAGTTACCATTTTTATTAAGTTTCCCATTTAGGAAAATGTGGTTATGAAATTCCATTTCATAAAACTAATAACTTCCAATATGTTTATAAAACTTGTTTAAACTCTTAAAACATGTCATCTGCGCATAAATCGCCATTTATGCCGTTTTGCCCAAATAAAGTTTCCTTATTTGGAAAGTACCCGTTTAAAAAACTCGTTTTCACAAATCAAGGTTTCCAATATGCTTAGAAATCATTTCTAAACATATTTCAATAATCGAAGTTCGTCAAATCTTTCAAAAACATCAAAAGCCCTATTTTGATTTCTAAAAGTTTCCATTTTTAGTAAGTTTCTATAAAACCAAGTTTTTGACAAAAAATCAAATATCCCAATGTGTTTCTAAACACTCCAATACACATTTAACAGCATCTAGACATGTCTAACATGTCTAGATTGTTACAAATCCAAGACTTGCACATAAAAGTTTCCTTTTATGGCAAGTTTGTCCAAATCATCATCGAATCGAACATAACTTCATCAAAACTCAAATCTAATATTCTAATACTATCAAATCAGTAAATCTATAACACCTATTCATCAAATCACCAACAAAATCGTGCACAATGGTCATATGGAGTTGCATGTGGGTTTTCACCCATTGCATGTATAATCTATCACTAGATAAACGTTTAAAACTACCTTAGAAGCTTAAATCCGTGGTAGAATCGGTTCTGATGACGACAAGCTACTGGATGGTGGTTGTTCCAAGTTCTTGATGGTTCCTATCAACTTCTTCGAGTTCCAATGGTCTCCAATGGCTTCAAATCACCAACAATGGCTTCTAATGGTTATAACAGAGGTTGGAGCTTGATCTCAGATGGGTTTGGTCGCAACAATGAGTGGGAATTCAAAGAAAATGGGGAGGAGCTCGACTGAAGTGAAATGGGTTTGTTTATATTGAAATTTTGATCTGCATGGCCTTCGCGTACCGCGGAGGCCGATCAAAAATCATCATCGCGTACCGCGATGTAATTCGGGAGTCTCGACTCCCGGTTTGCTTCGCGTACCGCGAAGCTTTTCGCCGAAGGGGGTATCGCGTACCGCGACGGGCCTACTTCATTGCTTTTCGATTTCGCTGATATGGTTTCGCTCGTACTCGATTCCTAACGTTTATCTAAAGCATCTAATGCTCGTTTAAGCACGTAAATACAAATAGCACATAAGTTTGATTGATCACCAACGTTCGTGAGACTCGTGTGTGTTTCGATAATTCCTCGAATTATCTAAGATAGTTGTGTTCGTTTCTAACGAAGTGTTTGCACGCTTGATTAATCCTAATCAACGTGTGATGCACAATTCAATAATTCCCCGAACTATTGTTTTGTGTTAGTGTTGTGGTTGCCACTCTTGGTTTCCAAAACCAATGTGCAATGTACGATTCGATAGTTCCACGAACTATCGTTTCGTAGTTGTTTGTGTTCAACTCATCTAATTAAACATAGTTTAATGAAATGCAAGAAGTATGAATGTGAAATGTAAAGAATGTAAGAGTTGCAATTTACCTGAAATTGCCGGGTGTCACATCATCCCCTTGTTGAAAGAAATTTCGTCCCGAAATTTGATTGTTGTTGGTAGTGTTTGAGAAGTAAGAGTGTTTGAGAAACAAAATTTTTCCGGTTGTCACATCATCCCCTTGTTGAAAGGAATTTCGTCCCGAAATTTATTCGTTGTTGTCGACATTTGACGTTGTTTGCTTGAAGAGATGGGGATATTTGCGCATCATCTGATCTTCACGCTCCCACGTGAATTCAGGTCCGCGTTTCGAGTTCCATCGAACTTTGACAATGGGTATCTTGCTCTGTTTGAGTTGTTTGACCTCACGGTCCATGATTTCTACCGGCTCTTCCACGAACCGTAGTTGTTCATCCACCTGGATCTCATCCAGTGGAACTATAAGTGTTTCATCTGATAAGCACTTTTTCAGGTTCGAGACATGAAATACGTTGTGAACTCCATCGAGCTCGGTTGGTAAGTTGAGTTGGTATGCCACTGGACCAATCCTTTTTAGGATCTCGAAAGGTCCAATGTACCGTGGGTTCAATTTGCCTCGTTTTCCAAAACGAATGACGCCTTTCCATGGTGAGACTTTCAGAAGGACTTTATCTCCTACCTGAAATTCCAAAGGTTTTCGGCGTTTGTCGGCATAGCTCTTTTGACGATCACGAGCTGCTGCCATGCGGTTTCTGATTTGCACTATTTTCTCCGTCGTTTCGTGTACGAGTTCCGGGCCAGTGAGCTGACTGTCGCCCACTTCCGCCCAACAGATAGGTGACCGGCATTTCCTGCCATAGAGTGCCTCAAAAGGCGCTGCTTTGATGCTTGTGTGGTAGCTGTTGTTATAGGAAAATTCTACCAACGGCAGGTGAGTTTCCCAACTATTTCCAAAGTCTACTACGCACGCTCGTAGCATATCTTCAAGAGTTTGTATCGTACGTTCACTCTGGCCATCAGTTTGTGGGTGGTATGCTGTACTCATATCCAACCGCGTGCCAAGCGACTTTTGCAATGATTTCCAGAAGTTAGAAGTGAATCTGGCGTCTCGATCTGAAATAATGGAGATTGGCACTCCATGTCGCGAGACTACTTCTTTGACATAGATTCTGGCTAGCTTTTCCATTTTGTCATTTTCCTTGATCGCAAGGAAATGTGCTGACTTAGTCAGTCGGTCTACAATTACCCAGATAGTGTCACATCCACTAGGAGTACGGGGTAATTTGGTGATAAAATCCATGGATATTTGTTCCCACTTCCACATGGGGATTTCAGGTTGTGTGAGTAATCCAGAGGGTTTCTGGTACTCGATCTTGACTTTAGCACAAGTCAAGCATTTGCCTACGTAAGTAGCGATGTCGGCTTTCATGTGCGGCCACCAGTAAAGTTCCTTCAGATCGTGATACATCTTATCAGATCCAGGGTGAACGGAATATCGGGATTTGTGAGCCTCGTCCATCACAAGGTCTCGTAGGTTTCCGTGGCGTGGAACCCATACGCGTTCCATGAAATAGTGTAAGCCATCGGCTTTTACTTTAAGGTGTTGCTCCATTCCCCTTAGTGATTCAGCCGCTAGATTTTCTGCCTTAAGTGCCTCCACTTGGGCAACGCGTATCTGCTCAGGAAGGTTGGGAAGGATGGTGAGTTGTAAAGCTCGTACTCTCTTGGGTTTCGATGTGTTTTTCCGGCTTAGGGCATCGGCCACTACATTGGCCTTCCCCGGGTGGTACTTGATAGCGCACTCATAGTCGTTTAGGAGCTCGAGCCAGCGACGTTGTCGCATGTTCAGTTCCTTCTGCTCGAATATGTGTTGGAGACTCTTGTGATCAGTGTATATCGTACACTTTGTACCGTACAGGTAGTGTCTCCAGATCTTGAGTGCGAATACCACGGCTCCAAGTTCTAAGTCGTGGGTGGTGTAGTTCTTCTCATGGACTTTTAGTTGTCTTGAAGCATATGCGATCACCTTGTCGCGCTGCATCAGCACGCAGCCGAGTCCTTGTATTGAGGCATCGCAATATACTACGAAGTCATCCGTTCCATCAGGAAGTGATAAGATAGGTGCACTACAGAGCTTCTGCTTGAGAAGTTGGAATGCAGCTTCTTGTTTGTCAGTCCAGAGATACTTCTTGTCCTTATGAGTTGAGGCTGTAAGGGGTTGGGCTATTTTCGAAAATCCTTCGATAAATCGTCGATAATAGCCGGCCAATCCTAGGAATTGTCGTACCTCAGTTGGGGTCCTCGGTGCTTCCCAGTTCTTGATTGCCTCTATCTTAGACTTATCCACATGAATCCCTTGTTCATTAATAACATGTCCCAAGAATTGGACTTCTCGAATCCAGAAGTCGCATTTTGAGAGTTTAGCGTACAGCTTCTCTTTCCGTAGCAGTTCGAGAGCCAATTGAAGATGCTCTTTGTGTTCCTCCTCGGTTTTGGAGTAGATGAGAATATCATCTATGAAGACAATGATAAACTTATCCAGGTAGGGTTTGCACACTCTATTCATGAGGTCCATGAATACTGCAGGTGCATTGGTTAGCCCAAACGGCATGACCAAAAACTCGTAATGGCCATACCGAGTGCGAAAAGCAGTCTTGGGTATATCTTCTTCCTGAATCCTCAACTGATGGTACCCAGATCGCAGATCGATCTTGGAGTAGTAACTCGATCCTTGCAGTTGATCAAACAGATCGTCGATTCGCGGTAAAGGGTAGCGGTTCTTGATCGTCACTTTGTTCAATTCCCGATAGTCAATGCACATTCGAAACGTGCCATCCTTTTTCTTTACGAATAAGACCGGAGCTCCCCAGGGTGAGAAGCTTGGTCTAATGAAACCTTTGTCCAATAACTCCTGCAGTTGATTGGACAGTTCCTGCATCTCCGAAGGTGCAAGTCGATATGGTGCTCGTGCAATGGGCGCTGCTCCCGGCACAAGGTCTATGCGGAACTCCACTTGCCGAGGTGGTGGTAGTCCTGGTAGATCCTCAGGGAATACATCGGGATAGTCGCATACGACTGGGATTTCTTCTATTCTCTGTTCCTCTTCAGTCTTGTCGGTGATAAGTGCCAGAATGGCTGTGTATCCCTTTCGTAAGCATTTGTGAGCTTTCATGCACGAGATGATGTTCAGAGGAGTGTCACTCCTTTCGCCCTTGATATCTAGAGTTTCTCCGCTAGGGAGGGGTATGCGCACGACCTTGTCGTGGCAAATGATTTCAGCCTGGTTTTCAGACAACCAATTCATGCCCACTACGACATCGAAACTGCCTAGTGTAACCGGCATGAGGTCAATCTTAAATTTATGGCCTGCTAGCTCTAAAGTGCATTCTCTCAGAATGTGCTTAGTTACAATCAATTTACCATCAGCTAGTTCTACTGTGTATTCGACCTCTAAGGGTGTTGGGGTTATGGGAAGTATCTCACTAAAGTCTTTAGATATAAAGCTTTTCTCAGCTCCAGTATCAAACAATACAGTAGCATAATTATCATTTAAGAGATACGTACCGGTTGCAAGGTTGGGATCCCTCCTGGCCTCCTTAGCCCCAATCACGAAGGCTCGTCCCCTCGTGCCATTGTTCCCATTGTTGTTGTGTTGTTGGTTGTTGTTGTTGTTCTTCAGGTGCGGGCAGTCCTTCTTGAAATGCCCTGGTTTGCCACATTCGAAGCAACCCTTTGGTGCTTCAAGTTGTTGTTGTTGTTGTGGCTGTGGGGTCTTTACGAGCAGTTCACCCCTGCAGTCCTTGGCTGCATGTCCCCCTTTTCCACAACGCTGGCATTGGAAGCGGCCACATTGTCCCTGTGCATGGTGGAAGTTGCACTTGTGGCATTTGGGGTGTTTTCCAGCATAACCTCCTTGGTTCTGGGTGGTGGGGATAGGTGGTGCATAAGCTTGGGTCGATCCAAACTTGCGCTGTTGTGGTGGGGGTTGGAGAGTGGAAGTCTTGCTTAGGGCGTCATCCCATTTTCGTTTGCCCTTGTCGTTGGTTGTGGTCACAGCACCACGTGGTGGTAAGAGTCCTTGTGCAACCGCCGAGTCAGTGAGTTTGTGAGTAAGTCGCACGGCTTGTTGCATGGTAATGGGGTCAGCAGAGAGTACCATTCCCTGGATTTGAGGTGGCAATCCATCGATATATTTCTCTATGTGCTTGAAAGGTGGGTTTGCCATCTCCGGGCACAGGTTTGCCAGCTCATAAGACCTGGCAGTGTAGGCCTCAACCTCGGAACCTATCATTTTGTGGTTCCAGAACTCCGTCTCAAGTTTCTGCACTTCACCGCGTGGACAGTATTCGCGGTTCAACATCCTCTTAAAGTCATCCCAAGGTAGGGCGTTGGCTGCATCGAGCCCTTGATTCTGGACATTGGCATTCCACCAAGTGAGGGCAGCTCCCTCGAATGTCCCTGCAGCGAACTTGACCCCGTCCTCGTTCCTGCAGTTGCTCATGGCAAAGGCCGATTCCGCCTTCTCGATCCAGCGTAATAGTCCAACGGCACCCTCTGTACCGCTGAAGGAGTGGGGTTTGCAGTCCAGAAACATCTTGAACGTGCAGAGAGGAGGGTTAGGATTTGCTCCTTGGTTTAATGGGTTTTGGTTACGGGCAGCTTCCCGTGCAGCAAGTACCTCCTCAACTCGCTCGTTGATGAGCGCGTTCAGTTCAGCTTGAGTCAAGTTGATGTTTCCACGTCCACCTGCATTCCTGCGTCCTCCACGTCTTCCAGCCATGATCTTCATAGCGAGAATACGTGTTAGTGTTTGTCTAATGACTAATGTAGTGTGTGCGATAGGTACTGTAAAGAACGTGTAGAGCTATCCGCTCTTCCCCGTCATGGGTAGTCACGTGCAGTGACGAACGTAATGCATAAAAGATGTAACGTGTGTGCAAGTACTACAATACTAAGCACTATGTGTTGTGTGGAGACTAGTGGTTATAGACTAAGTTCACTAAATGCAAACCTAATTCGCAATAACCGGAGTCTCTGATACCAATCTGTCGCACCCCGAGAAATCCCGTCCCTTCCGGGGCGCGAGCGGCGGCAGATTGTCAGGATCGCAGTCTCCGGTCACACAACATGCGAGACCTATATGTCTGATTTCGTACGTACATCCAATAATTTGGATAAAAACAGTTTAGTAATATCAGAGTTGCGAAAATGAAGTACAAGTTAACAAAACAGTTTAATCATTCATAGTTTGCGGAAGCGTTATCTTAAAACAGTTTTCAAAATGACAACTAACAATAGTGCGGAAGCGATTAAAGTAGTTTGACAATACATAATTAACACAACCAAATGCTAAATATTATCAAGTGGCCTAAGACACTACAGTAGATGCATGGACTCCATCCTAGCATCCTAATCCTTGTGCGCGTGCCTTAGTTACCTGAGAAAACATGCGAGAAAAAGGTCAACACAATGGTTGGTGAGAGCACAGGTTTGTAAACAGCAGTAAACATCAAAAGGTTTAAAGTAAAGTTTGCAGGTCTATTTTTCAATACAATGCAATATCAATTGATAGCTAGTCAATATATGTGTTATATCATATGCGGGTTCGCAACCGAAGCTAACATGCTGCCTCCCGCCATATCCATCCAAGATATGGCAATTGTTGTTTGGTCAATTATGCACTGTTCCGACCTCCAGTCGGGGTGGCCATACGGCTCGCAACAGTGGGGCTTGTCAGGCCCAAATAGTACTATTCAGAATCACCACGCTGAGCGCAACGCGCTATTAACGGTTCGGGGTGTGTTTAATGAGGACTTATCAGTTTGTGGATGAATGCCACACATATGCATATACGATATTAGCATGTACAAAAATAACCAATAGTGTGTGTTGTTCAATAGTAGTTTATATGCAATGTTTTCTCCCCCAAAGGTAGAAAATAGAAAAAGGGGCCGTGAACTCACCTGTTACAGCAGTTCCGGTGTATATATGAGTTCGCGTCTTGCGAAAGCTAGCACCTGCTAGTATGCACCTATAACCATATAGGTGTGAGTATGTGTTCTGTGTTGTGTTGTATCCCATACAACTCCAAGTGTCGGTGTGCTCAACCGAGTGCGTGTGTTAACTAGTGAGACTTGACGAATCGTTGGTGACACGATTGTTGTGTTTATGTGCCTTGACGCACATAAGACACTAATATGCATCCTATGACTCTAGTCACATAAGTTACCATTTTTATTAAGTTTCCCATTTAGGAAAATGTGGTTATGAAATTCCATTTCATAAAACTAATAACTTCCAATATGTTTATAAAACTTGTTTAAACTCTTAAAACATGTCATCTGCGCATAAATCGCCATTTATGCCGTTTTGCCCAAATAAAGTTTCCTTATTTGGAAAGTACCCGTTTAAAAAACTCGTTTTCACAAATCAAGGTTTCCAATATGCTTAGAAATCATTTCTAAACATATTTCAATAATCGAAGTTCGTCAAATCTTTCAAAAACATCAAAAGCCCTATTTTGATTTCTAAAAGTTTCCATTTTTAGTAAGTTTCTATAAAACCAAGTTTTTGACAAAAATCAAATATCCCAATGTGTTTCTAAACACTCCAATACACATTTAACAGCATCTAGACATGTCTAACATGTCTAGATTGTTACAAATCCAAGACTTGCACATAAAAGTTTCCTTTTATGGCAAGTTTGTCCAAATCATCATCGAATCGAACATAACTTCATCAAAACTCAAATCTAATATTCTAATACTATCAAATCAGTAAATCTATAACACCTATTCATCAAATCACCAACAAAAATCGTGCACAATGGTCATATGGAGTTGCATGTGGGTTTTCACCCATTGCATGTATAATCTATCACTAGATAAACGTTTAAAACTACCTTAGAAGCTTAAATCCGTGGTAGAATCGGTTCTGATGACGACAAGCTACTGGATGGTGGTTGTTCCAAGTTCTTGATGGTTCCTATCAACTTCTTCGAGTTCCAATGGTCTCCAATGGCTTCAAATCACCAACAATGGCTTCTAATGGTTATAACAGAGGTTGGAGCTTGATCTCAGATGGGTTTGGTCGCAACAATGAGTGGGAATTCAAAGAAAATGGGGAGGAGCTCGACTGAAGTGAAATGGGTTTGTTTATATTGAAATTTTGATCTGCATGGCCTTCGCGTACCGCGGAGGCCGATCAAAAATCATCATCGCGTACCGCGATGTAATTCGGGAGTCTCGACTCCCGGTTTGCTTCGCGTACCGCGAAGCTTTTCGCCGAAGGGGGTATCGCGTACCGCGACGGGCCTACTTCATTGCTTTTCGATTTCGCTGATATGGTTTCGCTCGTACTCGATTCCTAACGTTTATCTAAAGCATCTAATGCTCGTTTAAGCACGTAAATACAAATAGCACATAAGTTTGATTGATCACCAACGTTCGTGAGACTCGTGTGTGTTTCGATAATTCCTCGAATTATCTAAGATAGTTGTGTTCGTTTCTAACGAAGTGTTTGCACGCTTGATTAATCCTAATCAACGTGTGATGCACAATTCAATAATTCCCCAAACTATTGTTTTGTGTTAGTGTTGTGGTTGCCACTCTTGGTTTCCAAAACCAATGTGCAATGTACGATTCGATAGTTCCACGAACTATCGTTTCGTAGTTGTTTGTGTTCAACTCATCTAATTAAACATAGTTTAATGAAATGCAAGAAGTATGAATGTGAAATGTAAAGAATGTAAGAGTTGCAATTTACCTGAAATTGCCGGGTGTCACACCCCAAAACTTGAGGATTATGATTGTCATAATTGGTTATCGTAACCCTCCTTTATTATTGTGAGCAGTAAATAGAGAGCTTAGCCAATTCACTGTTCATTAAATAAACAGGATCTCACAATTCTAAATTAATTTTGTTAATGAGTCATAATTAATTTGGGATTATATAAAGCATGAAATACTAAAACTTGTCTTTTGAATCTTATAGATGTCTTTCATTGATGCTACTAAACCACATAGGATAAATCTATTTCGAAATCAGTTCAATGGGAATAACTTTTCTACTTGGATGCATCACCTTAGAGATGTCCTTAGAAAAGAAGGAATATTGTATGCTTTGGATAACCCTATTACTCCCGAGCAACCCATAGGCTGCACCACATTTGAAAGGATGAAACACATTGGACACGAATATGAGATAAAATATCTCATATTGACTTCGATGTCTCCTGAATATGTGGATTAGCTTATGTATCTCTTCAGTCATGAGATGATTAAAGAGAACAAAAGAGTTTTCCTGCCAAACAGATTTTGGCGATTTGAAATTCTTAAAAAGGTCCAAAAGGGTTTGAGACCGGGTGGAGACGTAGTAGCTCACGTTGATAGGTTGCAAGGCTATTTTGATAGGCTTGTCAAACTAGACTATCCCATGAACCTTGATATTGCTATTGATTTCATCCTTATATCCCTACCAAAGGAATATGAATCTTTTGTAAAAGAGTTAGAAAAGAAATACCTGGGGATGCTCTTGGTTTAGGAAACCAAGATGAGGATAGTAGTGAGCAGTGGGAGGAATAAGCCATTGACCAAGGTCGATGATGTCCAGTACATTGTTGCTCAACGTCTGAAGGGTTCAGATATGCCGGGATCTTCTGGTATGCCTTGTTCATTCAACATAATTCTTGAATTAGAAAATCTTTGATAATAATGTGAGTGTCACAATTGTTTAATTATTTGCAAGTATTCGAGGTGGTTGATAAGCTGGAAGCTTGAGTCTTGAATTCCATGGGATGGAAGACAAGACGAATAGAAGAAATATTCTTTTATTCTTTCATTTTTCATTAATTGTTTAAATTGTTTAAAATGATTATGAATATTTTGACATTCTTAGTTTGACTAAGAATAATGCTTCTAGTATTATTTATGCATTGATTGATTAATTATATTTATGCTTGATAAATTGTTTTGATAGCATAATCGATAATAATTATTGATAATGCAAATTGAATTCTATATGATAGAATTATAAATAAAGGCAATACACATGATTCATATTAATGGAATAATTTAAAGTGTTTAAATAATTCTAATTAGACAAGACTAACCTTTAAAGCAAGGTGTAATACATGAATCTCTAAACAATTGAAAATGGAATTCATTGTTACAAGAGTTTGATGATTACACAACATGCTTAAGGAAGGTTATAAAGATTGTGATCTTTAAAATGCAATTCTGTTGCATAAATTGTGTAAAGATTAAATATGAATAATTCATAAGGTTGTGAACTTAATGAAATCTTTGAAAGAGGTCAAAGAAGATTTACAAAAAATGAAGATCTAAAAGCAACGATAGTTATATATGAGATATAACCAAAGGTTACCAAATTAATGCATGTAATGTGAAATTGCTTCACAACCAAGTACAGAATGATGTAGGTATGTTGATAAATACCAATACATAATGTGTCTTTCTCTCTGAATATGGTCCAATGAATGAATATCCCAATGAACTTATCATATGAATTACTACACTAGCTTTAATTATAGGTATATTATAAAGAGTTGTAAAATAAACCTGTATAAATTCCTATTTAGGGGTTTGAGGATTTAACAAAGAGTTGTTAACAATTTATTTGAAATTGGATCCTCATTAATGATAAAGATAGTTATCATAAATCCCTAAAATGAAATAGACAGAATTTTCATCAATTTCTTCCTAAGGCAGGAAACTGTATTGTTGAAAATTAGATAGTGCAAATTGAAAGAGTTCAATTGTGCAATGATATGATATATATGTTTCAATCAACACAAAGTGTTTTGAATGGATCTTAAATGAGTTTAAGAACCAAATGTTACAAATGACATCTGCAAAAGCTCACGGGATCACTATGAACCCAAAACTTGCAGAAGTGTAACTATTGATTGATAAACATAATTTATGGTTTGGAACCATAAACACTAAAGATGCAATAGAACAAGCTAAGAGACTTGTTCAACAACATTTAGATGTTGTGTGGTTGAAATTAGAGAATTTCAATGACAAGATCAACATGAATGTATTAGGATACTACAAATTCTGTAAACAAGAGTTGTTTGACAGATGAGTAGTTAAATATTAAAACTGAATTACCATAAGAACACCTTAACTGAGTATTCTTATAAGTAATTAGAAAGTTTTAAAATCCTAATATGACAAACTTGTTGCGACAAGTCCATGGTTGATAAAAGCATCTCAAGTGGGAATCTTTGTCGTGGTAAGAAACTAAGGTGTTAGTTTTGCCTAAAGGACAAAGATGTTCAACATATATATGTCAGGCTAGTGGGGAGCGTAGTAAATTCTAATGATAACGTTATGTAAGTATATAGATGACATACTAATATAGAAAAGGAGTTTCTATAATAAAGGCATAAACTTTAACATATGATGTTAAACGAAACAAGTATCAATTTTATTTGATAAAATTGAATATATATTAATGGTTAATATATAATTTATCCAATGACATTTTCAATAGAGATTGAAAATAAAACTTAGATAAATCTTGCATAAGATGAAGAGTCACATGCAAATTGTCTATGTCAAAGCATGAATTGTTCACTAAAGGTAGAGAACACTAATAAACGCATCAGAATGCTTAGAATAAAAGAGTTCATTACTAATCTCAATAAGATTCCTAATGACTAGGAATGGATTGAGAAAACATATGACAACAATGTAGCATAGTTGAGACTATGAAAATTATAGTCATATTATAGTAGAAGCATTATGAGAAAGGACTGAAAGAAAGACATAATAATAAATAAAATTCATAAATCAGAATATAGCAATTCAGTTCACTAAATGTATTTAGAGAGCTGAATATGAGGATAATGCTGATAAATAGATATTGGATATGCTAGATGGGGAATCTGATTTAACTTTAGTATTGGGTGCTCTACAATCGAAACACGGAACATTGAATGTTCATTTGATTTAATGGTTAAAGGCAAAATGAATTATGTTTCGGAATTCGAAATTTTGTACATTTTAGTATCCTTGAATATAGTATTCTAAATGTCCGTAGTCGATCAGATTCATGGGAATCAATCTGAACTAAGATTACTTGAATGCTTGGTTAGTTTATAGTGATAAAAGCTCAAGAGTTGAGAACCAAGATTCATAGGCATTCATTAGAGAATGATGTCGGACGTAACTCGCTTCAAAACATTCTTCATGGATCGTTGTCATAAGATGTTTTTATATTAAAGTATATTCGATATACACAAATATCCTTAGACCTAAGGAGTATATTGAATAACATTAATCAAAGGTCACTCTTTGATCTTACCTAACGGCTGTCTTGAAAAATAGGCAGAGTAATAAGGGTAACAATTGGGAATGGTTCTAAGATTAAGTGGGAGTTATATGCTGCCAAAGGGATTCTATAATCTTATACAGATAAGACAAGATATTATGGCACCCTCGTTGATTTAAACTGATGTAAATGCGTGGCCACGCTCAAACTAAAAGTAGTTGTTAGATCATTTTAAATGAGAACGAGAATGAGAATACTTGAACAATATATGAGATTAAAGAGAAATCCATGTCTCATGTTCAAGGAAAGGATATCGAAGATAAAAGGTTACTAAAGGTTATCTGAGACTATAATGTTAGTTAAAATGAAGAGTTACTTAAACTAAAGAAGTTTTGTCGACGTAAGAAGTCATACCTTACTAGGGGCAGCGTGATGCAGCTAGGCGTCCAACACTGTCTACGTTGAATCACTTAGTCGATGAATCGTCCAAGTGGGAGTCTGTTGGATATTGGATGTCCGATTAACGATAAGTTCAACGTTGCTATAATAAAGGTATGTCCAAAGAGTTACACTTTGGAAGACAACGACTTTATGTTTAATTGTTAAACATAATATACGATCACGAATGTCGGCTTTATCAAATTGGCTTTTATTATTTATGAAATAATAATCGGTGGGAATTAATTATTGAGATAATTAATTCATTAGACGAATAAAGTTTTGAACTTTATTAAAGGTTTATTTATTAATTAATTGGTTAATTAAAAAGGAGAATTGATTAAATAAGTAATGTTAAATCAATTAAACATTAACTATTTAATGGACATTTAACAGATTATTGTTAATAATTGGTTAAATGGAGATTGTAGTAATTAAATTGTTTAATTACTTAAATGTGTTTAATCAAATTAAAAGGGTTTTAATTTGAATTAAATAAAAGGTGGGAAACCAATTTTGAATTGGTTAGTCAAAAAGATCCTATTTTTATGGATCTAATCTTTGACTTTAAAATGGTGGAATTAATTTTGAATTGGTAAATTCAAACTCCAGAAAAAGTGGATCTTCATTTGACTATAAATGAAGATCCAACCTGACCATTTTGATATTCTAAAAAAAACCCTAAATTCTCCTTCTCCCTTCACCCTTTGGCCGTCGCCCCCTCTCCCCTTTGGGG